>JARKIC010000112.1:0-457051 GCA_029378375.1 Mycena olivaceomarginata | reverse complement strand
GATATGAGAGAATCGGTCGCGGATTCCAAAAAATGTCCAAATCAGGAAATTTTTTGGTCGCGCCTTCGGTTCCGACATTAGCTGAAATAAATATGAGGGGTTTGACGTTTGCCCTCGGCCGATAGTGGGTTGGGGAGCTTCCTGTTCAGACGGCGAAAACTTCCTCAATGCCAAAATTGTTAGCATTGATCGAGGGGTGTGTGGAAAATTTGAAGACAGCATGGCGCCGAATTGGAGACAGTAAACAGTATGGCTGCTTGTGCAGCTGTGAGGCGTCCGCTGGAGCCAACAGGTGAGGGGATGAAGGTAGAATGAGATTTTTGAGGGCAAGGGCGGCGATAACCTGGCCAGTAAACACCTCAGCGAGCATCAGGCCATGGCGTGGAACGTTCAGCTCGAGCAGGAGACCATGAAGCGCAAAGCGGGTGAGGTAATCGTGCAAATCCTCGTTGCGAAGGGCCAGTGGTTGTGTTGGGTTTCCGGCGATCTCATGATCGCCTGGTTCCTCCATGTGCACGAATGTCAGACATTTTTAATATAATAAAGAAAATGAAAACTACTTACGACAAGTGGATAAACTGCAACAAAGGACGGCAATGTTGCCCGAAAATGTGCCGGCAGACGCCATGTTTGCTGAAGTCGAAATAGAAGTGCCAGCAGAGGTGGAGCCGGACGGAAAGCTGTTGCGCGGGCCACGGTGAGTGACAGAGGGGAGACGTGCTGCAGACGACCGGGACACATGCTGCGGGAGAGTGTACTCAGCGCTCGAGTAACGGCGAGTTGCTACATTGCCACGAACAACGGGCGGTAGCCCACCCCATCTGGGGATCGGTGGGCCAGACACCGGAATCAGTGCAGATGAGGGACCAGCGGGCATGCCAGATACTCTGTGTAGTGTCACGAGTCAGAGAGATATGCCTCAATTGATGATGAACTAACATAGGGTCGCTCGGCAGTGCTGAGATGGGGAGATGAAGATTCCACAGAGCCAAGCAGACACAGGTAGTGAGATACGACCAGTTTTGTGCCGTCCTGCGAGATGGATTTTTCAGCGGAGTGTCTACGAAAAGCCAAGAACGTACCGCATAAAAATCCACCGCAGCTGTTGGTAGGATACCCACCCTTGCGGAAGTGAAAATTGGGGTGTGTGCTGTCGTTACACGGCGTGGCTTCGTGGGAGATCCATGGATGGGTACATCCACGACACCCCTCTGCGGACGAGCTTGGCATCTAGAAATAGCGGTGAGGACCATCAGCCTGCAAGTGCACAGGAAAGCACTGACCAAGCGTTGGGATTGCCTGCTGTGTTTGCGGGTTGATATCCGATCCAATGAATGCCGCACACCGTGACGATGGCGGGCATTGTTGACAAGAAAAGCGTCCGGTGAGGTTACACATGCGTGGGGAATTTTTGAGTGGCCCAAAATCAAAACAAAACGATATTTAGGAGGACAGGACCATGAGCGAAAAGCCAAGATGAGCAAATACTTGGCGTGTTTCAGGAAAATCATCCTATCGGCCAATCAGCATCCACAACGTCAGCGGTGGATTGTGCTCACCACCACCTCGCCGCACTTAAGTGTTATTTTTAGACCAATCCCGCCCCGTCGGGATGCGGAGTATTGATCTCCGGAGTGATCGGGCTATGCACAGCATCGGTTCTTGATGGAGACCGTGATGGCAGAAGGTGATTATTGATGCTGCTGGTGGAGATCGTGATGGTGAGGTCGCCGCGGCAGGGTCCACATGCTCTTGAAATTCCCAGGGTTGAGGAAACTAATCTGAATATAGGATTGTCAAGACCTTTACAGATATTGAGGGAGCTGCTCACTTTCCTTGCCATCAGTTTGCACCGAGTTCTCTCGAGATCTTTGGGCAAATAACAAAAAGATGAAAATCTTGAGATATTGCGATGTGGCGGGACATCAACAGAGATCATTGAAACAGCCAAACAAGAAAATGACGGCTATTTCTCTGAAGATCTCAGGAATTCATGACATCCAAGAGACAGCGACTCCGGAGATCTTGGAAGATGTCATCAAAATTCGCATATCTCCAAAGATCTTGAGGACCCCATTGAAGATCTGCACATATCTTGAGGAAAAGTACATGTAAAAGGCTTTTGTCTGATAAGGACCTTCATACATCTGCTTAATATACTGTACAATTTCGTTCAAATCGACAGGGGGTGTGACGCGTGACCCATTTTACCTATTCGACATTTCGGCAGCCGCCGATTTTTTTGCGTGACACCTCGAAAATTTCGGCATTTGAACCGGAAATTTTGTCTTTTTGCCTTTTTTTTTTTTTTTTAGGCAATTTGGGGCCTGTGTGACCGCTTGGAGGTTCGACAGAGGCCCGAGTGACGTGTGACATCGACCAAGTTCGTGATCGACAGGGGGGTGCGTGATGCGTGACTGCCGATTTGAACGAAATTGTACAGTATAAGTAATAGGTAGTGGAAGGAACCCTCCTTGTCTCCGCTAAGGCCCAGTTCTGGATCCCAAATTGCTAATTAGAGGTCCATTTAGCTAAGGTGTCACATCAAGTCACAAGGTCATGCGACCTCCGGAAAAAAACTGTTTGACAATTGGATCACTGATTTAAATACTGTAGTATTTTATTCAGTTCGGTGGTCACGGGTCACAGGCCCCCAAATCCACGAATATTTTCGTGATGTCACGGGTCACCGAGGCCGACCACGAACTTGCAAAAAAAAAGTCACAAAACCGCGCAAAATGAGGCGAAAAACGCATTTTTTCTTCTGCGGTGCACCACAGTGTCCTTGCCTCCCGCACGCGCTCCACGGCTGACAGTACAGTCGCCAGCCACAGCGGATAGCGCTCATCTTGGTCACGGTGCTGCGGTGAGTGGCACCAGAACAATGGATTTGATGTCCTGGTCGGTGAGGATGGCACGACCAAGAGCCTTGACCACGGTTGGCGGAGGCACTGGGATTGCCCTCGGATCGAAGTCGGTCACAGTCGGCGAGTATTCTGAGAGATAGTCGGTAGGATTCAGAAAAGCTGTCGCTTGTGCGTAGGTGGAAGGGTGAACTTGATGAGTTTTGACACAGGCATATCAACAGAGGGCAGAGAAAGCTTTTCCATCCCTTCCGGGAGTTTGAGGTACTCAGGAAGACCACCCATTGCGGCGAGGCCGACGAGAGCGCGAAGAAAGTTACGGCATCCAATTGATGTCGCGCCATTTTTGATCCGACTTCTCTTGGCGCTACCATAGATACATGCTGACCGCACGAATGTACATATTTAAGTCAGAAATGAAGTTTGGGTAGGTCTAGGGACCGAATTTGGGTGTTCCCGACAAAAACAAACGATTTTTTTTTCATGTCACAGTCCCCAAGGCCGATCCACGAAAACCTAAGTTCGGTTTTAGGTGTCACAGGTCACAGGCCAAACGAATTGAACGAAATGCTACAGTAGTCAAAAAAATCCCGCTCGCTGCTGGGCGGCCCCGCCGTCGACGACAACGAGACATATCTTTGCATTGAGACTCCTTGTAATGGCGTACTTTGCATGTCTCAATAATAATGTGTTTGAGATGAATTTACATGTAATCTTTACAATTTAACAGGAATTCCAGTGGAGCCAGGCTAATGAAGTTTTTGAGGCGGCGGGACTGGCGGAGGTGATGAGGAGAGGGTGTTGATGCAATGTTGATGCTTCATGGCAGGCTCAGGTGCAGCCGAATAGAGCGGTCTAGACCAGCGTGACAGTGTTAATGGACTCTAAATACTAAAATCTGCATTTGGCAGGGAAATTTAGTAATTGGAATTTTAATTTGGTCCCGAACAGGGCCTAAGGGAAATCGGCAGCTCGTTGCATGATCTCTCGAGAATCAAATCCGGAGCCTGTGGAAAGGCGAATAATCCAGCAAAGAGTGGGAGTCCCGGATGAAGATGAAAGGGTGGATCTTATCACAGTTCAGGTTACTTCCCGCAGGAAGTCAGGATGCGCGCTTTGCACAGCGTACCTTCCACGCGGATGGTTTCAGTCTCCCGATTCGTAGTAGAATTCCGCATCCCGCACCGGTGGAGGTGGAGTGGACTCAGAGTTAATGTTGCCGTGGTCGGCCAGAATTGATTTAACGTACATGGCTCCACATTGGTCATTTCGCCCGTGCTTTGCATCTTGGATGTCGACCTAGACGTTGCCGTCCAAGTCCCAGACCATGCCAATAATATCTGGATAGTCCGATGCTCTACCACTTTGCTTGCTGCAGCTGCTATTCGATGGCACTCGCGTTCGACAGCAGCACCATCAGCTTTCCAATTTAGCCATTTGATCGCACTTTCAATTGCGCATTCAATTGGATGACTTTCCCTGCAGTGTTTGCCCCATAGCTTGCCCACTGCTGCACTAATCACCATGGTTTGACAGGCATTTCAACTCAGAATTGCAGTGGCTATGAATGCACAAGACGCTGCAATTTTCTGGTCAGGCATCAGCAAGCTTTGCATTGAAAAGGTTCAATTTTGTGTTAAATTAAACAGTCTTATCCTGTGTTGCTTGCCTCATAGCTTGGCCACTGCTGCACTAATCACCAAGGTTTGGCAGGCATTTCAACTCAGAATTGCAGTAGCTATTGAATGCACAAGACACTGCAATTTTCTGTTCAGGGATCGGCAAGCTCTGCATTGAAAAGCTTCAATTTTGTACTGGTTGGATTCTTTGCAACGAGCACCGACTGGTCCCAATAGTTGGAAACCTCTTCAGGAATTAAGGCATCAATATCAATCTCATGTTCAGCCAAGAACTTCACGATCGGATTATAGATGTCGGAAAAAAAAGCCAAATCACTTGCAACGGCTTGATTCCACTTGTGGCCTTGAGACCGGCTTGCAAGTAGTTTCAAGTCACTCAGCCACGTCTTTGAAGCACTCACAAGCCGCTGCAAGGTATGGCAGGAACTCATAAGGAGTCCCAAGCCATGGCAAGGTATGGTAGGGTGACTCGCAAGGAGCCACAAGCCGTGGCAGGGCACCTAGGACTTGGCAAGTCTTGAACAACTGAAAGGAGGACTTTCTTTTCCTACTACTTAGTACCTGGATTACACCATAGGTCTGCTCCGATATGACTGAATATTATATGCAACATCTTGAAAATGATATCATTGCATTTTCGTATTTAGAGACCAGAACACTGAATCACGATGCAAATCCAACTTTAGAACTGTTTACTGCACTATGACAGATATTGTATGCAACATCTTGAAGATGGGTATCAATGATATCATTGTGCTTTCTGTATTTAGAGACCGGAACACTAAATCACGATTCAAATCCAACTTAGAACGTGTTACTGCAATATGACCGAATATTGTATGCAGCATCTTCTGGAAAATGATATCATTGCATTTCTGTATTTGGAGACCAGACAACAATGAATCACAATTCAAATACAACTTAGAACTTGTTACTGTCGTTCTTGCATACACTCACAATCACACGCTACATGGGCACCCCACCGACCCTGATAGATCCTCCAAAAGGGGAGGGGGAAAGCGCAAGTAAGAACCCAATATTCTCTCCAGCAACTGCTGAGTCAATTTCGCAGAAGGAGCTGCGAAAGGAGCCATCAGGCGTCCGTCTCGACTGCACGGAAAGAACCCACAGCCGGTGCGGCAGCGAGAGCGAGCAAGGAGGCTGTAGCTGCGACCGCCAGCGCGAGTACGCGGTCACGAACGCGCAAAGAGATGGGTAAACGGGGTGATAATGCGGACGAGACGATGTACGTGCTGCGATGGCGTCTTTTCCATGTCATACTCACCCTGGGGATGACACCCAGAGGCCAGAGATGAAACTCAATATTCAAAGTAGATCAAGATCAAGCTCGCTGACGACTGGGAGATGGCTGTGAGACAGCTACAAAAGAGTTTGAAGTCTACCTCAAGGAGGCGAAATCTACTCAGTACGTTTCTTCCCCTTCTCTTCTATCTTCGTTGGCTACTATGAACTTTGAGCAATTTCAACATTGAATACATGGTTTAACACATATAGCATCTGTTTAGTTCCTCCTAAATAAAATAATTTTACGTTTTCTGAAAAATTGACTTTGTGGAAATGGATGGTATCAAAAAATGATCATAACAGGATGAAAGTACTTCCAAAATGAACCTCATCCACATTTTACTTGGCCGAAATTGATCCCCAATTTGAGCTCGCAATCTCCGTCTTAAGTTGCTCATTTTTAGCATTTTTGCTGATTTTGCACTAAAATGCCGAAAAGTGGCCAGATCAGAAGGAGGGTCGTCGTCGGATTCTGAGTCCGAGTCCTCGTATACGTCGTGAATGCAGGAAGTGGCGGAGGGGAGGAGTGGTGGAAGATGAAGCTTGCCCAGCATCAGAGACGAACACGGTTCGCAGGAGTAGGCGTGGGAAAGCAGCTGGGCGCGGAGTTATTAGCGTTATTGGCGAGAAAGAGCTGGAATTGTCGGAATTGTTGGAATTCCTGAAAGGAGTTCGACTAGTACGAGCACCATTATCAAGAAAAAGAAAGATAGAAGAAAAGAGACTCACAGTCATCTTTGCTCAACGTTGCGATGGGGGCAAATTGGACGAACGAGAGACAACGAAAATCCCCGACATAAAGGCAAATCCAGCACAGATTCTGAAAGATCCCTCTGCATCGCTGCGGTTGATGGGTTGATATCCTGAGAGTCTCCTGAGTTCTGCGGTCAGCGTCGTGCTCTGGCTGGTGAGGTTGATGGAAAAGCAGCTGTACAAGTCCTCCCTGGCATGCCGGCCCAATACAGAAACGCCGTCTTTCCCAGCAGCCTTAAGTGTTTGCGGGTGCAAAATGTCATATTCTTCCACATCCCTTTCTATCATTCGGAGGCAGGGATCAAAAACTGCCCAAAACAGCAATTTTTTCGTTCACGCCCTTCGGTGCTGCAATTAGCTGTAACGACATGTAGAATTGGTTACTAACAACCTAAACACGAGGGTTGGTTGAATTTTCGGTAACATACTTCGGGTCCAAGCTACAATAATTCTGACGTCTGTCGTACTGTATGCATATCGGAAAACCGCCGCTCCAGTCACTCCTCAATTTGTAAACAGGTAGGTTCGCTGTAATGAATTTGCTCTGGCACAGCCAAGCTCGATTGGGTGACAAAAGGTAGTACTGTACTAGCAGATTTATATACAGAGTCGAAACCCGGATCCGAAAAAAGAAATGTTCTTCCGTATATCTCAATGGCAATGCAAGCACTTGTAAAACAAAATAGGTGGATACAATACAATGGCTTTGAAGTGTGTCAACAAATATTTTCAGATTTTTTACGATGGGTGGTTACCGAACATGAGCCCGTTATTTTGTCACTCATTTTGGTGGAGGGCCCCGATCCGAAAAATGGGGTCATGCACGGGAGTAGATTGTACCCTTGGGACAATCTGAGACTATGAGGAGGGATAGGAAGTGCTGAAGCCCTCCCACATACAATTTCAGGTCTATATAAAATAGGGGGCGCTCACAATAATGATTCTCTTCTCAGGACTTCTGGCACAGCCACACATTTCTGCTTTTTGGCAT
This sequence comes from Mycena olivaceomarginata, assembly GCA_029378375.1. Classification (NCBI taxonomy): domain Eukaryota; kingdom Fungi; phylum Basidiomycota; class Agaricomycetes; order Agaricales; family Mycenaceae; genus Mycena; species Mycena olivaceomarginata. Next base: position 449,498 of record JARKIC010000112.1, on the reverse strand, counting down.
GTTTGCAATTTTCTGTGCTAGCCGACGATTGGTATGGGCTTTTTTGTTCAAGTGGGATTGTTTATGATCTCTATAAGGGTCTCACACAAAAGAATCGGGTTACCCTCCCTCAAAATTGTGCCTAGAATATCATATTTTTCGCTTCTGGGTCTTTTCCACTTTCGGGGCGAGCAAGTGCAACATTTGGGTGGTTCAGCCTAATTGTGGCGTGGGTGACATTTTCGGCCATTGGGTGAATCTTACCCTTTGGCCCGTGTTTTAGATGTTCTTTTGGATGGTTGAAGATGAGGGACCGTAGCCAGTTAATCCTGAGCAAGGGTAGCGGCGGGAAAATGGTATTCCTCTTGAGGCTGCGTTGTGGAAATCAGCCAGGTAATGAGTACATATTGGTCAACGCACCATGGCCATCAGCTCCCCCGCTCGTATTTTGTCAGCTAAAGACTTCAAGGCATCTAGAACGAAATGTCAATGAGCATTATTTATTCAAACAAGGGACGCTTGCTGAAGGGCCCAATGTCCTGATCCCTCGCAAATAACATCAGTTCAGCCATATCTTCCAAACACTCGGATAACTTCAACGCATGATCATTGTGTGCCTCAAATAATGGTTCTACTGACCTCGAGAAATCGCATTGTAGCTTGAGGTACGCCAAACACATTGACAGGCTCCCGGGTATAGACGCATTCACAATGGTCTGCCCCGGCTTTTCCCCGGTCTTGCTGTCCTCGTTATCGCCCATCCATAAGCCCGATATCGCCTCGAGAGCAATATACCTGTCATGGGAGTGGGCGTAGAAGTCAAATTCGTCAAACCTGAGCACGAAGTCGTCTTTTGCGCGGTTCCCAGTCATGGACTGCGACGGAGTGGAGCAGGCAATGAGCCGTGCGGTCATGGACCCGCGCAGCATGACGGACATGTCCGTTGCTGTACCGGAAAATCCATATTGTGGACCCACACTCGACGATGGTTTGTCCCGGGTGGAGGAGCCGCTCCCGCGCTCCGTCGAGGGTCAGCGACATAGAATCCGCCCCGGATTGCGTCGTCACCAGAAAAAAGCGGGGCAGAATGGGAACACCAATTTCTGATGTGTTTGATCAGACATTTCTTTGAAAGAAACGCGGTCTGCTCACCAAACGCCTTTATCTCATTGTCAAGACTATTTCTCCGGAGCTTGAGCCTCATGATCGCTTGGGGTGTGAAATATTCCCGTATGAGGCTTTCCCAGTACGAGAGACGCAGTTTTTGGGTCTAAAACGCAGATGAACGGAATGAAGCAACGCCTCCGGCACCACACCTGAATAGTGTCAGAGCTCAGAAGGCCACTGAACTGTAGGATCCGTATGATACCCCGCCCGGAGCCTTGCAGAGTCGGGTGCCAGGGCACCGAGCTCGGTAGAGTGGCATTCGGGTCGAGCGGAGGGGTGGACAGCGACATAAGAGCGAAGCAGAGACACGTGTACGTGAGTATTGAAAGAATCGCGCCTCGAGGCAGCCGCCCATCCAGATCGTGTGACCGTGTGGACTTTTGTTTTCGAAAAATGATAAATAAATATGGATCCGCTGAAGCCAGCGGCATTCAATATATGTTCCAAATGTCGAGTGCAGCTCGCGGATACCTATCCGACCATTGTAGAAAAAAAGGAAGGCACGGCAGGCCCCCGGACACTACTTTTGAACTTTTGGGCTGAAGATTGTTGGCTTCAGCCCACTGTTTTACTCTATTTCGGACTGAGACCTAGGGGGTCAAAATTGCATCAAAATCCCATTTTTCCGCTCACCGTTTAAAATTCATTCATTTTCAACCAGCGACAGGCAGAGGGGTCATTTTGGACCTCGGATTTACTCTATTGCGGACCGCTCTACAAGGTAGTCACTTACAAAATAGTCACATACAAATATACTGAAGTCATCATTTCACAGGTCCATAGGCCGCATAATATTTCGCACTGGATCAGCCCAGCGGAGACACGCAGGCACAAAAATATGATTTCCATGGTCGGCCGAACCGAGCCTTGTAAGCTGTATAATATTGTGGCTTGCTGATCCATCGTTCGGCCGAACCGAGGTCCATAGGCCTGAGGATCGAACCGAAGGTCTTCTGACTATCGCAGAAAATAGCAGATTGTGTAAATCAGAGGCATAACCACTCTGCCAACCGGCCGGTCACTCCTTCGCACTCCTCAGTCAGCCGCTGTTGAGCTCCCATTTGCAGGCTCATGTCTACCCCCAAATGTCTAAAGTTTCTTGAACTTATTTTAGGGTCATGCGGTTCAAAATGCAAACCAGTAATTGTGCTCTGGAAAGAGCAATAATGTTTTCAAGCGCGGTCTGAATGGCTGTAAATGTTCACAGTGATCAGGAGTATCCATTCCTGGGACGCGCGGATTAGAAAATGGCTCTGGGGCTTCATCTCCCTCTTTATAAAATTAGCATGTCTGTCTGTCTGAAGCCTATATCCCCATAAGGATATACTACAGCTGGTTGCATATGTAATGACACTTAATCATTTTTGATGAAGAAGAAGCGCCAAAACACGTCTTCTTTTTAGGTTCATATCTTGCTCATTCCTGAGCTAAATTGCTCGAGTATAGGCTCGTTCTGGAACGTTTCGATGGCGCTACTCATTTATATCCACCATTTGTCCCAATTCCGACCTTTATTTTCGGCCAAGTCCGCGCTTCTGGGCAAGTCTCTGGTTTTGATAGTGCTGTTTTGAACTGGATTCTGCTCCACTTTCCATGTGAGTAGGCGCATTCTGACCCCATTTTCAGCCGCTTTTTAAGGGTGCCCATTAGTTGTTTCCGCAGCTTGCCTCCGAATTTCGATTTTTTTTGATTTTATTTACCGGCGCTCTTGTTTTTTTGACCTCTGTGATTTTCCTTGGCAATTGAAGCGCACCATCTGGGTTGACAAAATTTACCACAGGCACATGCTCATTCCATAAAGTCTCTGTGTCCATTGCTCCACAAAAGCAGTTCGACTCCGCAAAATGAATATCCATCCAGACCCTTTGCTGGTCGAAAATTAAGTGAATCGGACAGAGACGGTGCCTTCAGAGGATATTTCGGATGCTGAGGCTGGCACCGACGAGGAGGAGGTAAGTCGTGTTGAAGAAACGGAGGCATAGTGAATGTGGGCTGGAGACGCAGTGTGCGTACTTTAGTTCCTGTACACAAATGACTTCTGACTTTTGTTGCACAAGAATCCACCTCACGAAACATCGAGCAAAGTTTTTTGAGTTAAAGCCCAAGGTTGCAGTCAAACGGTTGGCGCAGACGCAGACTGTATGATAGTTACAGTGTCAGCTACGAACACCAGAATTTGTTACCATTGAAAATAGCTGAACACACCCCAGTACCGTATCATGTAATTATGTGACAGGGCTGCAAGCATATCATATGCGCCGGAAGGAAGTTGCAATTTGTGAGCAGTTTTCTGGTCCCTGACAGCATGCCGACCCTTCTTGGCCCATTCCACGTTGTTGACTGGGATTGTATACTGAAATGAGGACAATCAGAAGTTTGTCGTGGAACCAGTCCGGCTGGACGACTCGCGAGAAGGTATGGTTGATCATCGTGGTTTGAAGAACCAAGGCCTGCTGTTCCGGTTGGGTCTCCGAAAAACCTTTCTGGTAGGGTGCTAAAGCCCGAGAAAGCCAAGTAGAGAAACAAGAGAAACGGCAAGAAGTTCGGGGGGTAGAAAATTTGAGTATACCAACTTAACACTGATATGAACGGTCAGTTCAACGGAATACCTGATGAAAAGTCTGCTGGGCCGCTTTCTGAGGCAGCCAGTTTGTCCAGGGGCAAATCGGAGTAGCCTCTCGTTTTACAGAAATTGATCTCAGTTAGCCACGGCTGAATTAAACGGCCCTGCAGCGAAATTGGCCCAACTGTGAATGACTGGGTCAGCCGGCAGGGCCACTTTTCTGAGGCAGTCAGTGCTTCAAGAGACATCATTAGAGTAGCCTCAAATCGCTTTACAGAAACTGATCTCAGTTCGAGCGACTGCGGAATGAAATGGTCTGCACCGGCAAAACGTTGCAGATGCTCGCCCTCGTCGCCACGCTTATCCAACTCTTCGACTACCAGGAAACCTCATGTCCGTGTTGGGCGTCACTTGTGTGACTTATGAAAATTTTCGTATAAGACTGCCCCGCAGGGCCGCCCGGAGCGAATTTTCGGTGTTAAATTGGTGAGAACCTTTCGTATTGAGCCCTTATGACCCTGTGCTGGCATCATACTTTGATTCAACGGGCATATTCATATTTTTTATTTGCACCCCCCGACAACTTATTCCTTCAAATTTCGGTGTTTTTGGCTGTTAGAGTGCACAACACGTCCCATACCCTCAATAGTGCTCAGAAAGACCTTGATTTTTGTTATGATGTACATCTAGGTATTTTAGAGCGCCTCAAGGACCGGGATAGTGAATTTGAATCATATTTCAACTCTACGGTCCACATTATTCAGCAAGAGAAATTGATCCCGCAATAATGCACAATACATTTGAAGTAGGAGTGAAGTTCACTATCCCGGTATTTGAGGCCCTCCGGAATACATCCAAGCGCATCACATCAAAAAATATGGGTGATTTGGACCTATATTGCTGGCCGGGGACACGTTCTGCACTCCAACGCCTAAAATCCCCGAAATCTGAACTAATCAACGTTCTGGGGTGCAGGTAAAAAAATCTAAATATGCCAGGCCATCCGTATGTACAGCACGAATCGAATGGTCCGACTCTCAAAAGAAACGGCCGAGATTTGGGCTCAGGGCAGCTGATCTGAGCACAATGGCTAAAAATCTAAAAAATTTCGGCTGCGCCCTAAGTTCCGCAATCAGCTGTAAACCCTTCCCAACATCCTACATACCCCCCAGCATGTCTCGTCACGAAATGTGGAGGCAACCCACTTGTTGTTGCAGTCAGTCCGAGTGGTTCATAACACTCAGACCAAGTGCTTTTGGGCACTTGATCCAACTGCATGGTTCTGAAGCCCGAAGTTCTGGATCTTCTCTATGAACATCCCGAATTTGCTATGTACCGAGGCCTAATCTGAGCGTTCATCTTGAACGGAGGTGAAGAGAAAGACATATAACCACTACACAATGCAACCAATGCACCCGTCGTTACTTACGATTCTTCGGGTCGATCTACTACGACTCACTTTGGTGTTCAAACTGTACTAGATGTTCAAACGGGGTCTTCCTCCCTTAGTTCTGATTAGATTGCCTTCGGAAGTGTTAGGTGATCAGACTGATAGTTAGATGAGTTCGCGGATATGAATACCTTGATGTCGACAACCGTCTCAACACTGTCCTGAATAACCTTGACCCCACGTTGGAGGTAAGTGTCGTGACATACTGTACTATTTCGACCAAATGTTCAGGTGACGGGTGACAGAGGGTTGTGAACCGAACAATTTTGGTGTAGGTGATGGTGACAATGAGATTTTGCACTCCAAACAGGTTCAAAAACTTCTGGTACGGCATTTGCCGGACTACTCCCTGGCTTGTCCGCAGTCAACGGTCTACACAACCTTCACCCGCACAATTTTTTTAGTATGTATATCTTGCATCTCTCTGTATCTCTGCCGTACTTATACGATGCTGACATGCATCAGGAAAAACCAAAGTTGCTGTATAGCCCCAGATAGACTCCCATAGAGCTCATAGTCGCCATAGCAAATCAACCAAATCCATAGAAAGGTGGGAGGGTCAACTTCAACCTCATAGCACCTCATAGCCCCCAATAGCCTGGGTGTTGTCTATCATAGTGCCAATAGCCATAGCACTGATAGTGCTCCATAGTTGCTCATAGTGACTCAAAGCCATAGTGGATGGTCGCAAAAAAATGCAAAAAATAAATGGTTATTGCACGATAATGCTACAATAACAGGCCACCGACTACTATGTATACTCTACACATCAACAGCCAGGCATAAGAGGACGATTGAGAGAGGACGTGAGCGGCGTGTGGGGCCGCAGGGTGCATGGACGACGGTGACTTGCCGTGGTGCGTGCAGATTGTGGGAAGGTTGGCAAGCGATACGCGAGATTGGCTGCGGATGGCTGCACGCGGACATTGGGTGCGTGTTGCGGAGGACTCAATGGGCGAAGCCGGACAGAGCAGGTGAAAAAGAGGGGTGCCGAAACATATTAGTGCTTTCGGGTACTATTATACGGTACGTGGGTACTACTATACAGTGCTTCAGGGTATTAATTTTCAGGGGTGGCCAGGTACTAATTTGAAGTGCTTTCGCTATCCACAGTGTTTCCGTAAAATTCCCTAAAAAGGAAGGATTTCTGGAGAAACCGGGTTTCTCATTAGAATTATCCGGGGAATTGAACCTTGTGTATTTGCATCAATGAAATGAGTGTCTGTTGTCAATGATATTTCACAGCCACAGGTCTTATTTTGAACATACCATGTCATTGGGTGAAGAAACGAGTCAGTTTGAAGGTGTCGGATCAACTCCAATCAATAGTGACTGCACTCATAATAAAGTAAGTACCACAATTCATCGATACGAGCGAGGGAGTGTTCGATGTTGCATACTGTATGCAAGCCGCTCCGTCGCACTCGCGTAAAAACGTCGGACTTGCAAGCCATGCCTCTATGTCGTGTATTGGTTGTGGTGCACTCGAGCGGACGACAAGAATCAAGTTCAAAGTAAGACATGCAGGTTCACATCTGGATTCAGTGTGGTGCGGCGGTCACTGCCACAGTTTAAGGGTCTTTGATTCTTTTCCAACATGTCATTTGCCGAGCATAATTAAGAGCTTCCTTCGGCATTTGGAGCGTCGGCAATAAATCAAGTTTAATCGGAGCTTGAAATGGCTTCAGACAGACGCGCGTAATTTTAAAACAAGGTGAAAACAAGGTGATGTATGTATCAGACTCCACAAGTGAATAGAAATGAGGAAAAGATAAACATCGAATTGCAAAGGAGAAATCAAGAGGAAAAAATCCGAACGTCTGTGGAAGGTAATTCTAAAGATAAAATAAGCTGAGTACAGCGAAATACCCCAATTGACAATACTTGCCAGGAAACTGGCCATTTTTGTATAGGTGGGCCAGATGGGCTTTACGAGCGTATATCGCATATTCAGCTTCCGGATAGTTTGGGATCAGCTTCGGATAGACCGCCTTCTCCAGCAATTCGCGATGGGGCTTTATTTGATTCATAAAACCCTCCACACATCTCCGTCAGGGCGTAACTGGAATAGAAGGCATGGCGCTTACCACCTGAACACGCTGACCATAGAGGGCGGTGACCCTAGCTGTTCCTATGGACGAAAACGATAAATATGAGCCAAATTTCCGCGCTGTTGATATTTGTTCCGGGGTAGGATACAGATCGCAACTGTCCACCGATTTGGCCATGGCTTCAATTAAATTGAGAATAAGTTTCAATGCTTCCTGGTATACGTCATAGACAAGCAGGGTTGTTTCGGGGTAGGTGTAGATGTTCGCTGGAATGCAATGGTTACTCCTTGTATGGAATTTTGCTCAAGTCTTACCTTGCTCGAGAAATGTCCAGTCCACGCGAACCCAACCATTGAGATATGTTCGTTGATGCTCCAGGTAAATTTTTCTCTCGTTAATGGGTAGTTTATAAAGGGCCGCCAGTACCTAATCCGATGAAATCAGTAAGTTGCTACCCGCGATCGACAATGTAACTGACTGCATAAACATAATCCACCAAAAGATTTTGATATGATCTGTCCATGAACTATGTACAAAGTAACTGAGTAACACCGAATAGCGTGGAACACACCACCTACAGGACTCAAGACGTCGATGAGATCTCGGAAGTTGACCTTCGGATTCGGAAAATTATAATCCAGAGTTAATTTAACCTGATGGTGTTCAGGTAGCCAACTATTGGCATCTGGAGGTGTGATTACGTTCGTCTTCCAATGCAAGTGAAGCAAGCCCAAGCACCCGGAATACACACGCGACCGGTCCAAGATGAAGCAGGGTAACAGCAATCTCGGAGATGCCGCCAAGAAGTGTGAAAATGTGATACAGATGCCCGGCGCTCAAACGGTGGCCATGTGCGTGTCGTACCCTCAGCTTTGCGGAGTTTTTATTCACTGATTTTTTTCAGTCCATACAACGAAGCCCGCCACCGTGTGATCTGCGCTCTGCGCTGCGCCGCCAATAAGCGCTCCTTCGCCTCCCAAGACGACAAATGGTATCGAATGGAGGTCGAGCTGTTACCCCCGGGAACCATACCACCATCGTCCAAGGTCGTGGAGCGCGACATTTCGACGCTTTATTATCAGCGACTGCCTAGTCGGCCGAACTAGCTAGTCGGCCATTTACCTAATATAAGGCCGTGTGGTTTGAAATCTCGAGGATTAGTGTTCGTGGGGTGGAATATGACCTATGAGGACGTCGTATGTCAAGTTGAAACCCAAACCGACACGGCGATCAAAGGTTGTGGGAGATTTTGGACCAAGATGCCCGCGTGTGAACATCATTTCTTATTTCCGGACAGCCTTGGCGCTCATTTCTTCCTTGTTTCACCACCAATTCCCCACCGATTCGCAAGTTTATAGGCTCAAACTCATCCCTAGATTCAGGGGAGCGATATCGCCGTAGCTCGTCCGCGAGCGAGGATCTTGTCGGCTCTCAAAGCGCTCCATGAAGACCTCGAGCAGATTCTGAGTGGCACACCCCCACCACCTCTCTAGCGAACCAGTCGTATGTGCTACCGACCTAGACTTTGGTTTGTGAATTGAAAATGGCTGACTCTGGGTTCTCGCAAATTTATAGGGTCTTGACTGGACAGGTTCCCGGTCGCGGTGGGCTACTGCCCAAAGCCATCGGATTTTCGTTGCACATCAAGATGAACGTTTTTGAAGGGGTTGCGGTTAGGTGGAAAACATTATATGCAACTCAGTATGTTCTAATACTTCTTGTGAAGTCATCTGGACCTTAATTTGGGCTGTCGATGGGCTCTATACATTGCAGGGCCTGCCATTCCGTCCTCCCTGCCCTTCCACAGACCCTAATTAGGTTGAAAGTGGACTAGTACTATGATTCATACACTTCAGATGTGCAGTTCACATGTGTAGAATCCTTTATTTATACCTTTCGAACCATTTGGGATGCACGAAGGTGGATAGAGGCAGCGGAAGCTCACGATTTGGCTGGGTGGCCGACTAGGCCGTTTATTGCCTTTTCGGGGATGCCGCCGAAAATAAATTCAAAGAGCTATGAAGTTGTGATGTAAATTCAAGGAAAATATTGTCACTCATTCCTAGGGTACATACCTTCATCTGAGAGACAAAATATCCAGACCCCCTCGACTTCCCGTGTGAGCTTGAGGCCAAAAGTGCCAAGAAGGCAGTCACTGATAATACGTTGAGTACGCGAAGATCGTACGTTGGTATTCACTGCGTTCAAGGCCCGGGTAGACTGAGACTTTGCCGAGGCGGCTTCACTGGCCTAGCCGGCAGACGCCGACGAGGGGCTTCTAGCCGGGTAGACACGGTATTGGCGAGGCTGTGCTAAGCGAAGCTAAAGGCAGTGACGGCCTAGAATAGATGTGCCGAGGCGCCTAAACTGCCGAAGTCTAGGCAGCCGTCGCGGACATCCATGGACCTCGGCAAAGCCAAGTCTAGGTGGCTAAAATTAGCCTGTCTAGGTATATTTAGACTTCTAGCAGTGCCTCCACGGGCCTAGAATTTGGCCATTCTAGGACCGGGTTGAACGCAGTGATTTCGATGTAGCTACACCTTTTATTTGCGATAAGAGGCCCATGCTGACTTTTGGATGATAACAGAAGCGCGACCGCGCAGTTCACTGCATAGTCGATGGCTGGACCTCTCCCATCGACACGGCATACCTGGGCTGCGGCTTACAGTGGGAGCAAGATGGAGAGGTGTTTTTTCATGGTTCTCGAGTTCATTCGGTATGTTTTCGCTGCTTATGAGCGTTGCGAAGTCGGGGTTGATCTGAGACCCCAACAGACTCGATGCAAGACATACGGGACAGTATCTAGCGCAGAAACTCCATGAATGCCTCGAAAAATACGGACTATCAAAGCATGTAAGCACATTCTTTTTGGAGCGATGCTCACGAACCTGACGGTGCCAGCTGTGCATCCTCACCATGGATGGCGCCGGAAATTGCAATACAGCTGCGACCAACGTACCTGCGCCTAATCCGCATTTCAAGGGCAGCTCCTGGCGCAGTTATTGTTTCCTCCACATCATCGTAGCTGCCTCCGCCTCTGAATCTGAGTCAATGTGTGACTGCGTACATTTCACAATGGGATTCATCGCTGTAGGTTTATAGGAAATTGGATTAATGGTCTTCTTTTGAGCCACAGCTTTGTGTTGTTTATAAGCTTCCTGAGAAATCGAAGTGAGCACTCACCGTCTCCGAAGCCCAGATCTTGAGCGAGTACGTTGTAATCGCCCTCTTCCCAATACAAGAAGAAGTTTATTATTCCCGGCGGCATATTCGGTGGGCCGAACAAGACTAAAATCATGGAATCCTTGCTTTTCCCCGGCATCTACCATCTAGCTGCGCTAATGAAGAAAGCCCTCGGATGCAGACAGAGACCGAGTTTTTGTTGACCGCCTCTTCCTGCTCCTTGCCACTGCGGATGGGCCGGGAATGGCCATGATTGACGGTCTCGTGGTTTGGGGATGGATATCTGATATCTTTTTCACGAATGTGCAAGGACCGGTGATGTCTGAATTTGGCCCTCATTTGACTGGCCCTGATGAGTACAAATGGTTCTTTCAGCCGGTGTATCAATCCACCGACGAGTCAAACGATTCCGCGGTTCTCGACCCCGACACTGAAGTGGAATCCGACAACGAAATCCATGTCTCGGCAACGAGCAAACCTTGGCTGTCCCAGGCGCCGATGTATCGTCTTGAGGAGGTAATAACTACACCCCTTGCGCTATCAAACTTACTCTCCTCTAGATTCAGGAATGGGTCTTGTCCGTCGACGATTTGGTGATGGCTGCACGGCAGCAAGCCAAGAAGCTCAAAAGAAATAAGACCGAACCACACACTCGGAACCGTGGCGAATGGAAGGACAAAGGATTACCTATGCCTGGGGCACAAAATTCAAATATTCCGCGCGCGGCGATCCAGCCTGAATGGCTTGAGACGAACCCGGAGTTTGATGTGCCCTCGTGCATTCAGGAAGAGGGATACGAGGCTGATAACGAGTAAATTCTCATTCTGCTCCTACTCTAAATCATTTTGTACATCCTCCTCCGTCGCCTGCTGTAATCTGCTTTCAGAGAAATGCGACGGGATTCAGAGTGAGCTACTCACATGGTCGTAAGCGATTGTGACCCACAGCGCGTGCTTGCGAATGGTAATTGGAGCTAGGACAGACTGTCCGGATAGCCTCTCAAGCGAGACGACCGCCCATGCACCAGTTCTATTCGCCTGCCATGCTCTGACCCCAAGATCTGTCGCCCTGGATGATAGAACTAATGAGGTGCTGGAAGGAAATTAAAAATCTGAATTACCAAAGGTCCCAAGGGAAGTTTGTCACTGTAAAGCTGGGGCGGAAGCGGGACACCACTGCACATTCAGCAGTCAAGATCTGCTTGCTGGCCAACTTCTGCTCAATGCGGAAGATATAATGGCTGCGGACGGGAATGCGGGCGTCGATATAAGCATATTGGGCCTTTTCACCTCTTTGCTGGGTTGCAGCACCGTACCAGCGTCTGTGAATCCAGACATGGGAGAATGACTGTACATCACCCACAAATGTTACCGCCCTTTCATCTTGAGACATTTCAATGTCGGCGATAAGCAGAACCTTCGACGCCCATAGTTCTTGTAGAAAATCAAATACCAGTTGGTATAGCCCCGGCTCGAGCCCACGAAGACGTGACCTCCGCACGAATGGTCAGTGCGAACTTGGCCGTATTAACGGGGAATTGGTGACTTTTCACGGCCATTTTGTCTGAAAATGCACTATTGACAGTCATTGTAACAGGGAATGTGGCTGGTTTAAATTAAATTCATCATTTTTTTTAGCCACACCGTAACAATGTTCACCGTCACGCCAAAGTGTTGAATTCAATCCTGAGTTGTGTACATCATGGGAGTGTGCGCCGGTGCTTCGGACTAGGATGATGGGGCGTTGAAGCGTATTGTTACGGGTGAAGAAGATATGTTCAGTGCACAAGCCAATTTGTACTAGGCATATCGTTCTCCGCACCAGATGTTCAACATTGGCTTGTACGCCTGGCTGCCAAGCGGGAACTTGCTCAATTCATGGGTTAGAGTGTTCACGCCCGACCTGTCCTTACCAGTCTTCCGCATAGAGGAATGGACTTGCGTTCCCGGACACATTGACTTGTGCGGGTATCTCGAGGAATTCCACGCTCGCAAGTCAGGATGTTGTCCACAAAAGTCAACATGACGGTCAATTACCTTACTGAGTTGCACGATACCGGGAGGCGGAAGGGACTATGAATACACGAGTTTAGGACTATTGAAAGATCTCATGAACTTGTGGTTGCCGCGGAGTCAGTGCGCGTCAGTGCCGCGTCACTCTGCATCAATGTGGACCTGTATTGGACCACTGACGCGCCCATCCTAGGGAAAATGGCTTTGCGACTGCGCTGGAATTGAAATTGTTTGGAAATCCAATGGCTTGCAGTGAGGGCAATACAGTCACGCAGTTGAAAATGTAATGGATTGCAGTGTGGTCAAGAGAGTCACGCGGTTGAAAATGTAATGAATTGCATTGCGGGCAATGCAGTCACATGTTTGGCAATTTAAAGCTTTGGTCAATATCGCGTCCGAAGAGAATCTGAATAGACTAAAATGACCACAATAATCAGGGCCATCGATTGCCGGTGCGGGGGCCTCAACAAATGGTTTTGCGACTGCGCTGAAATTGAGATTTTTTGGAAACCCAATGGCTTGCAGTGAGGGAATCAAAGTCACGCATTTGAAAATGTAATGGATTGCAGTGCGGTCAATACAGTCACATGTTTGGTAATGTAAAGCACTTTTTGGTCTCTGGAAAGGTCAACATCGCGTCCGAGGGGAATCTGAATAGACCAAAATGACCGGAATGATCAGGGCTATCGATTGGTACAATGACTTGCAGTGAGGGCAATAAAGTTGCGTGTTTAAAAATGTAATGGATTGCGGTGCGGGCAATGGGGTCACGCGGTTGACAATGTAATGGATTGCAGTGCGGACAATACAGTCACATGTTTGGCAATGTAAAGCACTTTTTGGCCTCTGGAAAGGTCAATATCACGTCCGAGGGGAATCTGAATAGACCAAAATGACCGGAATTATCAGGGCTTTCGACTGCTGGTACAATAGCTTGAAGTGAGGGCAATACAGTCACGTGTTTGAAAATGTAATGGATTGCAATGCGAGCAATGGGATCACACGCATCAGCCCAATTTTACATGTAAATTACAGGGCAAAATACATATTTTGCATGAAGGTCCTCCGACTTGCATGTAAAAAACTGTGAAAAAACCCACTCCAAACGGGTTCACAGGGCAGTCTTTTGTCGTCTTCTGGCCCTGCCGAGAACCTCAGGCCGGTTACTCGATATCTTCTGTATTTGGGCATGCAGTTCTGACTCCACAAGCCCATTTTGCTTTTTCCTCATTCGAAAGTGAAATGGGTACGGATTTCTCATTTGAAATAGGTTCTTTAGCATGGAATGGGTGTTCAGGAAGAGCCATGGGAAATTTAACCACTGGCGGTCCAAGTGGTGTAATATTTTTCGCATCTGGGCGGGCAGTTCTGACTCTACAAGGCCATTTTGCTTTTTCCTCGTTCAAAAGTGGAATGGGTACAGATTTCTCGTTCGAAATAGGTTCCTTAGCATGGAATGAGTGCTCAGAAGAGCCATGGAAAATTTAACCGCCGGCGGCTCAACTGATGTAATATCTTTCGCATTTGGGCACTCTGCACCCTCATGGCCAAGTGGTTATTGCTCTCTCCCTTCCATTTGTGGAGAAATTGGGAGGTCTGAAGTTCAACTCCCCTGGGTGTCTGAAACTTTTAGATTTGTCCCATTGAACCGTGTTTAAACCTGTTTGATCACATTTTGAACCCAACACTGATTGAATGCCGTTTGCAAAATTAGGTCGGAGACAAGCTGAAATAAATCAGTGTGACTTGTGTTCCCCAGAGAAAAGAGCCCCGATTGGGTCCTCCGTACTTGATCATCCACACAGCGACCTCGATATTTTCTCCGCTCCGATCGCCACGACCATGCGATGGAGCCCCATACTTTTGGATGGCATCCAGGAAAATTTCCAGTACAGTTGAAGCCCTATTATTTGTACTGGCTTTCAAACCCACGACCTAAAACTAGTTAGATCATTGTGAGCTTGTAAACCTGCCCAGACAGACCACGGTGCGCTACAATAGGTTTACGCTGGCAAATTTTCCGAGATGCCCGAAGGCGGTTACTCCGATAGCAATGCCCCTGTTTCAGATGAACAGCTTTCCACAGAATACCCAAATCACAATGTCAACCGTTCGCTCACGGCAGGCCAGGCACGCGGGTAGCCGCTTATTGTCTGTTTTGTGCTGAAGTTTACCTCCCTTTGCGTTCACGGTGGGAAAGGAGTTCAAGACAGATGCCGCCGCGCACACAGCACCAGAGTCAAGGGGTAACGTGGTGTAGGGCAGGGCGGATGAGGGGGTCTCGAACGGGTGGTACTCAGAAGCCCGAGTCAGGCCCAGAGCGGGCGACGCATCAAAGCCGGGGGATGTGGAGGCTGTTGATGACGGGGACATATATCGGGCCTTTTCGGAAGACTCATGAAGAGTGGGCCCCAGAGATGGTTCATCTGGTGCGTGGGCTGCGGGTTACGGTCCTGTGAAGCGTCGGGGTAGCCCTCCTCGAACTGGACAGCAGAGTCTGTGGGGTCGTGGTACGGCAGTGGGAAGTGTATAGTGCCGTCGCCCGAGGGTGGGAGAGCGTGGACGTAAATGTGCGGCGGCTGCATGGGGTGGTGGAGGGTGTAATTCCCCCGCAAGCGGGTGCGTGGGGCGAAGCTGGTGGCGCCCCTCAAACTGGGCAGCGGCACCACACGCTAATTTAGGAACAAAAGGGGACTGTGCCGAAGATGTTGTGGTGATTTTTGGCTCCACAAAAACTCGAGTTTTTACCAAGTAAGGCCCCACGAAATCAATGTAACACCAGCTGCTAATAACCTCTATTCCCAAATGTGAAACCAAAATCGCTGCCTGTCCCCAAACCCCATCCCATTGCCAATGATGATGAAATCAATTAACGTGCTCGAGTCGCTGCAAGCGACTATAGTACACGATATAATCCTAAACATGAGGCTGATTGTATGGGAACTTTACTATGAGGGGTTGGTCATGGCGAGATAAGAGGGGTGGTTGTGATGTTAAGTTCCAGGTCACTCTTCGGCTTCCAAGTCCTGGGGCGGGTCTGGAAAGAGAGGGCCTGTGGTCAACAGCAATGTGACGCAGAATGGACTGTCGGACTGGGCATGCCGGATCCGTCGCTCGGTGAGAGCCGCCACAATTGCGGAGAGCACATTTAATCACGAGGTGGGGGCATTTGGCGTTGGCATTGCATGGTTTCGGGTTGGGGCAGGGGCAGTCGGGGGTGGGGTGAGCGGAAGCGCAGGTGCCACAAACAGCAGGGCACTTGCATTGCGACGCTATGTGGCCGAAGGAGTAGCAGTTGAAGCATTGTACAGGCTGGGAGCTGTACTTCTCGGTACGATGCCGGTGACCGCCGAGCCGAGGGACAGCCTGAACGTGATTGCCCTGTTGGCAGCCTCTGCGTTGCCAAATTGCCTTTCTGGAGCAGCAAAATCAGTCAAACAATGCAACACATGATCGTTCATCAGTAGAACTGCTGCTGCGGTCTCAATTCTTGATTGTTTTCTTTTTTTGTAGGTTCATTCTACTTGTATTGAGATTGCGCAGGGAACCGGCTGTTCAAATTTCCGAATTTCACATGTGAAATAATTTCCTATTTTTCGCCTTCTCAAAGTGAAAACACACTGTGAATGCATTATACTGTGTATTATGGCAATATAACGACGCAGGACGCTAGTTGATAGTTAACAGTGCAATATATGAGCAAAATATCTGTGTGGGCTCTCAAAAGAGTCCTCACAGCTGTGCCACATGAAAGTCTGCGTACAAACAAACTCATGTCCTAGGAGGGTGTCATAGGGACCAGTTGAGAAATTCACGGGCGCCATCCCCGGCGCATTCATTAGACGAAGAGATTGAACTTATAAACAAACATATCGACTGTCAGACTGATGTCCTTTATCAGGAAAGGGTTTCAGGAGTATGGTTGAAAATCTGAGGTGGCAGACCCACAAAATCATGGGAATCCCAAGATATAGTGTGCTGCCTGCACTATAATAACCTTTGGATGAGATCTTTCAATTCCGGTGTGATAAAGCAGACTGTTGGCAGGAGCTAGAAAAGCTGGATGAGTAGGGATGAGAAGTCAGAGCGAATGTGATGGGGGAGACAAAAATTAAGAGAATCAGGGTTTGCCAATGAAATTGATAATTCCCGCGAAGGATCGGCTTCGCGTCTCTTGGTCCGGAACAGAAAGAGATTGTGCCGCTGGCCAGGCCACACAGCTCAATCTGATCCCCAGAACCCAAATAGAGGTTGCAACTTGGCAGGTTGCCACTCTTACCCCCCAGAACCCAAACAGAAGTCACAACTTGGCAGGTTGCAACGACTTTGATCCCCCAGAACCCAAACAGATGTCGCAACTTGGCAGGTTGCGACGTCCTTGATCCCCCAGAACCCAAACAGAAATTGCAACTTGTCAGGTTGCGATGTCCTTGATCCCCCAAACAGAAGTTGCAACTTGCCAGCTACTAATTAAGCGCCAATGATGCTGTGTCGACGCTGAACCTATAAAGCATTGATAAAATATCAATACAATCGAAATCTAAGGTGGAAAGAAGGAAAAGGGTATGAGTACCCAGCCCTGACTGCTCTCGGAGAATTTCGACAAGAGAGAACCACACTCTGCCGATGCTAATTCACGGTGCATTATGTGTGAACAGTATGAAAGAGGGTGATCAGACCTCAGTCAGGGGCTGCCATGTGGCTTTGTGAATGAACGACAGCAGAGGGGCAGGCAAATGAAAACAAAGGAAGATTGGGGCAGAGGCCAAATGGGCATGCACAGAATGGAGTGGCAGAGGCCAAATGGGCATGCACAGAATGGGGTGGCAGAGGCCAAATGGGCATGCACAGAATGGGGTGGCAGAGGCCAAATGGGCGTGCACAGAATGGGGTGGCAGAGGCCAAATGGGCATGCACGGAATGGAGCGGCAGAGGCCAAACGGGCTTGCACAGAATGGAGTGGCAGAGGCCAAATGGGCTTGCACAGAATGGGATGGCAGAGGCCAAATGGGCTTGCACAGAATGGGATGGCAGAGGCCAAATGGGCTTGCACAGAATGGGATGGCAGAGGCCAAATGGGCTTGCACAGAATGGAGTGGCAGAGGCCAAATGGGCATGCACAGAATGAGGGGTCCGAGGCCAAGCTTCGGCTCCTAAGACATCGGCTCCGAGGCACAGCTCTGACTACTGACCACAGCTCTACCGAGTCACATTACCTATTGTGCTTGAATCCCATAAAAGGCTTGCGTACACTCTGTTCCACACACACACCTTCTCCCAAACTTCCATCTATCCAACAACTTGCTATGACCAGCGAGCTCACTCCTGCGCAACCCACATCCGGCAACTCGTTCACCTCACGGACAACCCTCGTCGACAATCGCGAGACGTCCCCTACCAGGTCAGGTACTGGGAGGTTACGTGGGATGGAAGAGGGTAAATCCCCAGTTAGACCCGCGCGCCGTGGCAAGGTTGCCAAAGTGTCCATGCTTCAACGAGTTTTCAATCTGTGTGCCGCGATCCTTTCCTTTTTCCGGTCTCTTCCCACCACTGTCCCCACGTTCTTCTGTGCCACCGTCCCCGCGTTCTTCCGCTCTCTCCGCAAACCCGCAGAAGAAGTTGGTCCTATCCCCGGCTTCAAGGAAAGCGTACGCGCCATCGTGTTCAATTCGTGTATGTCTCACTTCGCGGCAACGCCAATTGAAGCTGACTTGAATACCTCTCAGGGCTCAACCTTCTGCTATTCTTCATCCCCGTCTGTGTACGTCACATTTCCTCCTCATGCCACCGTCTGTTCATCGTTTCTCTAGTGGGTGCTCCACTGGGTGACACCTCAACAATACGCCGCCATCTTTTCCAGTGCGCCACCCGCTCTCTGTTCATTACAATCTAACTTAACATCGATTTAACAGCTGGGTTCCTGGCTATCATTCCGCTCGCCAAGGTAAAGATCTACTCCGGCAGAAAGTCGTCATGGCTGATGCTCTTTAGTTGCTTTCATTTGCCACCGACGAACTGTCTCTCCGCATGGCAGGCACTCTGGCTGGATTAGTCAACGCCACTCTGGTACGCACCTCCCGTTCCCTTCCTTTAACTAAACTAACCCTGCTTTTCACCTACCAGGGTAACGTGTGAGTCAATCACCACATTATAGTTCGGCGCACAATGTTAATTTCTCATCATACGGGCAGTGTCGAGCTCATCGTCGCGGTACGAGAGTATGCATAATTCATTTTGAAGTGGTAGAGGAACAGATAGTGGAGCTACACACAACATTGTTCCACTGTGTCATTGGCCCGTGGTGTGTCATTGGCCGGTGGATGCCTGTACCAATCTATGCCTAGGCATCGACTGCACATGCTGTTTCTTGTCCTGACGGAGGAGTTTGGCATTTTATAGTGTCCAGATGGTTCGGACATGCTCAGCTCCGGGGCAAACTTTCACCACTAAAATCCGGATATGGGAAAGTTGAGGACATTCCCAAATCCACGGATATCTCGTGAAGTGACAGCCGATGTTTACACGCTTTACAATATTTTTCACACCCTTAATGAGTGCTCAGGAAGAGCCACGGCTAATTTCATGGCCAGCGGCTCAACTGGTGTAATATTTTTCGCATCTGGGCAGGAAGTTCTGACTCCACAAGCCCATTTTGCTTTTTCCTCATTCAAAAGTGGAATGGGTACCAATTTCTCGTTCGAATTAGGTTCCTTAGCCTTGAATGAGTGCTCAGGAAGAGCTATGGAAAATTTAACCACCGGCGGCTCAATTGGTGTAATATTTTTCGCATCTGGGCAGGCAGTTCGGACTCCACAAGGCCATTTTGCTTTTTCCTTGTTCAGAAGTGGAATGGGTACGGATTTCTCATTCAAATTAGGCTCCTTAGCATGGACTGAGTGTTCAGGAAGAGCCATGGAACATTTAACTGCCGACGGCTCAAGTGGAGTAATATTTTCTGTATTTGAGCCTCGGCTTCCATCGGCTAACCATTTCCAAGCTGCTCAGATTATGAGAGCATTTTTGGCGGCACACCCTAAAGAGATGGGACTTCGGAGACCCTATTGGTGCCTCTTGCTTTGAGAATACTCACTTTGACACTGACGTTCCTCACGCACCAACGGCTCGGACGGCTAAGCCGAGCCGAGCCAGCCGTAGCCGAGCAGCGGCAACACTATGCAGCAGGTCTGACTCCACAAGTGTATTTTGTTTTTTCCTTGTTTAAAAGTGGAATGGGTGCAAATTTCCCGTTTGATTTGGACAGCTATTCGTGGGGAGGGCAAAACGAAAGTGCTGCTACGTTGTCTTGATATCTCCAGCCACAAACAACATGATTGGGGCAAGAAACGGTTGAAATCGAGTCCTAGTGCTGACAAAATACGAATACGATATGGGGATCATTTTTAGCCGATTCCAGTCACATATATATTATATTCTATGAATATGAATACAATACACTGCAAATATGATACGGGCGCAAGGGGGCGAATACGATATGGATATGAATACGATACACCATTCCAAAATGGGCTCAAAGTATTTGATTTGCAAATCACGTCGATCAAATGAAAAGGTCGGAATTTGGGAGACGGGAAGCAGGAACGAAGGGACGAGGAATTCAACTCCGACATCATAACATCTTTTATGCCGCCAAAATGGCTCAGCGTCAGACGGAGTGCCGATAGAGTGGTCAGCCCAACGGGCTCCTTGGCGTATGACCCTCCGTCCGTTACCGCGGCAGCTGGGGAGATCATTCGTGATTGCCCCGACTCGCATTCTCTTTCGTCCTTACTCGGGTCAGGGGCGCTTTTTTTGGTTCGACATGTCCGGCGAAAAGATGCAGTGGGAGGGCGGGCGACTGGGAGGCAAGGACCATGCCCAAGGAATTTCCTCTCGCCTTTGCGATGGTCCACATTTTGAGCCGCGTGACTAACATGCTGCAGACCATTTCAATTCCAGTGAAGTTTCAGGGCCATTTTCCAAGCCACGCCTCGCACAAATGGATAGCCCTAATCACTGGGAATAATGGGTTGCCCTGACGCATTGCTTGTTCCCTAGGTAATACATGTGAGCCCAAATTTGCTATCCTCCGGGCTCATAGGACGTCGTCCTGAGTGAAAGAGAGGCAGAAATAAGTAGGGGGTACCGTACAGTAATCAGGCGTCCTAGTCTAAGTTTTCGATGATTGATCCGGATTGTTTGCTTTTGTTTGATCTCAAGATCTCAATACGTCTCGCATGTTCCTGCAATCGCCTGGCACCCAAGAGATGCCCAATCCCAACAGTCCAGCTCGGAATGTCCGAAGCGACACGGCACACAGTATCACGAATGCACGCGGGGGTGTCGCCGCGGCAGACGGCACCGGCAGGGTCAGCCAGCGAGGAGAGAATTGTGTCGACAACATCGTCGAGGACCGACTCGAGGTGGATGTAGATAGGTCGGAAGAGGGCCTGAAAGCGGACACGGCGACCCGAGTAGTGGTCAAGGACTACAAGACTGGCGAGTTCGTCACCCGCCGTATGTTTTTGCTTTTCTTACTCTTCCTGCGCTGATCGGAGAGGTTTGATCCCTAGGCATCGCGTTCACGCCGAAGATCCTCACGCCCACAACCAAAAGCGAGTGGACCTTCCAGAAGATATTTGGCGACAAAGACTGCATTGCTGCTGGGGAGGTGATCATTGCGGCCAACGGCCGAAAGCCCAGAAAGTCCTCCAAGGACAACACCCTAGTACATATGCGTCTCCCGGGTCACCCTGCCCGCACTGAAAAACTCATCTGTCCAGATCTTCTTCGTCATAGAGGGCGTAGTGACCCTCACGGTGTGCGAAGCGAGCATCACAGTCGCGTCGGGCGGCATGTTCATGATCCCCCGCGGTGCGTCTTGCGGCTATCGGTGTAATATTAATGGACGTATGACCCATGGTGGACAACAGGCAATACCTACCTCATCGAGAACAATGCGGCCCGCGACGCGAAACTCCTCTTCACCCAGGCGCGCAGGACTAGTGACAATGATGAAGATGACACGCAGTCGAAATTTCAGCGGATGCAGAAGGATCTGGAAACTGAGAGGTGTACCGTGGCGAAGCAGACCGCCATCATTGTCGATTTCACCGAAAAATTGCAAATTGCGGGCGAAGAACTTCAGATGGAGACGCAAATGCGTAGGGCAGCGGAAGTCCACGCGAAGGAGGCCGTGAAGGAATTAGAGGAGTACAAGGAGACCTTTCGAGCTGCTTTGAAGGCTCTCGAGGCTCTTGCAGCATAGCTTGTACAACAATAAAAATAAAATAAAAAGAACTCTCGATAGCCAAATGAAGTCCATGGGAAAGATGAGGGAGCCATTACAGCACAGAACATCATCAGGGAAACCCCCCCCAGAAAATTTTGCATATTTTCGTGCAAAATGTTCGAAAATATGTTGAGTTTTGGAAATGACCAAAACTGAGTACAAATATGATGTCGACCCGAAAAATGGCATAATTTGTGCAACTTTTGTCCCATTTTTTGCTCAAAGTTGCGCCAAATTTACAGTAAATTGCTTGCTGGTTTGGCCGAATAGCTCACTCGATTCCACACAAATTCAATATGCAGCAACAGCAAATACTATTAGGGCAAAAACATAAGGTACGGCAACATGACATGTACACTGAACGGATTAAACATGAATAAATGGGGACTTGGACGGAAGAGTACTACTAATCACTATCAATAGGAAGACAAATCACGTTGTTGGCAGAGCTAGAGGTGTCGGCGACAACTGCAGAATGACTGGAAAGCAATCAATGAACTAGATGGAAATTTGGTCAAGGAAAAAACTCACGAAACCTTCAGATAGAGCTCGTGCATGGTATTATTGAAGAACTTGGCCGACAGACCGTTACGTTGCTTGTTTAGGACTTCGAGAAGGCTGGTGTAGGTGTTCTCGAGCCGGTCTTGACTGAAATCTTTCGCCGGGACATAGCGCCCGGTCTCGTACGCAAGCAATGCCGCCCAGATCTACAACGCATTAGCATTGAAACAGAGAGAGAACATGAACTTACATTTGCTCCAGCTAAACAAATCATAGCGTCTGGTAAAACAATTTCGCCCGGACGGTCGATCCGATGGGATATAAGATCCTTGACGTGTTTGAAGCCGAGCGCTTTTGCGGTACTCCACCACACGTCATGGATCATGTCAATGATGGCAGGAGCATGGAATGGAAGGGTGGTGATGAAACTCTAGAACGCGGTTTGATTCAGATATCGCGCAGTGAGATAAAGAACGACGCGGACCTTGTTAACTTTCGCCGCGTTGGTGGGCTTCTGCATATTCTTGGCGCCAGCATTGTCTTGCGGATTAGTCGAAGTGTCCTGCGGATTAGGCGAAGTGTTTTCAGGCGTCACCGAGGTCGGGTCCGCCTGACGGGGACCCGCAAGAGTGGCATCTGGATTTGCAGAGGTTGCAGCGCGCGGTGTCGGTGCCTGAGCGTATGGAAGGATGTAGCGCTGCTGGTCTAGAAGCTGCTTGACAATCGAGCGGACCTGCGAAGGAGTAGTGCCTGGTTTATTGAGCTCATAATGCGTGGCGACCTTCGAGATCGCGCTGTTGCGAAGAGCGGTCCGGACGTTGCCCCCGCGCGCGAAGATCTGTCAGGAGGAGCGTAAGTGAACTCGGAAATGAAAGAACACCACACACAATCGGAGCGAGATGAGCACAAAACCCAAGGTCGCGCCTGGCGCGCTCGCCGATGTGCGATCCATCGGGCCGTTTCTTCGCACTCTTACGGATGAGGCGTCGACTCGCCGCCGAGCGCGATACCGTCCCCTCATAGCCAGCCTTGAATGCGATCTCGTAGAGATGCAAGTCGATGACCAACCTAGTGACCGCCTTGAGCGTTCCGTTCTGGTCTAGAAGCTTGATGTTGCCGCCGGTAGCGGGAAAGACGATACGCGCAGTCGGGTGCCAGTCGGACTCAGCGGTTGGGTCGGCCTTAGCCTTCTTGACCTGCGAAGATTGGATAACCTTCGATGAACGTATGGCGGGTTTCTAAAAACGGCCATGAGAGGAACGGCAAGGACATATTACTACTCACTTCATCTTCGTACTTCAATTGTTGTGCAGACATCTTGGGCTTCACGGGCTGGACATAATAAAATTCAGTTACGGATGCGTGTAGGGATGAAGGGAGCATACCACTTCGACCTCTTCCTCCTCCTCTTCCTCTTCCTCATCCCGCTCCGCTTCATCGTTCTTGTTGTCCTCGTCGTCCTCGTCATTCTCATGGCGCTCTTCAAGGTCAAAGTCAAAATCGGTATCTGGGGGCATGGATCCCACTGAGGACGAGGAGGCCTGGCGGCGATGGCGCGGCTTTGGTTGATCGTCGTCATCGGACTGGAAGAACTCCTTTGGTCCGGGAGCAACAGACTGGTGTTGCAGCTCGATGATCTGCGCACCCTATGCACGGAGTTAGCTACGCTTAAATGAATGAGAGGTCATACCTCTAGCTCGATATCGAGGACGGGAGCATCCTCGGGCTCCGACTGGGATTGAGCATCGGATTGCTCATCCTCCTCGCCATCGGACTGACCCAGGGAATTATTGCCGTCATCGTCACTCACGACCTTTTTCTTAAGTTTAGACCTCGCCTTGATCGCCGTCTCAGCTGTGCCCACTGGCTGGGACTTCTCTAAAGAGTATGACGGAGTGAACATTCATCGACAATGCAGTTGAGGTAACACTTACTTCTTGCGGCTGAGCTTGCAGTAGACTTGGATTTAATGGACGCTGAAAACGAGTCAGGCCAGTTCGAATTAATATTCCAACAACCTACCATGCTCCTGAGGAGCAGACGAGTCATCGTCGGAACTCTGGATGACGTCCGGAAGGTACTCTGTCCCCGTGACACGTGAGTCACCCCGGGCGCTAATATCAGACTTGATGTCTAGACTCACGACGCTTGCGGGCTGCAATTGTTTTGCCATTCCCTGGGCACAGTAAGGATGAATCATCATCCAATGCTAAAAGCGAACGGACCTTTGTCTTCATGGCTGTTCTTGATCTGCGAGATTTTCTTCGGCGCCTTCTTGCTGGGTTTCTGAACTGGTTCTGAGTCGACATCCATGTCGTCTTGCTCTGGTGGGTCGGTAAGCAAGTGACCTGGATCACAGATACTGTTAAGTAGTTTTTACCTGGCTGAGACTGCCCTTTGGCCTTCTTCACTCTCTTGGGCTGTTCAGCGGTGCCGGACGCCGATCTTTTGCGACCGGTGTTGGCGGTGGAATCCTTGGAAGTATCCCAAACTATCCGCCGGCGTCAGTGTGGGTCTCTAATACGTGTCAGTACGCTGTACTTTTTCTCTGAAGGGCCTTTTTCTTCGCCTCTCGTCCACCAGCTATGTCGACGATCAGCCACTATTTCTGAAATATCAGACACGACGGCATACCAGTTTCTGCACTGAGTTTTTTGTTTTCGGCTTGCTCCTGGGCGGCTTTCAAAGCCCGAGTCCTACGACCCTTCTCTGCCGGAGTGAGGACTTCTTCCTCTGAAGTGGCTGATAGCTCGTCATCCGAGTCTTGCATCGAGTCGATAGGGAATCAAAGGAGCGTGGAGCTGCGATAGTGTCTCGGAAAAGGGAACGAGAGTCGGAGAATGGGGGAGGAAACAGGTGCGTCCTTGTTGTGGGCTGTGTTTTTTTCCCTTACGGCGTGTTTGTCTCTCGCTTAGAGCTCTTCTTTTAATTTCATGGGCCTGTGGTGGCGTGTCGCATGTTTGCTGCGTGTTTGCCGCATGTTTGCAGCATGTTTACGGTGCCACTGGGCGGCGCACTTACGGACTTGGAATTGTTTCAATCTCATCCTCCATCCTCTACAATGCCTAAGTGCCCCGGATGCGGCAGTGACTTTATTGGTGGGCGAGCATTTGGCAACCACTTCGCCAAAACATCCGACGCTCGATGCCTCAAAGTCCGCGACGATGCAGAGGCCCAAGCCGAGGTCACAGATTCTTCAGAGGAATTTGGATCCGATCTTGGAGACGAGTTTCCGACTGGCGGTGGCACATTTATTGGGGATTTCTTTGGAGATGATTACACAGAAGACGACTTTAATTACATCTCAGATGAGCGCACAGACTCTAATTCTGACTCTGGAGACGACGAAGAAGATCTCGTTGCCAGCGATTATGCAGCAGCCGCAGATGCGCAAGCGGGGGATGGATGGGAACCACTCCGTCCCGTCTACGACAATACGGAACCGGAGGAAGACCGTGATATGGAGGATATCTCCTTTTCAAGGACCCCGCCCGCCCGAGAAATGCGGAAGATAGCCGAAGATCGCTTCCATGAAGCACCGGTCATCGTGAAATATCCTAGCAATCGCGCTGGCGAAGAAATTTCGGACGAGCGATCGCCGTCGGCTGAGGAGCAGTACAGTAATGCTCTTGGGAAACCAACGAATGTCTATGCTCCCTTCGCTTCGAAAATGGACTGGGAGGTTGCCCGCTGGGCCAAATTACGTGGCTCTGGCTCCACTGCTTTCACCGACCTTCTTAAAATTGAAGGTGTAAGTCAATTCGGTTCGTTCGTCACCTCCGTGTATTCTAATCAAATTAATCAGGTTGCGCAAGCATTGGGACTGTCGTATGGAAACTCCATTGAGCTAAATGCTATCATCGATGAGAAACTTCCGGGTCGCCCCAAATTCACGCGTTCAGAAGTTGTCGTTGCAGGCGAAGTCTTTGAACTTTATTCCCGCAATATTATTGAGTGTGTTCGGGCGCTCTTCGGGAATACAGACTTTGCACCATATTTGTTTGTGGTCCCCGAGCGTCATTATGCCGATGAAGATCAAACGATCCGCTTGTACCATAATATGCACACCGGCAAGTGGTGGTGGAGCACTCAGGTATTGTCTAGTCTTTCGGTATGATGTTGTTGGCTGACTCCCATACAGAAGCAGATTGAAAAGGATAATCCAGGGGCAACCATTATTCCGATCCTGCTCTCGTCTGACAAAACTCAGCTCACAATGTTTGGCAACAAAAGCGCGTATCCCGTCTACATGACAATTGGGAATATACCGAAGGAAATACGGCGGAAACCATCGCGAAGGGCATATATTCTTCTGGCTTACCTTCCTACTTCGCGCCTTGCGCACATCAAAAACAAAGCCGCACGACGCCGTACTCTGGCAAATTTGTTCCATGTTTGTTTATCCTTCATAACGGCGCCTTTGCGGGAAGCTGGTGTTACCGGTATCTCAATCGCTAGTGGGGATGGAAAGTTGCGTAGAGGCCATCCAATTGTGGCCTGCTATATTGGCGACTATCCCGAACAATTACTTGTCACCTGCGTGAAGACCGGCTGGTGCCCTACAGGTGAAACAGACCATGACAGTCTCGGCGATGGGGAGTCGAAATGTGTGCTTCGAAATCTGGCCAAAATTCTCGATGCTCTCGACACGCTCGATGAGGGCGGTACTCGCTATACTCAGGCCTGCACAGAAGCAGGTATCAAACCTGTTGTCCACCCGTTCTGGGAGCAGCTGCCATACACAAACATATTCTTGTCCATCACCTCCGACATCCTGCACCAACTTTATCAGGGAATTATCAAGCACTTGATAGAGTGGTTGAAGGAGAGTCTGGGTGAGGCAGAGCTTGATGCGCGCTGCCGACGTCTGCCTCCCAACCACAATATCCGTCTGTTCATGAAGGGGATTTCACACCTTAACCGAGTAACTGGCCGAGAGCACGACCAGATTTCTCGTTTTCTCCTCGGTATCATCATTGATGTTAAACTTCCTGGAGGCCTTTCATCTGTACGCCTCGTGGAGGCGGTGCGTGGCGTCCTCGACTTCACGTTCATTGCACAATACCCCATGCACACCACCGAAACTCTTGGTCGACTTGAGGATGCCCGGATGTTATTCCACCGAAACAAGGACATCTTTGTGGATCTCGGCATCCGTGAGGGATTTAACCTTCCCAAACTGCACTCGATGGAGCATTATCCCGAAACCATTATGAACTTCGGCACTTCTGATAATTACAACACAGAGTATACCGAGAGACTCCACATTGACCTCGCCAAGGATGCATACCGTTCAACCAACCGCAAGGACGAATTTTCGCAGATGACCTTGTGGCTCGAGCGCAAAGAAAAAATTCTCTGTCACACTCAATTTGTCGATTGGAAGTCCCACGGATCCCCAGGACCTCCAATAATTGAGAATCTCAATCCTGGGATAATTTACGAGCGCAAGCTCACCATGCCCAAACATCCCACTCACAAATCTATTAAATTCAGTGTCTTAGAGACAACTTACGGCGCCTCTTTCTTCCGCGACGCACTCTCCCGCTATATCATTGGACTGATAGAGCCACAATTAACGGCAGCCCAAATTGAACGGGACGCTAACAGCTTTGACGTCCCGTTCAATGGAGTACCGGTGTTTCAAAGAATCAAATTCAGCACTTCAGATCCGTACGGCAATGATGGACCTAGCGATTCAATCGTTGATTCCATCCATGTTCAATCTCCGAAGGTTTTGAAGAACGGGGACAAAGTACCGGCTCGATTTGACACCGCGCTTGTTAATACAGGGCATGGCGGGAAAACTGGCACTGACGGTGAGTGTTCAATTGCGTCTTTTGGTGTATCTGACGAAGTTTGATTCATTTAGGATACCGAATTGCACAAGTTAGAGTTGTATTCACTCTTCCGGAACGTCTCGCAAAGACTGTTTTCCCACCAAACATTGTGCCCCCGAAGTATTTGGCCTATGTTGAGTGGTTTACTTCGTTCAAATCACAGCCCGAACGGCACCACCTTATGTACAAAGTCTCACGCGTTATCAAGAACGGTGATCGGTTGGCAAGCATCATACCGGTGACCAACATTCGGCGCAGCATACATCTTGTGCCAAGATTTGGCCCCGTTGCACCCCTGGAGTGGAAGTCGCATAACGTGTTGGATAAATGCCCGGTATTCTTTGCGAATCCGTGGACTGATCGACATATATATGCAACCCTGTATTAGAAATGTTGAATACGACACCACATTGTAGTATTCTACAAGCAAATTTCACTGAAATGTCCAAAAAATGATCAAAAATAATTCCAGGACTAGCAAATATATGATAATGTGAGCACTTTTTCGGACAATTGTCAACAATGTTGCTGAAATTTACTGAAAATATCAAAATTTGGGTCGGCACAAAAAATTTTGCGAAAAAATTTCACAAAATTACAGGGAAGGTTTTTCCTGATGATGGATGTATGACTGAGTTGCAATCAAGAACAAACAAAGAAAAGGCGGCCAGATCGATCATGGGACTGTACGGTGAGTACATCATGTTTCGACGGTGTTCCACCGGTGGCTTTCGCGTTTGGGGGAGAGAAATCGTCTCAAGATTGCAGGAGAGCAATAGCGCAATAGAAATTCCATCCACAGGTGCAGACTCTGTTTTACAACAGGACTCACTGAAATTAAACTCTGAATCTTTAGGGCCTGGGGTCGTCAGAATGTCAATTCCAGATCCCGAAGAGACAGACTGGAAAAGACCATTCGTCCGGATTCCTCACGATCAGACATTGGAAGCTATCGTATTCAATCCTGAGGCCCTGGAAATTCTTTCTAACCTGTGATAGGGCGT
Organism: Mycena olivaceomarginata; assembly: GCA_029378375.1. NCBI lineage: Eukaryota > Fungi > Basidiomycota > Agaricomycetes > Agaricales > Mycenaceae > Mycena > Mycena olivaceomarginata. The sequence continues at coordinate 420,459 of JARKIC010000112.1, read as the reverse complement.
GCATTCATACACGCATGAAATTGCGAATTTTCGACATTTTCAACCTACCATTTACCGCCCGAGTGAGATCAGATTGAGGGCACATATTCGGCCCGGAATGGTGTACTACACCGCAGGAACCGTAAAGCCAGGTACCTAAAGGACCAGATTTGTGACTAGAGCATCCGCTGGGCACTACATTAGTGTGTTTGAGGTGAACAAGGGCAGAAGGCGAGATTGGAGTCTAAACGAGTGTGCACGGACTTGGGCCAGAGCCAGAACAAGAATTATGCCGCACTGTTTCGGAGTGTTCCACTGCGGTGAGAACCTCGGGCATGATCCCGAAATCAGAATGATTAAGAATTGAATTATTGGGCTCTTTTGGCCAAGCAGTTCCCACACACGGGGCTATGAAGCCCTTGAGGACTACGGTCACGGGCGGCAGCCCTAGCGTCACGTGTCTCGCAAGTCTGAACTGGGATACAGTATCTATGGAGATGTCCCCGGAGAGAAGTCATTATGAACGGTGCCGACGACGATGATGACGACAAAGGAGGTATGTCACAAACCGTGCTCGGAGAGTCCGTACAGTACTATATTTCAATAATGAAGACTTCAATTCACCCCTACATCAGTGAGACAAGGAGGTCACTCCTGTCACCTCTACGAGAACATCGAAATTGCTCTGTCTCGCTACGGATATTTGTAAACTGACCGAAGTTCGACGACGAGGACTGCTCCTCGCAGCTTTCATATTGTGTGCCGCAGCTCGACGATACGTCCAGAACAGTCAAAGAAATCTTACATACCCTGCCGTAGCGTAGCACGGACAAACTGCTAGTCGAAATTAGATTTGAATGAAATTGTAATGCGTCGAATACACCCGCAGACGAGAGCAGATGTGAGCATCAGAATTCGCACCGCCTCCGCATGGTTGGTCGCGCCGGTGCACACCGTCTTGTAGTCGGGGTTCTGAACGAGCAGGTTGCCCGTGTACCCGACGGTCGTGCGGAGGATACCCTTGCCGGGAGCGGGCGACGGCGGAAAGTGCTTTAAGAAAATATGCTGCGTGCCCCATGTCGAAATGAGCAGACCAGCATTTCGGGAGTCCAAAAAAGATGCTCAGATATGTCAGGAAGGATTCTGAGCAGCTTAGCACATCCCGCACGTTGTGAGCAGATCCTGGAACGACCATTTTTTACTAGGGAGCCATAAATATTGCGGCTACTCTACGCCATAGCGAGCGGGATAGATTTAATTGCAAGAGCTGAAAGACTTCACTAATGTAGGCCCATTGACGTACGTCGCCTTGCTGATTTTCATATGTTGTCTCAGAGATTGCCTTGAAGCCCAAATTTTCGTAAAACGTTGGCTGCATTGATTGTCATGCATTAGCCAGATGATTGAGACAATATAATATCCTTACGGCAGTGGTTGTTTGCCAGCAGAGATTGTTTCCCGACTCTCGAGCCTGAGTATTTTTGTCAGAAGTTGAAAGGAGAAAGAATGGTTCAATTCACTATTGTTTCGCGCCTTATTTTAGTTTGGTTTAGTTGTTTCCGTTATCCTTGGGTCCGCGCCTTTACAAGACACAGTGCTCATCCATGTCTCTGGGTTTGTTTGTTTGTACAGTCGCTAAATGTTCCGGAACCACATTACCAGTTCCGGAACAATCCGAATTTCTGTGTCCCAAATCTTGAGTCTGAGGCTCCGCGTGAAGTTTGAGCTCAATCGAAGTTGAAATTATTGCGGGACTTTGGATGGTGCACGAAGATGGGGGGTTCTAATTTTCCGCCTTCACGATATCCCATCAGATAGTCCCGCATGCCATGTTTGCTGTCTCAATATTCTCTAATACTCTCCTGTACAGCATCCTGAGCAATAAATTCAATACACAACAAGAGATCAGGCTTTCGGAGTTGTAACTGTTGTTAATTTTTGGAGTGAAAAATGGGGCCTCTAATTTTTGCCCTTGATGATATAGACCTGGAGAGACATGACCATGATCCTGACCTCTAGAGCCTTGTCCTTTCCTATGCCATTCAGTATGTTAAGACCAGAAGTCAAAGGTGTCGGAATTTGAAACTTCGAATCATGATCCCGATTCAAGCAGCGCCATTTTCTATTATTGGACTCTGAATCTACAGTAAAAGTCACTTGGGTGAAATTACAGCCTAGAGAAACAGTGTTGTTGTCAAGACTCAATAATAATGACATTGCTTGTAGACCGTCCACGGGAGAGGGAAATCCGGGCAGCAAAGGATCCGAATTTTCCCATGATCAGACGGAATGAGTAATGATTTATTGTCGAAGCATTCATGAGAGTCCAGAACCAATGGTGAGTATAATTGTAAGTTAACCGTACTTTTTCAGTACCGTATCAATATTATTGGTTCATCCTCCGGCCGTATCGTATTCGTATTATTATGGATATATTATTGCCGTTTCAGAAAAGTTGGCGGTGGCGGTAAATACACGTCAACTGGTGCGTTTACGGCCACAACTTCGGGGGATCATATCTCGATGAATACGGCGACATCTCAAAGTATGTCCGTGTCTGCTGGTGTTTGTCCAGGAACAAATGACCGTCCGTCTTTCCACCCTCCTATTCCAAGCTGAACTCGCTGTACAAATATTTCTTGCTCCTACGGCACCGTATCGCTTGATGGAATAAATTCAGGCGGAGTGTTGTAGAGGGAACTACTTAGAGACCCAGTGCGGAGTGGTCCGCAGGCACGAGCCATAGCTGGACTTGATCCAAGTGAGGTGCCACTCATGAAGACTGGGTTCTTCCGCCGAATTATTGATGGTACTTTTTTAGCATTGGCTATCAGCTCAGAAACGCTCAACTTGAGCAATAACAAGCCCTGCTGAAAAATACTTGGAGGCGATTCACCGGTGCGAGTCTTGACTGGAGGAGTGGTTTTATATTCGGGCTCAGCGGTCCCTTGCTCGAGAGACGCCAAGGAAACCGAGCTGAACCTCAATAGGAGCATGGCAACACTCCGGGAAATCGCAAAGATCTGCTTCAACCGACATCACAATCAAGAAACTTCACACACGGGGACTGGGCTGGAATTTGCTGTGAGCCTTTACTCTTCACGGTGGACAACATCGAAAGCGCGCGACAGACTGTTTGCAATCTTATTTCTCAGTGTCTATGCTCTTGGTGACCGCAGTGCACCCTTCCTCCCATGCCTTGTCTTAAAAGTACAATCTCCTCCTCTCCTCCGTGCACGCCCTGATTCCAATGAGTGAAGTGCGTCCAGCCGCTCTCCGTCGTCCTCGTCCATCTCAGAACACATCCGCGCTGATGGCCAGGAAAGCTGGGTCATGGATAAAAAATACCTGCAGGTGATCCGGACTCATGATGATGGTTGTAATATTTGGCTGGCCAAGCCCGGTGGAAAAGCCCGGGCCTAGCCCCCGGGCTTCGGGCCTGAGCAAATGTCAGGCCCGACCCTAGGCCCAGTTGAAAACCAGGTCGGGCTTGGGCCGGGTCGGGCCTGAAAGCCCCGGGCTTGGGCCGGGCTCGGGCCTGAGCCCGAGCCCGGCAAATCACTATCTATAAGCAGCACCTCCCACGTAAATTGTGCTGCATGGGTAAAAACCCCTTGACAGGGGGCATGGGGTGATCAAACTTGTTGGAGTGAATCAATCGGGCCCAGACAAGTCACTGGTCAACTTGCCAGGTCAAGACAATGAGGAGAGCAGAAGGAGAAGCGTGTCGCTAAACGCAAAGTGAGCTCCGAGTCTGTCAGCAGCGCGAAAGCAAAATCAAAGGGCAAAAAGAAAAAAGTCCAACGACTCCGACGTCGACGAACCCCCTCCGAGCATCACTTATTACATCTTTATCCCCAAACTCCCTGCCGTTACCGCTAAGAAGCGCGGAAATGCCTCGAAGGCCGCCGGCGACGACAACACCATCCAAAAGGGACCCTTTTCCTTACCCATGTCTGAGCCCTATTCTGCGCTCCTCTCTGCCATTGCTACCGAGCTTCCTTGCCGCAAGGAGCACATCAATGAATCCAAAAATCGTGTGGAAGCCGAAAAAACCCAAGAATGCGGAGAAGCTACCACTTTCGAAGGCTGCAGGATACAAAGCAATGCTCGATGAAATGAAGGATAAAGCGGAGGGCTCTCGTCAGGTTCTGTTGTACATGCCAGCGCCCGCAAAACCCATGGATGATCAAACGGTGCGCTGATTGACATTTTATATCATGACCCCCGGCTGAGCATTTGTTCCGCGGGCAGCCGTGGGAGACGGACGGCGATCCAGAGCCCTCTTGTGACTATTCCGAACTTGAGCCAACTCTTCCAAGCGATTCAATCATAGCCCAAAAGGTTCAGTATGCATTTACTCAATTATTTGCGTCAAAACTAATTGGTTCCAACAGCAATCATTCAATAAGGCTACTAAGGATGAGCGCGCAAAGCTGGAAGAAAAGTATCCGGTTGGCAATTATCCACAATTCCCGGATCTCCGCGTCTATCGTGACCCAAGTACCGGCTTCTACTACGAACTCAATACTATGCGGTCGGGCGTGTGGGCATCGGCAATGGTCTGTTCATTCCTCCGTATTCGGATATGTTTTGAATGGACCAACAGGCTCAAGGCAAAACGGACGAGAATACGCCACCTGTATCCAAATTTTTTTGACGCGAATCAGCGCATCAAGACTGTTCCGGCTGTTGCTGCCCCGGCACCCGCGCCTGCCATCCCTGCCATCCCTACTGCTCCTGCCGTCGCTGGCTCTTCGCTTTCCATCACAGATCTCTTATTTGCATCACTTCTATCACAGCCCGGCAGCGGCGGGCTTGCAGCCTTGATCCCGGGCCTGAATCCTGTTCCCTCTGCTGCTCCGGCACCTGTACCCCCTGCAAATTCCGCTCCGCACTCGCGCTCAGCACCTTCATCCCCCGTGAAACGTCACACTGTCTCGCTTGCCCAATTTGCCGAAAACTATAACCTGGAGGACGGAGATGCTGCACTTTTGATGGAGGTAGGCTTTCGTCCAGGGATCCAACTGAGGCCACGCTCGACGAAGAGCTGAAGAAGATCGGATTTACATTCTTTAGCTGGAAGCGCATCCACAACGCCAATGTTCGCTTCAAAGCAGACCTTGCGGCAGGTAAATACGATTGATCTGTTTTGCTACACACTGTTTTTCACTTGTTGTCCCGAATCGTCGCACCGTATTCTCGCATTGTATGGTATTGTCGCATTGTCATTATTATTACACTCAGATTGTCTGTATTCTACGAATATCGAACCGCAAATTGTATTGAACTTTACCAAATGTCTCCCCGGTTTCTCTACGAAATCTTCACCAATTTACAAGTTTCGGGGTTCGTCTTCTTCGCTTTTGTCAGGCCAATGACCTTGTATTATTTTCTTTCCCAAAACCCATCGATCTGACCCCCTGGAGGCCGCAAGAAGACCTCACCGTGATTTGGAGCGGCTCGATCCCGCCCCCTCAATAGCGAACGACTCGCATCGGCGGCGGATCTAGAATTTGGGCAGCGTGCTCAAGATACACCATTCTGTATACCCCCAGACTTGTGGATTTTTAGGTGATTCTTATCTTGGTCACGGCAAGCTACTACTTAGAATCAACAAATTCCACTTGCAGAGGGAGATGCATTTTGCTGGAAGGTCTTTGGGCATCTGGCACCGGATTTGACACTTGGGTATGTTAAAATGGCTCCTATATATACGCTAACAGTTGAGTTTGCGACATATCTGTGGTCTGCGCCTCGGAGGCCAGCCTATTTCTTCGACACCCCAATTCCTGCCATTTCCCCGGCTGGAAAGTTCAATACATATACCACGAATACACCTCGGACATACATTGTACCACTTTTTAATAATGTATATTCAGTGTATTAACTACCTGGGATGTGCTAGGGTGAGTGGTCGGCGCACAAAGTGGTGATTTGGTTGGGTGGCCGGTTAGCCCGTTTCGGGGCTATCGCCGAAATATATTCGGCAAACGCGAAATCGGCGCGAATAAATTCGGGCAAAGGTTCCAGCTCACTCTTTAAATGTTTATCTTCAATTCCGGGCACATTTCCCGGCACCCACTCGACAGTATCTCTGCGCTGGGGGAAGAAATTGCTTAGGTGGCCGGGAGAGTGAATAAAGTAACTTGTGACTGCTAACTTTAACTTTGATTGCCCCTTTGGCTTTGCGGGGCTAACTTTACTTTACTTTACTTTACTTTTCCCACGCTTGACGAATCGACGTGACATCGATGGACAAGAGCGGCCCGGGGATGTGTCGAGAATTCACCGACATTATTTACCGCCTTGAAAGAAAATATGGTTGCATTGTGATTTATTTTGTTACGGATGCGGACGGTGGAAGTAAAAAGGGGCGAGTCTTATTGGGAAAGAGCGCCCGTTTCTGATTTTGCCCTCGTGTTGGGCACACCAGGTATGGCTCGTTTGACATGAGAGCAATTTCTGACCCACCACTAGTTCCAATTGATACTTGGCGACTATTTCAAGGTCCACAAGTTCGCTGCTCAAACCGCCGAAATGGCTACCGCCTTGATCGGCTGGATTAACAACCACGGAAAGGTCCGAAGGATATTTGACGCCGCCCAAACCCAGATCAGTAAGGACCGCCTGGGTTATGTCCTAGTCCTGGCATATCTCATTGCTAATCTTACCCGCTGGATGACTCACTGTATTGCTTTCATGCGGCCTTTCCGCATTGAGGATGCACTTCGTTTAGCGGTGATGCAGAACCAAGGTGCAATCGTTGCGGCGCAGGTTGGGGTCACCAAGGGCGCTGACAAGGTTGTGTTCACGGCCGAGGCGAACGGTTTTCTGCGACATCATTATGCAGTCCTCGTTCTGGGACAGCCTCGAATCCCTAATCGAAGACATCGAGCCGATTTGTTATGGGACTAACATCAGAAAGATTCAACACGTGCCGATCAAGTTCTTCTGATCTTGGTGGGGATGTTCCTTCGCATGGTCGAGCATCCCGAGCCTGAGGTCGCGAAGGGGATGGCAGAACATCTTGAAAAGCGATGGAAAGACTGTTATCGGCCGCTTTTTTTGCTTGCATTGATCCTCAACCCGTTCGAACGGCTTTCGTGCTTTGGTCCCAAAGCAGGCCTCAATCATTTCAACTGCCTTGATTTACTAGTTACGGTGTGTCCTTTGTAATGCTACAATTTTCTTTAACCTTGAATTCTTGGAAGATGTATAAGCGGATGAAAGCCCACCCAGATAATCCAGATTCACCGGCGGCACGCAAAATCAAAGAGGAACAACTCTCTACTGCCTTTTTGCAACACCTTGCATGTACCGAATCATTCGCCGATTGGAAGGGGAACGAAGAGCTTTTTTGAGCAGTGAATGGTTTCCTTGGATTCCTCTCCTCTTCATGAGTTAATCATTATTTCCCAGGGACAGGATCCCATTGCTGTTTGGGTCGCGCTCCGCACTGCGGAGACTGCCAAGCTTGCGGATTTCGCACTGACGATACTCAAGATTGTCGTAAAACAGGCCGGATGCGAGCGTGTATTTTCCGATCTGAAGTCAAACAGACGCGCAACGCCAGAACCAACTGAAATTGGAGAAATTGGATAAGATGACAAAGGTAAGTCACCCCGTCATTGCTTTTATTTCCCATTCTTACGCCGTTAAATAAATTGGAAGCAAAATCTCATCGTGGTATTCTTTATGGCTGGCGGCCCGGTCTGCATGTAGTAAGTAAAGTATAGTCGGAGTAGCAGCAACACACCGAAGCGGAAAGATTAGCTTTCGATGCGGCCTGCTTCGACAAAATATTACTAATTACTGGTTTCTGTTATGCAATGAGCAAGTGAAATTACGAACAGCATATGGGCGAACATACGGAGCGTAATTTGGATGGTACTGCAGCTCCGGATTCGGTTTGTTTGGTGAGTTTTTTGACTGGGGTTGAGACTGGGCTTGTGACGGGGCTATCGACGTTTCGGTGTGAAAAAAGTCACCGAAGTCGCTGCTATCCCGCATGATGTCCAACGCTGAGCTAAAGTCGACCTCAAAATCGTCTTCAATCAATTTCGCCGCCACGAACGGCGAAAGAATGTAGTGGATGAAAGTGCGGGCTGACGGCAGGGCGAAATCCTCATCGGGACTGTCCCATTGCGCGGGAGTGTCGTGCAAGTTGGTGATTGTCTGGTGAATTTGGTTCGGGTGTATGACCTCTTCTAGATACCTTTCTATGATGGAGGAAATGACAGCCTGGCCGTACGGGCCAAAACTCCAAGAAAAGGTCCAGCGCAATGAAAGAATCAAGAATATTTTTTGCTCACTATCCACAGCGTGCAGCTCGGCCTGCAACGGAGAAAGAACCTGTTTTATCAAGGCAGAATCCGTGTACTTTGTATCCAATCTGTTGAAGGAATTATTGCCAAACGGAGCATTCGTGGAGGTTGCTGCTATCCGTAACCAGCTCAAGAATCTGATCTTCGAGTACTTGAATACGGTCCGGAAATTCGTCGAAATGGATATGAGTCGGCCATCCATTTAGTTTGGCGAGACGTATGCATTCGACACGACGGTTGTGGAGCTTAATGGTATGACAAATTTGCCGAGTGAGATCGCCAGCACCTGGGGCGTTCTTGCCTTTTTTTTGCAACTAATTCTTGTTTCTTGGCAAACAGTGAAATGAGTTCGTTGCCGGGGTCTTTGGGAAGGGTGTCCTTGCAGTAGGGAGCGGGGCAAACGGCAGGTAAAGCAGAATCAGAAGACAGAGGAACGGTTGCGAGAGGTCGATGGAGCCTTTCATCGTGCTGGAAACTGTAGGAATGGCAAGAGAAGTAGTCGCTTTGGTCTGCTACACCATCAATCTTGAATCTCCGGGCTGAAGTATAATAACATACTTTGTTAGGGGGGGTTGCGGGCGGGTTGCCAGTGGGAGCTACACGCTTTGGAGAAGGCGACACGGTCTGCGATCAAGCTAATAAATACATAGAAGCCAACGGTTGCATGAATAAAGCACCGTAGAGTTCACAACCATTTATCTGGCCAGTTTTGCGGTTTTTTCTGCCTGCAAAAGGAATTACATTCAGTAGACTAGATTAAATGAAAAGAGTCCTTGCCGTTTTATTTCGGAGGCGGCAGGAGAGTTGTTTTCCTGTTTGAAATGAGTCGCAATAGCGAAACATTGGAGGGTGAGACTCACTTTGTCATCCTCTTCCACGCGTTTGCGCTTGGCGGAAGGCACTTCACTCCAACTAGCGGCGTGCAGTTGTAGCGGCATGTCCAAATCCTCGAAGATGTCATCTGCGGAAAGATCATCACCTTGACTGTCAACGTCAGCTTCGTCGGCAGTGCCTTTCCCATCCGCATCCTCGATTTCAGTCTGAGCAGGATCTTCGTCTTCTTCATCGTCCCCGACGGACAGATCATCGCCAGCCTCGGTAGGAGCTTCCCAATTGTCACCATCTTTTACAGCTGCTCGTTTATAAGAGACTATCCATAACCGGCGTCATCCTCATGGTTGTCGGGCTCGACAATAACTCTATCTTCTTCCACTGGCTCGGAACTTTGAAAAACCATCAGAGGAACCTCTCCAGCATCCACTCGACGCTCTGCCTTCTGTTGTTTCTTGATCTTGGATAACGGCGGAATTTCGGTCTTCTTGTCCATTTCAACTCCGGAGTCGATGCCATTTGAGCTGAAGGTCAAGCTGGGGAACAAGGATCTCCTTCAGCATCCCAGGATCTGTGAATTGAGTGATGTCGAAGACCGGGACACATTTTTTGATCTCTGCTATCTCGGTCACCTTCTTCAGGTCAGCTTTTGTCTTCTTCTCGCGGTGCTCCCCCACCGTCTGTCGATCGTGCTCGGCCTGGGCAACTTTCTTCTTCTGATGGCGCCCCTCGCTCGAGATTGCCAGCAGTGTCGTTGTGCTTGTACTGGGACTTGGCATTGATGAATTCCAGCCTCGCGTTGGGGGCCCGGCGCAGTGCAACACGAGCCTGGGCACCCAACCAGCCCTTGTTGGCATCATTCGTGGCTGGCATCATTGCATTGTGCTTCTGCACATCTGTCAACTCAGTCCCCAGAATGTCGGAGCCGAATCTCTACCATGTCTCCTGTGCACTCTCTAAAAATTCGACCAGGGCCACCCGAACCTCGTCCGGGGAAGCGTCGGGAGGAGGGCATGTGCTGCATACATTGCTTCCGGAAGTTCCCATGGCTGACCGTCCATCGACGCTGTCTCAGATTTGAACCCATAATGATGTCTGGATCAGCAATAACGCGCTCGCAGTGCGTTATAACCCCTTCAAGCACAGGGCCCATTTTTCGACCTCGAGCTGAACCCCCCTCCCCCTCCCCTACCATAAGGGAAGGTGTTTCCCACCCCTAGCGGCGGGCCGTTCTTTCCAGGCGGTGACAATCACATTTGTCTCACTATCTATTGATCCTCTAGCTGCCTACTTATGCTCGTCTCTGGCGCTTCCCACCCCGCCCGTTTCCAGTGCAGGTATTGCACACCCAGTTTTTTGGCACTGGACCTCCAAATCCAAGCATTCAAAATGAAACTACAGCGCCGTTGGGTTAGTGGATGTAAGATCGACACGCTGGAATGGCTTACCCAGCGCGTAGATTCTGCATCAAAACAGTATTTTGGCCACTGGCAAGCTGCGACTTCCGTTTGGGTTCTGGGGATCGTGAATTTGTAGTTACCAATTACAGTAGAAGCGGGGAGACGGCGCGCTGAAGATTAACGTAATGCTGATCCTTGTGATCCGACTTCCCAATCTGGGTTGGCAGTCTGATTTGACATGGGGACCGTTGAAGCACCCTCTCTTTCCAATTTAAACTATTCCAAACACATTTTTGAAGCATTCTGGACCTCTTTAGTAACTTGGCCTAGAAATTTTTTCAGCCCTCCTCGAGACCCTCCCCCCTCCCATCCCCATGACTGGGGTGCAGCGATATTAATAGGGCGGAGATGAAGGTACGGTCTGAGGTGGACAAAATAGGAAAGATGACGAAAATGTAGCGGAGATTGAACTTTGACAGGGGAATTTTACTCTATAAAATTACATTTTCGATCTCCGCTGTCAAAATTCAATCTCCGCTACATTTTCGTCATCTTTCCTAATTTGTCCACCTCAGACCCGTACCTTCATCTAGTTAATGAGCCGGGTATCACCTGATCATAGGCGGAACAACTAGATGAAGGTACGGGTCTGAGGTGGACAAATTAGGAAAGATGACGAAAATGTAGCGGAGATTGAACTTTGACAGCGGAGATCGAAAATGTAATTTTATAGAGTAAAATTCCCCTGTCAAAGTTCAATCTCCGTCATCTTTCCTATTTTGTCCACCTCAGACCATACCTTCATCTCCGCCCTATGATCAGCTTGATCGGTCCCTGAACCAAAACGAAGCATAGAAATGAAGCCCGAGGCCTATAAGAATGTCAATATCGCTGCACCCGATGTTGTAATGGAAATTATCGAACCATCGCACCCGAAGACAGCAGGCAGAGAAACATCAGAAAGGCCTGCATCCCGTCCTAGTCAAATAGACCCTGGTCATAGGTCCATTTTTATTCGATGGCTTACACAACATGAGCGCTCTGGTAATCACAGGATGGTGGGTCGCTCCACAACCACTTTTGATCATTCGAAAACTCCGCCTCCTGTTGCTCACTTCCGTCGAAAATTCTGGCCTGAATCCTGGTCTACAATCGGCACTCCAAAATAAAACCCTGCCTTCATCTTTCAAATGATGCCTTCATCCGACTTCATCATGCTCCCTATTCTCATCCCCAAATAACAAGCCTTCATCTTTTTCGGGATAATTCCAAAAATCCGCGAGGCCTCCGTTGGCTTCCAATCCCAGTGAATTCCGGTGATTGCCAGATATTTGTCACCTTTATCATGCCCCGTAAAGCATGCCTTCATATGTGTTACTGCTCGGAAATTGTGACGTCCGTGGCGAAGACACTCTTCAAATCCTTAGATCCAGCCACAAGAGCAGATCTCCGCAAACCACACAGAATAATGTATGTTAATCATCGACAGCTGCTCACAAAAGTTCTGAGGACACCAGACCCTCCGAAATTTCTATGCGAGTTGAATCATAATATTTTTGAAGAAAACCGTTTAGATCTGAGCTCAGAACAAGCGTTCTCGCCAAAAAGATCAAAAAAGACCCAAAATGGAAGAAAAAACGGCCACGCCTTAAGTCCGCGTTTATCTGTAAAAGTTTTCAACACAATTTTCAACTCCTTCAAGGATTTTTTCAGGGATGAGTTGGGTGCCTCAAATTCAAGTTCGAGGTACTCTCATAAGTTCCACAAGTTGAATCATGCAAGAATATCCAAACGATAACTCGCTACGGAGGCCACAAAACGGCTATTTTGACCGAAACTCGGCCGAAAATGGCCGAAAATGCTCAAAATGGCCACTTTGCGGGCTCTGTAGCGCTCGAACGCCTCAATATTTTTGCATGGTTTGTTTGACTTGTGAAAATATTTGGAATATCTTGAATAATTTCTATGCGAGTGTCGATGAAGCGCATCTGATCAACGAATGGAACCGAAGTACACATGTCGAGCTCTGATTGGTCCGATACGCATCGCCGAGACAATGACGGCATCGTAGCTTCGGAGTTGAATGACTTGACTTCACAATTTCGTCCAAGTCCGACTGTCAAGACTCAAGATGGCTGGCATCTGCGCCTACTCACCGCACATACCGAGTAACTTCTTTCCCCTTCATTGCGAAGCTTGCTCCTCTTCCAAGTATGGTAAGTATTTGAATTTAATAAATCATGATAGAGAAATGCTGAAGTGACCTCGAGAGCCTAGTTTTGATGGCCAACTTGAGAGCCCCGTGCGACATCAAATACGCCTCTATTCTATTGGACTAAAGTGCGGTTATGCATTATTTTGCAAGCCCTTTCATGCTGTGATGACCACTTTTTGATGGCATGCAATTCCACAAAGTTGATTTTTGAGAAAACAGCAAATTATTTTATTTTGAGATATTTAACCAGGTATGATATAGTTTTTTCCATGGATACAAGCTTCAGACGGCTCAATACTAATGCCACAATTTTGTTTGAAGAGATTCGGCCACAGGATGAGGTCAAACAACCAAAATGGGGACCGACCATCACTTTTGCCCACAGCGAGTGAGTATATCCCGGCATTTTGAAGCACGTGGAAAGGTTTGCATTTTGAGCGGCGTGACTGAATTCAAATCGGACTATTGGTGTATATCCCGGCCTTTTGAAGCACGTGCAATGGTTGCAAATGGAAATATTGGTGTATATCCCGGCATTTTGAAGCACGTGGAATGCTTCTGAAGCAATTTCGGGCACGCCCCTTTGAATTTTGAGGCGGACGGCGTGGAATTGGATAGTCCTGGTCCTTACGGTCATTTCCATCCACTCAGCTCGTGGATTGGCCGACAGCATTCAAGACATTGAAGCAGCTGGCGGTAAGCTGGATAGCAGCTCACCCGAAGCCCAGTTTCCATAAAGTCCACGTTTGTACCAAACGTAGTTGAATGGCATGTCCACATCCATTGCAATGCACCGAGGGCTGTCATTTATTGCGTCCAAGTGATACCCATCAAGATTTGGAGAGTGTGTCCTCTCCGGCTGCTTGTCTGGTTCCCTTCATGTCAGAACCATGGTAGTAGGCAACCGGCGACTCGCCTTTGAAAAGTCATCACTGACATCCTGGTGGAAGTGGAAAGGGACCAGTAGCCGCACCCTTTGCGACTAAGGTCGCCAACGCGTCGGACAGGAACTGACCATGTTCCCGAGAAGACTTGAGATTCTTGACTGGCTGACTAAGTTCAGGGCCAGAGAATCCAATGTTGCAACCGAATTCGATTATTTGGAGTAATGATGATACAAAGGTCCGGTCGGGATAGTCCTTTAAGTAAAAAATCCCAAGCGCTCCGATTCAGAGATGATGAGACAGGACTCAGGAGATATGATTTCGGCACCTTTCAACAAGTTGCAAGTATAAATATCAATTACCAGTGAAACTAACGGTGCTTTACCCACGACGATCCCTTTCTTCGTATTGCGCAATGCCCGCGAAAAATCGAGTAAAAAGAAGGAGATCAAACCCAGATATAGAGGCTATTTCAATGCAAAATTGAACTTTTCAAATGCATAGCTTGCCCGTGCCTCAACAGAAAATTACGATGCCAGGTGCATTGGATAGCCACAGCAATTCTGAGTCGAAATGCCTATAGGATCATGGCAATTGGTGCAACCGTTGCCAAGCGATCAGGTAAACAGTGTGAGATGGGACGGTTTAAATGAACTCAAAATTGTACTTTTCAAATGCACAGATTGCCCTTGCCTGAGCAGAAAATTACGGTGCCTGGTGCATTGGATAGCCACAGCAATTCTGACTCGAAATGCCTATAGGATCATGGCAATTGGTGCAACCGTTGCCAAGCGATCAGGTAAACAGTGTGAGCGCAAGTCGTTCAAACTCAGCCAACAGGACCAATGATGTTGATGGATTTTGATGTCGTACGACACTCTCTTTCTTCGTTTTCCCCCATCATCTCCCCTCTGTCTCCTCCTCCACGGCTTGCTACTCCGTGCCCAGTGCCCTCCAGAGCCTGCAAAACGGTACAAACTCGTCAACGGCCCCTCCAGAGCCCTGAGCTCCTTTTCAAAAGCACCAGGGCCGTCAAAATAAATCTGAAGAGACAGTCTGAACCGGAATTTTGCTGGCTATCCTCCCAGCAAGACCCCGTCAAAATCCGGCCTGAAATGATTGCACAGTGGCCAAATACTGTTTTGGTGCAAAATCTCGGCACATTGTTTGGTGACGGACTGCATTTGTTTGGTGACAGCCTGTATTTGTTTGGATTGACATGGAGAGCCCTGAGCTCCTTTTAACTCAGGGCTCTCCATGTCAATCCAAACAAATACAGGCTGTCACCAAACAAATGCAGTCCGTCACCAAACAATGTGCCGAGATTTTGCACCAAAACAGTATTTTGGCCACTGTGCAATCATTTCAGGCCGGATTTTGACGGGGTCTTGCTGGGAGGATAGCCAGCGAAATTCCGGTTCAGACTGTCTCTTCAGATTTATTTTGACAGCCCTGGTGCTTTTGAAAAGGAGCTCAGGGCTCTCCATGCCAATCCAAACAAATGCAGGCCATCACCAAACAATGTGCTGAGATTTTGCATCAAAACAGTATTTTGGCCACTGTGCAATCATTTTAAGCCGGATTTTGATGGGGTCTTGGGGGGAGGATAGTCAGCGAAATTCCGGTTCAGACTGTCTCTTCAAATTTATTTTGACAGCCCTGGTGTTTTTGAAAAGAAGCTCAGGGCTCTCCATGCCAATCCAAACAAATGCAGGCCATCACCAAACAATGTGCCGATTCTCATATTCAAACATTCAACGCACCTTCAGCTGATGAGTGACTTGCTTAGCTACTGCTTTCAAGTGAGGCTTTGCGCAGAGCCATCCGGAGCCACCCGGTGGCTATTTCGGCATGTGGTGTCCGGTGGCTATGCCAGCCACGACATCATCCGGTGGCTCCACTGGTGTTCAGAATCTCTTGGTGGACCGGACCGATGTTCGGTTCGGGGTTCGCCCATTTTGCCCGAACCGGACCCCAGGTCAGGTTCGGGGTTCGGAAATTTTAGCAAAAAACCGGACCGAACCGGACATCGGCAACACTACCAAGTTGTCGGGTTTTTTTGGGTAATCTCTTTATTGTCTCAGTCAAAGCTGTCTTAACCCATCGCTCTGATAACCCATAATATGTAAAAACCCATGTCCATAACCCATACTTTCCTGAGGCGTAAAACCCATAGCTTGCCCTCATCTTGTGTTTATTTTTGTTTGTTTGACCGGTCCTGCCGCTCATGTCATCTCATCCACCATCGCTCACCAATGAAAAGCTCACGGGGGAGTCCGGGAGGACGAGGATGACTTTTGAGATTGGTCCCCACATATCAAACCCAATATGGCAACATCAAAATGTGACCTCCGGGGCTCCGAAAGTTGTGGTGCTCGGCAACGCTGCCAAAATTCGGTGATGGAAAAGATGGTATTACCGCATTTGGAAATTAGCTGTGTTCCGCCCCTATTTACGGTCTTTTGCTTTCATCGCAGTGTAAAACAGAACTCCATCGTCGTGCCGCCTATCGGAAAATGTTGGCAGTATGAAATGTGTGATAATGATTGCGAAAAATCCTGTTTTGGCGGATTGGGAATAGAAGCTCCGCATCGAGTGCTATTGAGCATTCTAAGTCTGAAAATATTCATTTCAGGCGGGACAAGACAGTAATTGCAGATCTGCCAAAACAACACTATATCTAGGGACCATGCCAGCATATTTCTCCATACAAGGCCGTCTTCAAAGTGCCTGTAGCAAGAGTTCTGTTGAGTGACCACTCTGTGTGCCATCGTCGGAGTTTGAAATCTGCGGTGCATTACCGAGTACCAAAAGTTGTGGCAAGCTGTTTGGCCGTCACGTTTGCTTCCTTCCTCTGTACCACCACCCCGCCAACGTGCCGCCCGACCCCACCTCTTCAAGAGTACATGCAAGATACTGCACCTTTCCAACATGCCACATTCTTCCCCCGCCACCTACGTATGCTGGCATGATGCGTGCGCCACGCGTCGCGATGGTAATACAACATGTCATGTTTGGGTGGCATTCCGCACTACTACGGCTGTACCCCACAGTCTGTACACCTACCCACCCCGCTTATAAATCCCCATATTCCAATGGTGCGTCTTGACGCCCTCTTCCTTGGCAGGAATCCTACTTCGCTACCTATTCGTACATGTACCTGTGATAATTTTTTTAATAGATACTTATCTCCCTTCATAAATATTCTTGAGCACAATCACAAAAGTTTGAGGCGCGGGTTTGGAATTCATGACTCTATGTTCTGCCTCACTATAGACTAGTGTCTTGCTGTGGGACCCGATACAAAATACCCCGTGCAGTTGCCAGTGGCATCTCCATATCCACCTCCGACGTCCCAGTAAGGTGGAGATGTTCCACTCGCTCTGCCCACAGGTAGGAGGCGTGGACGAGGAATGACTTCAGCCTGAGGAATTTCGACGCTGCAAGAGCAGTATCGACGTCGGCCCATGAGCTAAAGACTCTTTGGCTTTGTTTGGGCATATGAAGAGGTCCTAGGTTCGACTCTCGCAAGAGTCATTCCCTTTTCATAGTGCCACTGCCCATTTAGAATTTCACTGCTCTGTATCCCTAAAGGGCGGGGTGGTCAAACGCGGCAATGTGACCTTTTCTTCAAATCTATTTTACGTCTTGCCTGTCCCAGATTTCTCCACTAAATTCTACATTGTACGTTTGAAGTACAAGTGATATAAAGAATCCGGGTATTTCTAGCCCTCCTTAACACTCATAGAGGTAACATATTGAAAATATAGGTCAATCGGATAACTATAGCTAGTACGCGAGCCGTTCTGTATGCAACCACGGGAAAGCAGCCAAATTCGAGTCACTAAGGCATCTTAGGGTGCTAATAGAAAATTGTAAGGTGCCATGCCCTCCGCATTCACAGTGCGAACAAAATGAGCCTACTCCCAAGGAAAACAGGTGAGAATTGAGCTCAGGAGAGCTCATCTCACAAAAACGAGTACAGTTGACTGGGTCATAATGCATAACGTCGGTGGACACCCAAACCTTATGCATTACAAGGGCTCGCCGGCGCTTCGCGCCGGCTCCCACTTCTGCCGGAATGATAGATTAAAAGCGGAGTTTAAAAAGCTTCAGACGGACAGAATGGCTTAATTTTATAAAGAGGAAGATGAGGTTTATGCGTTCTCGGATTTGTCACGCAGTGTGACACCTTGTGACATTGTGACAACCAGCGAAAAAATTGGCCGCGTTCGGAGGTTTCGTGCTAAGTAGACAACATGGAATCTAATTGTTAGCCTTCCTTCTCCACATGTCATCCAATGTAACTTGTTTTGCAGCCAAAAACTCCTCCCGTTGGACATTTGCACGGAAGCGACGGAGATGATCAGCAAGAGCTATACTCTGATCGGGCTGTCCTTTTGTGAGGCAGGCTTTCTCCAGCTTCTGGAAAAGAGAAAGCATCTCGGCTGTTGTAAGATCTGGCTCACCCTCCGGCTCGTCCTCCTCTTCTTCTTCACTGTCAACTTCCATCACATCGCCTCGGGCAACCGCTTCTTCGTAACAAACTGCGGCAACAATTTCCGCATCCGTTTGGACCTTGAATTGAGCGTTCCCGATGTCGCACTCATCCTCCGGATCAACCAAATCCTCGAGAGTCGGCATTCCGGAGGCCGAGATACGTTTGCGCTGGTGTAAATCAGCGATTGTTGCCATCAACTCCGTCTCAGCAATTGCGAGTTGCTCGGCTCGGGGAGCCTGAGCAGGGTCACTGCATTTAGAAGGTCCCTGGAACCAAGGGTGCGCCGAGGTTGCTCGGCGGACCTGGGCGCATCTTGGCCTCGGCACACCCTGCCGAGGTTCGCTCGAGGTCTGCCCAGTACTGCTTGCACTCACCCATGGATTCTTGTGATTATACTCCGATACTTATTGCCCCAATACCTATCTTGGTAACTTGACGTGTTGATCAACGGTGATGGTGATGTCACAGGTGACAGATGACAGATCCCCGCCCTCGCTCCACGTATTCCCCGGCCCCGGCACCTGCAAATGAACGAAATCTTTCTGTCCAGGACCAAGGTTGGATAAAACTCGGTAAAACTTGTTACTGTTCTGAACACCCACACGATATTACATTTCGAAGCTAACAAGTACAGTAATATATCCGTTTCACCAATGCGACTTCTTCTATCTTTGCAGCTTGCTGTTTGCCATGGTTCAGCCGGGATTTCTGTGCTTCTATCATCCTAGTATGCATGTTTTCAATACCTGTTGCATTGAATTACGACAAATATAAAAAAATCACATACAATATAAATACAGGTCTGCCTGCCGCCCTTACAAGCAGCACGACCTCGATTCAAGCTCTCATCGAAATGTCAAGAGAGTATTCAAGCAACACATCAAACCCATCCCAACCCTTGTCGTCTGCCATAGCAGCCCGTGGACGACCAACCTCGCGAACATCAGCATCTTCTGCCTCTGCTCTTTCTGCGCGTGGATCTAGGCGTGCCCCTGTGCATCACCATACATCACAGACATCAATTCCCACCACGTATGGAGTTCACATTCAGGTTGTATCACTCTGAAAATTTTCAATCCAGGGATTCACATAGCTTGTACTCTGAGAATGCCGGCCAGGAGGTTCCACATGCCCGCATTCCATTGCTCGAGTCAGCTTAACCTAATTATCCCTTTCAATCTCGATTAATTACAATCTTTAGCGTCTCACAAGATGCGTCAGCTGTTACTCAACCTACAGCAGAGTCACTTGCACCAAGAGCCACCTCTGAGCATGCTCCATCCCATGAGCTGCCAGAAGCATTGCTTGCGAGGGCTAAGCATCATCCTCTTTGGTACATCCAGGGGGTCATGTACCTTGTTGGCATTTTACACACCCGACACCATGTTAGTTTTTCAGCCTGTGGACTCATTCTTCGTTGTTTCAAGTTTCTCTTCAAGAATGCACCATCCCAGAGCCTTCTCCGATCTTCTCGCATGCCCACGACACTGAAAACAGTTCTTTCCAATCTCGACATGACCGACAAATTCTTGGTTCACCTAATATGCCATAATTGTCATCGTTTCTTTGACACGAATACGAGTGTTGGTGACTATTGCAAGGCTTGCGACGAGCCTTTATTCGACTCTAACGGCGACGACCCAGTTGAAGAGGAGACTGAGTCTGAACCACTGGCAACCCCAATGCCAAGAGCAAGGCCACGGACATCAAAACCAATCATGCTTTCCCCTATGCAGCTACCGTCCCGAGGCTTGGTCAAGTTTTTTCAATCGTCCTGGCATGTTTCATGCTGTGAATTCTTGGAAAACACGGCTCCAAGTCCCGGGTGAGATGCGATGCATGCAGGATGGTGCTGTTTGGCGAACCATCAAAGGTGGAGACAATGAATTGTTCTTTTATGGACCTGGTGCGGAGAATGAGATTCGGGTCGGTAATACACTCAGTTTGGATTGGTATGTTGCATCATTCCCACCATATCCTGGTATTGACATGGAATCTTAGGTTTGGTCGCAAGAGGAGCAGCTATGGACCGAGCCATTCATCTGGTGTGGTGTCCTTGACTGTTCAAAATCTTACCACTGCACTCCGGTAATGACTCATGTACTCAAATTCACTATTTATTAATCTCATTGTGTTCTCTAGGTATCGGGCCGAAAATATCATACTTTGTTGTATGACACCTGGCCCAAGGGAGCCAACTGCGGAGCAGCTGCAAAATTATTTGAAGAATGTTGTCGATGATCTAATCATGCTGTACGAGCGTGGAATCACTATGATAAGCCCAGAGCACCCTAATGGTGGGATCTCTGGCTAATCAAAACCCCCACTCCTCACTCTGCCCGCAGGAATGTTGCACTCGTCACAA
Organism: Mycena olivaceomarginata; assembly: GCA_029378375.1. Taxonomy (NCBI): domain Eukaryota; kingdom Fungi; phylum Basidiomycota; class Agaricomycetes; order Agaricales; family Mycenaceae; genus Mycena; species Mycena olivaceomarginata. The sequence goes on along the minus strand of JARKIC010000112.1, from coordinate 399,957 downwards.
TTATCGCCGATCACCCAGCTCTCTGTAAACTTTGCGGGTTCGCTGATCACAGCCACAACAATGCTCCATGCACAAAATGCTGTGTTTCACAAGAGGAATTTTTCACTAACACGTCTCTCACGAATGGTGCGAACAATGGATTCAGGTCAAGAGTCCGTGGAACAAAAGGATCCGGGAAGAAGGGTCATGGTTGGTTAAGAGCGAATGATCAAGGAATGTGTCAAGACCGATCAAAGCTCTGCCCTATTTGACGGCTTGGAGATGCTCGGACATTTGCTTGTCAAGAATGTATTGATCGCATTGAGGAAGGCAATGCAGAAAGCGGACAACACTGAAAATCAATTAGACCAAAACAAAATCATTGAGGGCAATCGATTGTGGTCGCCATCACCACGTCTCCATCACCTCCACGTCGAGCGCCTCTGCGTCGTTCCAGCGGCCCTGGTTCCGATACGTCGACGCGAGATTGGCGATGCTCGTCAGGGTGGACGGATGCTCCTCTCCCAGCACGCGCTTGCTGGTGGGAGCCGGCGCGAAGCGCCGGCAAGCGATTGTGCTATATAAGCGCGAGCCAATGGGATGCGCGGTCTAGAGCCTGTCTATAATTGAACCCGTCTCGCGAAATACGTCCTCCGGCTCCTGCGGCGCATCGTGCGGGCCCCTAGGGGCGCGCTCGGGGCCTTGGGGGGCTCCCCGGCGGCGTGCAGCATTTTTGCGGAATTTGTGGGGCACGGGGTGCGGGGTGCTGGTAGCGGGAATGGGATTGGCTTGTGGATAGAATATATATAGTGCAGGCGAGGGGCATCATGCCGGTGATTCCGCACCATGTTCCCCCGGCTGCCCTCCCCCCCGTTGCCCGCCGTGCGCGCCACAGCGAGATGCGCATTGCGCCCGCGTGGCCTATGGAAGAGCCGCGGGACACAAAAGCACGGTCTGGCCCTGGACTCTGGCGGCGACCCCAGACCAACGAAGCGCCAGCGCTACCAGTGCTCCGACGACACCAGCGACTGCGCCAGCTCAGACGCCAGCGATGACAACGGCGGCTACTACATCCTCGAGTACCCCCCCGAGCCTGCGTGCGACATGGACCCGAGCGAGCCCGCAGAGGCGGAGACAAAGGTCGAGGACTGGGAGAACCTCAAGGAGCTCTTTGCGCGCACCGCGAAGCAGTACGAGTGTATGTATGTTGTCCTACACGCTGGAGCCGCCGTCTTATCGTCCGAGCAGGCGACGATGCGAAGGAGGCGCTGCCACTGCTGCGTGGCGTCATCCACGACTGCCACCGCTCCCTGCTGCTCTACGAAGACCCGTCCGTGCTCTTTGCAGAGCCCAGTCGCCCCCGCTGCAAATCGCCCGAGCCCATCTCCATATCGCCCTCCACCAAGCCCCGAAAAAAATGGTCAGTCCGATAACGATCTCTCTCTCTCTTTCTTTCATTGTACTGACTCCTTCTCAGCAAATGCAAAGAATCGCCAACGGCCTTCCACGCCATCCTCGGCACCGCGCTTTTCCTCTTCGGCAACCTCATCGCGCAGGACGCCTCCCTCGCCCTCCCCGACGAGCCCAGCAGCCCCGCGACCTACTGGCTCGCCGCGCTCGACGTCTTCGAGACGGGCGAGAACCTCCCCAGCCGCACTGCATTTTGTCTGTGTGGAAACAGACCAACCCTTTCTTTTGGGTTCGACACACTGACTACCGAATCGGGACATAAATCCGGCCATCCTCTTTTACTTTCGGCCCATTTCACTTGAATGAATGCCAGATTACACAGTTGTACTAGAAATAGCTTTCAGATGTTCATAAACCTCTGGGATAATTTTTACTGCGCAGTCCTTGCGCTCGTTCAAAGCTCTCATCAGAGTCACGTGCTGTTGATAGTGTGGCAGATCCAGACTCCAGAGCAAGAGGTGCGTGAGATCTGGATCTTGGCTGCCATCAAAACCACGCGAGATGATTGACGTGATGGCGGCGCAACGGCGGCGCGCTCCCCAAAGGCTCGGCTTCAATATTTCACCAATATGTAGGGTTTAAGATGTGCTCTCACTGAGGTCTCACCTATGAAGAATGTATATTTTGAGTTTGGATCAGTCAGAATGGAGGTCAATTTTTCGGACTTTCCTGGGCTGGGGCCCTTGTCTCGTCCTCGTTACGGGCCAACGCGTGTTGCAGGTTGAGATAAAGAGTGTCTGAATATCTGGATGTCAGAGTTAATCCTCCAAACTAACTGTAGAGCTGCAGAAGCTAATACGCGCGTGCTACAGTGGCACAGTCGATGAGATGGTGCCGTGATGGCCGCTATTTGCCCGAGCCAAACACTTTCCTTTTCTGGGGGGGTGGGTGGTCGTGGGAACGCTTGCCAAGATCCAGAGATCACGCACCCCTTGCTCCAGAGATCGCTTGCCCCTTGCAACCAACCATTTGATGCAAGGCGTCATCCGTTGCCATCTGTCAACGGTGCCGGCATCAGATGACATCACATATACCTCGTATATTAAGCAGATGCCTCGTATCACGATGTACATGTTTACTTTCCCACGCCACCGCTGATTACCGACGTTGCAACTATTTGTTTTCGACGGAGCGCTCGAGAGCGCTTACAGTTTAACTTCTGGAATCTTCGACGGGCTGTGCGCTATGACGTGTAAACTATTTTAAACTGACCACATGCCCTTTATTTACGCGCTCAATGGCCGCTCAAAAGAGCCGTGCGCATTCCCGTTGCTTGGTTTCTTTCTCCCATCATCCTCCATCACCCTGCCGCTTTCAAGTTCTGCCCCCTTCACAATCTTCTTGCCGGGTCGTCCTTGCATGCAATGCCGCCAATGCGTCTTTGTCAAGATCCTCTCAAGAGTGAAGTCCAAGCGTTAACGCAAGTCTGCGTCGCACGTCCGAAGCCTCGACAGTTCCCTCAATTATCAAGCATCTCGCAGCATCAAACACCATCCCGCATGGTCCTCAAGGTCGTCCGGAGTCACGCATGCTTCAAGACTGCAAGTATTGGACACTCACTCATCTTCAAGCTGCGCAATCCCGAGTCAACTTATTCTTGACCTTCTGCCAATTGTTTCGGCGCCACATCTTCAACTACTGCATGATCAAGTCCTCCGTTTCAGCGCTAACTCAAAAGCCAAGATGCAATCTCGGCCACAGAATCCCAAAGTTTTGGCAGCACCTGCGCAGCTTGATTTCAATACGTCTACCATCAAATGGTTGTCCTCTGCACATTCGTTGGGATCTCTGAGAGCGAACCAGCTGTGGCGCCTGCTTGCTGCCTTTCGGGGAGTATTTTTTTCGGTGTGGATTAACATCCTATTGAACCACACGCAGTTCCAAATTTGGAAGCCACACGGCGTCTCATGGGCCAAAAGCGTTGGAGTATGCTTTCGCATTCTTTGGTTCAAGGCTATTTCCTCGGCAGCGTGGGGGTTGATATTCTTATTGAATTTTTTTTTTTTCCAACTCGGGAGGAACAAACAACAAGCATCGCCGGTGTGTTGTTTTTTTCGTTTACGTTCTCCGATGCTCATTATTCTCACGTCGCATAGCCCTCCACCTGCACGACACCGGACTGTGAATTGCTCTTCAGTTGCATGCGTTCTCTGTCATCGGAGTTGTAGGACTTCAACTAGCCTGCGCTTGATTCAATTTGTTTCTGACTCCGTCGTTTCATTGACATGGACTGAGTTCGAGTCTAGCTTATTTCTATTTTCCAGTGCGTTGCCGGATCTACCAACCCTCTAAACTGCTCTCTACTCCAATACAGTCTGCTTTTCCGTTTATTCAACCGTCCTCCATTTACTTATTTATTAGACCTGACGTCATGTACGTTTGTAATACCTAGCTAGCTCGATTTATATTCACCGTACCATCAATGATATGAGGAATACTTTGCTGTGCTCTGAGCCTCTGACTGGTTATCTTATGTCATGCACACATGCCGAAGCGAAGCGAGGCATATCTTGTTAGAATGCAAGAGGTCAGCTGGGTTGGGAAGGTATTGATGGGGTATTATACAGAGGCCGCGCAGCGGCCCTCTGGTATGGTATGTCGGAAATTTGTAAATTTCGCTGTAAGGCCTTGAGTGGCCTTGCAAGGCCGCAAGAGGATCTACGCTCGTAAGGCTATTTTAAGAGATCACACCGATTACAAGAAAGCCGTAATGGCCGGCCCGTTTTACGAGATGCCGATATCTTGCAAGATTTGATTATCTTGCAAGGCTTGTGTTGGCTCACAAGAGACTTGTAAGAACAGAATGTCTTACAAGGCCCTACCAAGGTCAGTAGGGTTTTGAATGAAAAAAAAAATCCAAAAACATTAGGAAGACCTTAAATTTAAGGTCATTAGAAGGGTGCTTTCATTAGCTTGGTTACCAAGCGATATAAAGTGACATTAGCAAGAGTCGAACCAGCGACCTTTTACAGCTCTTTGCGGAACATAAGGCGTGGCCTGTTTTTTTTCTGATTTCGATGATTTTCACCAGGTCTGCTGCCCTGAGGGCAATTTTGACCGGGTTGGGTCGAGAGTTGGCGTGTTGGAATCGCATTGAAAATCCGCAGTCAACCTAACACCGGTATTTTTGATGCCATCAAAAAATGCAATTTTTGCCGAAAAATCTCGGCTTTTAGCAAGTCACCTGTAACAATTGGAGTAAGGCTTGAACTGACCTAAGTTTTTGGTATGCTGACCATATACATATACTCTAGTCAACCATTACATTTTTACATGTGGACATACCCAAATCTGCTTTGAGTGCTCTACATTCTCAAGCAGGAGAATGACCATTGCAACAAAGTGCCCAATGATTTACAACTACTTTCAATATTGTCTGTCCAAAGTTCACATTGACTAGAGTATATGTATACAGTCAGCATACCAAAAACTTAGGTCAGTTCAAGCCTTACTCCAATTGTTACAGGTGACTTGCTAAAAGCCGAGATTTTTCGGCAAAAATTGCATTTTTTGATGGCATCAAAAATACCGGTGTTAGGTTGACTGCGGATTTTCAATGCGATTCCAACACGCCAACTCTCGACCCAACCCGGTCAAAATTGCCCTCAGGGCAGCAGACCTGGTGAAAATCATCGAAATCAGAAAAAAACAGGCCACACCCTATGTTCCGCAAAGAGCTGTAATTCATAAGCGTTCACAATGTTTATAGTTACAACTGAGCCAGCAGTCCTTTAAATGTAAGAGAACTCTGTGCCATTTATGTTGCTCTTGTGGCCGGCTAGGACGGCAAAAGAACTCTTTGCACCTGGCCTTTGCTCGACTTGCTTTGCTTCAAGTGGAATGAACGGAAGCGAAATTCATTATATCTGATTAGGCTCAATACATTAGACTCTAGGTGCACGGCGGGTATTACGACGCGGTTCCGGTACTACCGCTTCTTCATCACTATCAAGGATTATTCGCTGGCGCGACACGGCGACGCGGAACAGGTCGCGGAGCAGGTTCGGCCTCCTCATCGATATCTGCCACCCCATGCCCGCGACCCCGACCACGCCCACGTCCTTGTGGAGCTCCCTCAACATTGACACCTGACACCCCGCGCGCGCGACCACGACCACGTCCTCGACCACCTCCCCGCGCGTTCCCCCCTCCAGCTGATGCATTGACATTGCCGTGAGCAACTTCCGGCTCGGGAACTTCGAGAGTGTCACGGTCGTCCGCCTCGTTGTTCGTTGGCATTGCAGCTGCAAGATCAAATATCAGTCGCATTTTGAGTAGAGGTCAGAATTCGAATCACCGTTGTTGGCCAGCCATTCGTCATCAGAAAGAGGATCCGAATCAGGCCCGGGTCCTTGAGGGATATGACCCAAAGTCATCGCTTCCATCGCCGCAACAAATTCTGCCTCATCAGCCGCTGTTGCCTCGTCGTCGCCTATCACCTCGTCGTCGAGCGGGATTGCGGTAGTCTCTGTTACAGACCAGAAACGGATGACGATCAAGATGTATCCGTATATGGTCTGTTAGGAATCACGACCCCATCAGGAAGACACGGACTGATTTTTGAACACCGTGTTGCGACGCGTACCTTCCAGCGATAAATCTAAAAATATTTGGAGAAATAGAGAACTTGAAAATAGTAAGGGTCCTCACTCATCGCTAAGCAGCTCATCGGGTGCCTGCAACGATATGTGATCAACTTGCCAAGACAAAATTTTTGATCAAATTTCAGGCTGATCTCGTATTGAGATATTGGCTGCGTGGATCGCTTGACTTTCGCAGCACGAAATGATTATATGGAGCTTCTATATACGTATAAATATTTTCTCCCAAAGGAGTCTTGAGGACAGGATTGATCTGTGGAAGCAGAAGTCAGGTTGAGCACATGACTCTTGCTCACATTCACATCACCTCTGATAGGCCGTGCGGTCCTGGGACCGGGATGCGATCTGCGCGCCGTCGGGTGAGACGCCAACGGAGTCCACCCAACCAGTGTGCCCCTCAAACGGCCCAGCAATAAGTGCGCCGGTTCGGGCGTCCCATATGCGGACCGTCTTGTCCCTGGAAGCAGAAGCGATCCGCCGGCCGTCGGGCAAGAAACGGACGGAGCTGACATGATATGTGTGCCCTTCAAAAGGCCCAGCAACGAGTTCGCCGGTTTGTGCATCCCAGACACGGATGGTGTTGTCCCAAGACCCAGATGCGATCTGTGTGCCGTCCGATGAGAAGTTAACGGAGGCAACGAGCTCAGTGTGACCCTCTGACGGCCCAGCAACAAGTGCGTAGGTTTGGGCGTTCCAAACGCGGACCATGCCGTCATGATAACCAGAAGCGATCCGCGTGCCGTCCGGTGAGAAATCTTGTGGGCCCATAGAGTCGATGAGCTCCGCAAACGCACATTTCCCACCATGCTTCCGGCGCAGCACAGAACTCCTGCCGGCATGAAAGAAGCAGTCCCCGGCTTTGAGCACATGAGTTTGGGAATCACCGAGGCGGACAGTGTCGTCGGACCCAGAGGCGATCCTTTGCCCGTCGGGTGAGAAATAGTTGGAGCGGATCCAGTCTGTGTGCTCGAGTGGCCCAGCAACGAATTCACCGGTTTGGGTGTCCCAGACACGGACAGTGCGGTCCAGGGACCCCAATACGATCCGCCCGCCGTCGGGGGAGAAATGGACGTAGGCGGCATGACTTCTGTTTCCTTCAAATGGCCTAGAAACGAAATCGCCGGTTTGGGCGTCCCAGACACGGACAGTGTGAGACATAAGATATTCATGCTGTGCGGATTGTAGGAGACAACCGATTTGTCTCGCCACTGTCTCGGATACTGATGGTACTGATCCGTCAAATTTTCAAAGTTCAGCAAGAGTTCATAATCACACCAAAGGATTTAGATCTGTACAAGGAACAGTCACCCCCGTATCCAATCTGTTGCCAAGCACAACTCTTGGAATATTTGCTCCTGTACGAGCCTCAATTCATCCTCATCCAAAACTTCGGGTACGGTCGGCTGCTCTGCACAGACATGGGTGTCTGCATTTCGGATGGGACGACGAAATGTTCCTCCAGAGCAGCTTTTAATACAAGTGTCGTTGGGGATAGAGGTCGGAAGTGAGGCTCGTATGGAGCTGGAGGGCCCATCGATATAAGTGAGGCCGGGGCAAGTGAATGGGGCCCAGGCGTGAACGAAAATTGTGTCTTGTGGTGTGGTAGCATCGGTGGGGTTCGGGAATCATGCGGCCCCGTGGCATGTTTAATATTGTGCAAGTGCGAAGGAGCTGGAACACCAGGGCAAGAAGTTTGAATTTCAACAGCCGCCCTTTTTGCATGGTCCGGTCGATTTTCCCCCAGACTTTAAGCACATCCTGTCACTGCATCCAATTTCCTGTCAGTGAACTATATGTTCAGGCCAACGAACACCTACAACTGTCGTAAATCTTTCGAGAGTTGGATGTGTGGGGTAGAACCACGTCGAAGATGTACGCGGAGATGCGCCAAAGAGTTTCAATATCTTCCAGCGGTTGTTTAAGGAAGACATCTATTGCATGCCGTAGCTCTTCCTCCGAAATGAGGAGTTCGGTACGCCAAAGGATAGAGCTTCTCCCCTGGGAATAAGGTAGTGCTGGCATCATATCCTCATGGCGTGGCACTTCCTGAAGTCGTTGGTCCATCAACTCCTTCCCTCCGCAAGAGACTCCACTAGCCATATCCGAAGTCACCCCTTGGTGAGCATGTTGGCCGGGCAGCTGAAGGTGTTCGTTCGTACAGGGTGACTTTGGTTGGGAGAGTTTTTGGCAGTCTGGGAATTTTCCGAGGATTCGGGGCGAGGCCGGGTATTTGCTGGAAATACATAAAATCTGTCTGCGTATCATCTCTTCGAGCCAGGAGCAACAGTCCCGGGGCTATATCTGAAGCCATCCGCCGTTGAGAATTGTGGTCGAGGCCAAGCATCTGAATGGGCTGGTATAAGTCTGGTTTTTCTCTGCGAGAGAGTCCAGAAATTACGCCAGAAACCTTTCGAGAATATCGGTCGAGGCCGGGTATCTGCTGAGAGTGTTGGTCCATGGCGGTCGGTGCCTCGTCTCTTTGAGACAGGAGCAACAGTCCGGGGGCGATATCCGAAGCTACTCTCTTTGTTGAGGATGGTAGCTAAGGCCAGGCAGCTGAATGGGCTGGCTCCTGGAGTCACCTTTTGAAAATCCCGGTCGAGGCCGGGTATCTGTTGGTCCGTTAAATCTGTCGGTGCATTGCCTCTTCGAGACAGGAGGAACAGTCCAGGAATGTTATCGACTGTCTCGGAGGTCTGGCTGAGGCCGGGTGTTTTCTGAAGCATATATGGTTTTTGTTGTGACTCCAGGCTGTCGAGGCTACTAGTAGTGGAAATAAGTGATGGACAGTGGGTTTTTCTAGCACTGCGAGACAACGAGAGCATAATTTTGGACAAAACCAAATGCCACATAGCCCAGAAGGGTTATGTGCGCATTTTGGAGATATTGATAGCATCAAAATATTTTGATGTGTCAATAAACAAACCAGATATGTGAAAATGCCATTTTTCAACTCTGTCAGATATTTTTTTACAAGAAATGTAAATCACTCATATTGTAGCCCTAGATGTGCTGTTCCATCTGACAACTTGAATTTTGCAAAAATATACAGGCAACATCGGGATATCTGGGCCGCAAAGTGACCAAAATCACTAAAATTTGCCCAAATTTGCTCAAATCAAGCCAAAATAACCACTTTTGTGGCCCAAATATCTCAATATTGGCTGTATATTTTTGCAAAATTCAAAGTGTCAGATGGAACAGCACATCTAGGGCTACAATATGAGTGATTTACATTTCTTGTAAAAAAATATCTGACAGAGTTGAAAAATGGCATTTTCACATATCTGGCTTGTTTATTGGCACATCAAGATATTTTGATGCTATCAATGTCTTCAAAATGTGCGCATCGTTCTTCTGGGCTATCTGGCATTTTATTTTGTCCAAAAATATGCTCTAGTTGTCGAGCAGTGACCCAAAAACCCAGCGGCCATCACTTTTTGCCACAGCGAGTATGTAGGTCGAAGGTGAACCGAAGAATACACGGGGATTGGCCGCTCAGCCACACTGGCTCGCACGGTGAGCGTAGGAAGCAAGGAAGATGGTCATCCCGCGCCGTGGGCGCGTGTCTACGGTACAAACAATGATGTATGTAAAAAGAGAGATAAGAATGTTTTAGAACCGAAACCAGCGTGTGGTTGAGTGTTGGAATGGATGCTTCACAAAGTTACTTGGCAAAACTAGCTTGCCCTGCCAGAACTTACTTTACTTTACTTATGGCAGGGCAAGTTAGTTTCACAAGTAAAGTAAAATAAAAGTACAAGTAAAGTACAAAAAAAGTGACTTGATTTACAGCCGTTTGCGGTACAACAGGTGCGGACGGTTTTTTTTCCCATTTTGGGACATTTTGAGTAAATCAGCGTTCTGTTCCCAGTTCGCGTCGGATTGTCTCGGGAAATAGCTGCGAATCCGCAGCGGATGGTGTCCTGCAATTTTTCCTGGGGTCCCAAAGAAGACTTTTGACCAGTTTCATGACATTCCTTCTTATTGTTAGGACCCCAGAAAAAATCGAAGGACGCCATCCGCCCCGGAATCGCAGCGCAAATTGGACGCGCCATGTCCCAAGGAAATCTGGCACGAAATGAGCCCAGGGCGGCTGATTTACGCAAAATGTCCCAAAATGGGAAATTTCACGCCGCGCCCTAGGTTCCGCAAACTGCTGTAACTTGAGGCTAACTTAAGCCGTTGCCCTTGGTATTTGGCCATTCAGATGACTGTATATGCATGAAGAATAAGTTTCCTGACGTCTACTGCTTGACTTGGCTGGTATGGCCAAAGTAACTTGTGCCATCTGATGCCATCTGATGGTAGAAGTTATTTTCGCTGATCGCATTGATCTAACTTGGCGGGCCAAGTCAACTGCCAAGTGTATGGAAGTTAAGCAAATTGCAGGTAATTTCAAAGTAAACGGATGCTTGTACAGTCGCGGCAAGATCATTTGCATTTCCTTTTTAGGAAGATACGATCAATTTCCACTATGCAGAGCAAAGTATGTTGTTGGCCAATGACCAAGGAGTTGTGCAGCATCCAGAACCCTATCCGGTGGCTGCTTGGAAGCCAAAAAAGAAGATCTGAATTATAGGAGATCCAACCATGGTAAGCGCCACAATGCACTGGATGGAACGGAGATTTGCTCTGGAGTGACTTGTGTGCACGCAGAAAATCGTTGGAATTGTGAGGCAGATATGTTCTCTGTGAGGGGATCTGTGGACTGGGGGGAAGGGTGGGGCGGCAGCCGCGGAAGAGTCCTCATGGCGTCAACTGAGGAGCATTGTGGCAACGATCGAGATTTACAGGGGCATCTGTCAATTCACGCAGATCCCGGCCGGATCATATTGATGGGTTCCGAACCCCACGCCTGAATCGACTTTCCATGGCTGTCGTGAGTTGCTGTCAGCGCTAGAGGTGGTTTGCAATTCGGAATGAGAGGTACATGATGAAGAAACAGTCTCGAGAAGAAATATGAGTGTTGACAGTTTTCTTGTGTGATCGACACTCCGCCGATCGTAGCGTTATCTTTTGAACTGTTCCCACGTCGCGGAAGATCAGATCACAAACGTAACGTAACGTAACGTCGTACAAGCTCTCTTCGTCCCATCACCTCACCTCATGCACGCGCCAGCCTTCAAATGGGGCGACGGGGCAACGCGGCGTGCGCGATGGGCCAAACGTCTCGCTAAAGGCTTCTTCCCCGCGCACCTCGCAATAGTCCTTCAAGGCCGGGATTGATGGGGCAATATCCGGATATTACCTCCGCAGCAGTCCATCAACGACGTCGATCTCACCTACCTCGTTCTGGTCCTCTTTTCTGCCTTCTGACTGGGTTGTGGGGTTCCCAGTTGGAATTATCATCGGTGCCACTTTCGGCGCAATTCACTGTGCCGCCTGGAGGGCTGACTTCCCATCTGCCGACGAGATGTGGATGTGGAGGCTATGCTCAGCGCTGGTGACTGCCCTTCCCGTGGCAATGGCATTGCCTCCATTGCTTCTTCGTAGAACCCGCGCAGAAGACTCCGACGAGGCCAAACTCGACTTCGAGACCAACATCCGTATCAATCCAACCGTTGCAAAATTCATAATCTGGATCTTGGTTGTAACCTACGTCATCGCACGCCTTTTTCTCATTATATTGCCATTCACAACCTTACGAGCCCTTCCACTGGGCGCGTTCGTCGATGTAGATTGGAGTGTTTATATCCCGCACCTTTAGTTCTAGCCTCTCGCTCGCCCTCCGTATTTTTGTCTTTACAGACTTGCGCGTCATAATGATCCTATTACAGCCAGAGCTGCCTTAACCACCGATGGGCCGGACCATCCGGCCGGTTTGCCAAAGCCACACCGGTAGGACCTTATCGTTAGATCCCCTAAGACGCTGTTGGGACCGATCTGATGAATTGAGAGCAATTCCTTATTTCCCCATCACCACCTCGAAAATCGAAACCCGTCGAACGACGTCGATGCCACGAAACCCCTCGAGCCTGCCCTCCTAGATGCTCTTATGAGCACTAAGTACCTGCAGCTCTGAGCGTCGGATCGAAAACTCGTCGACTTGGTCATTTTCGGTGGTTTGGGAGGACAAGATTGTGCTTCGGCACGCTGCCTCCGCTGTGGTTACCTTGGCCGGCCCCCACACTCTGCATGTGCTAAGTGCAGTCACAGTGGCGGCACCCTCCGAACATCAGGAAAAACCAGATCCGCCGTTTCTGTCCCAATTGGTGCCAATTGGCGATAATCGCCCAATCAACACATTCTCCGCACGCTCAAATGTATCAGTATTCGATTTCCGATTTGAGATATGTTAACACCGAGTAAAGAGCTGCCCCTTCTTCCCTGAAATCATTGGAACAAAAGGGCTCTGGGGATTCATTGGAATTGAGATGGTCTGCAGGATATCAAGTCACGCAGTTCAGAATGTGGACCGTTGCAAAGGCAGTAGGATCAAGCGATTCAAAATGTAAATTGTGCTTTGGAAAGCGTAATAGTGCCTCCGAGCGCAATCGTAATAGCTGTAAATGTTTGCAGTAATCAGGGCGATTCATTCCAGAGACGCGCAACTTAGAAAATTGCCCCGGGACTTCATTGGAATCAAGATGGTTTGCAGGATGTCAAGTCACTTGTTTGAAAATGTGGACCATTGAAAAGGCAATAGGGTCACACAGTTCAAAATGTAAACCACTAATTGTGCTCTGGAAAGGGTATTAGTGCCTCTGAGTGTGATCTGACTAGTTGTAATTTTACAGTGATCAGAGCGATCCATTCCTGAGACGCGCGGCTTAGGAAATGGCCCTGGGACTCATTGGCATTTGAAATGGTCTGCAGGGGCCTGGTGAACGTTCGAGTTGATGTGAGGACATTGAACGTGGACGACGCACCTGCCGTGTTTCGTTCGCTGGCGAAACGTTTGACGAACATTCAGAACCTCGCCTTTCTCACGAATTTGCCGCTGGAGAGGCTTTTTTCAGAGATCGGCTTGTCGTTCTCGAATATCAGGGGTCTTCGAATATCGAAATCGGTTGTAACCAGCGATGATGTGCGTTTTTTTTTTTTGCCATTTGTCATTCATGTCGCCTGATGTTAACTTTCAGCTCAAGCTGGACCAGTTACCAAATGTGGCACTCTCCTTGTTCGAAAATCTGGAAGAACTCGCGATTGATGGCCCAACTTCGCACCTAAACAGCAGAAACACCTCCATTACAAAGCTATCGTCTATGATGGCGAGTACCACTCTGAAAAAGTTGCAATTTGGTCGGTGCTCCTATTGGCACTTCTGCGTGGAAGCTGATTGGAAAACAGGAACAATCATGTGGACTGTTGACCCCAAGAGCAGTGAGTGTAAATGGAAGCTCCGACCGGAAGCCAGACATTACAGTATGGGGGAATATGCGCTGATGTGGACCTGTGAATAGCCCTCATATCGTCTTGTGCTTAGTGACTGATTTGTGTCACAGGACAAGGAGCCAAGACTGCCAGAGAACTTATCACAGCCACACCATCATTTTTCAGTGCCGCTTTCTCCGCCTGGACCGGTGCCCCCTTGATCGCCGACAACAGTGCTGAGGCATCCTGCTCCCTCTTCTCTGCTCCAGCCCCCAACCCATCCACGTCAGCATCTGCTTCGGCATCTGACCCTGTCCCTGCCACGTCCCGATTCAAGAAGATGGGTAGAGGTCGGTTGAATGCCATCTAGCAAGGTCAGGAGTTGGTCAAAGGGACTGGGTTTGTGAGATGCAAGACTTGTATTTATGATCCTGGATCAAAGTCCATAACCCATTTCAGCCATACAGTGAGTTGTATTCAATGACCGGCTTGCGAGGACTGCATAGCAATCCGGTAAGTGGTTCCCTTCCCACGCCAAAACCTCCATTGCGTCAGGTCATGCTTTTCAAAATGGCAGCCATTTGAATGCACCTCCATTGCACCAGGCCATGCTTTTCAAAATTCCACCTCCCTTTGAATGCACCTCTATTGCACCAGGTCACACTTTTCAAGATGGCAGCCATTTGAAATTGAATGCATCTCTATTACATCAGGTCATGCTTTTCAAAATGCCAGCCATTTGAATGCACCCCTATTGTGCCAGGTCACGCTTTTCAAAATGCCAGCCATTTGCAAGAGGTGGGCGGACAGAAAATGGATGATATCATGCTCAGAAATCCAAGAAGGGGGGGGGGGGGGGGGGAGGGGGAGGGGGTCCACGCGAGCGGTTGATCGGTCCGAAGGCCTACGGACCGTTCTCCGCACTCAGAAAACACTGGCGAGAAAATATTTTTGGTTGAGGAGTGATGACGTAGGGCAGTTCGGACCGAAATCGGCGACAAAGAACAAGAGATCAATTCACTTGAAGAACTTTTTGAAGTCAAAGGGCGATGAAAGTGAGCCGGCAGTCTTATTCAGAGTGTATGTTTATGGGGGAGTTCACTTTTTACACTTAGCGATCCATCAGGAACTGAGGGAGCTACACTGAGATCGAGCGAACAGTCCGCAAGAAATCGAGAATGGGTCGGACCGGCCTCCTGTGGCACTGCAAAGCGATGCATGATATCTCGGCTTTATCGGCCGCCCACCTCTTGGCCATTTGAATGCAAGTCTATTGCACCGCTTTTCCAAATGCCAGCCATTTGAATGTGCATCAGGTCATGCTTTTCAAAATGGCAGCCATTTGAAATTGAGTGCATCTCTATTGCATCAGGTCATGCTTTTCAAAATGCCAGCCATTTGAATGCACCTCTATTGTGTCAGGTCATGCTTTTCAAAATACCAGCCCTTTGAATGCAGGTCTATTGCACTGCTTTTCAAAATGGCAGTCATTTGAATGCCTTTGGGCTACTTGTCCCTCAAAGTAATATGCCATAGCTTCGATTGGAATATTCCGAGAAACCAGTGAAAGATAAATATTTTTGAGGCCTCACAAGAAAAGTGTGTTTTCGCCTCTCTTGCACCCCTCAGAACTCGATGATTTCTGCATGTATTACCACATAGTATAGAGCGATGTCATAGCCATGATGACGAACTAAAACTTTTACCGAGTGACAAGCCCCTTCTGACGAAAGCCCGCGTGCCTCATTTGTTTTGATGTTTGGTTTATTTGTTGGCCCAGCATCGCGCAGTTCTGCAAGGATCATATGGAGGACGCAATACATGCAATGTTTGTGTGCAAGCACATACCACTGGTCCAAATCAGGGCAGAGTTTTTCCAGACAGTGTGTGATGAGATCCAGCCAATGACAGTTCAAGTGACGAAAATTTACATCCGCACAGCGCAAGTGACGAACTTTCACTCTACTGACCAACTTTCGTAGGATTTCCACGAAATGACGAATTTCTGCTGGAATAGCCGACCTGACGAAGTGACGAAGGTGGGTTAAACCCATGTCTTGAAGCTTGGTTTTAGTTGTTCTAAGCCCGAATGATAACTGACCGATATAATAGCACAGGGATGGCCAAACTCGCATTTTCTGTGAAAGAAATTTGAGTTTGAATATAAGGTGCATCTGGGCACAGCCTGGGACATGCAATAATTACCAATAGGGTGCGGAAAGCTGGAGCACTAGTTGTGAAAGCCAAATGGCTCAGATATGAGTGAAGAAAAAGACCTAGACTTGTTTCAGTTCACTTATCTACATCTACTTACACATTTACTTACTGTTACTTGAAGCTACTTGAAGTTACTTAAAGTTACTTGGAAGTAACTTGCCCCGCCAAGTTAGATCAATGCGATCAGACAAAGTAACTTATGCCATCAGATGGCATCAAATCCCGCCAAGTTCGTCAAGCTATAGTCGCGAGGGCGTGAACTGGCACTTGGCACGACCTCACAAAGCTGAAATAGATCCTGGGGTACCTAGTACACATGTAACTTGAAGTTACTTAAGTTACTTGCAAGTTACTTACAAGTTACTTAAGTTACTTACAAGTAACTTTGTCGTACTTTACTTTACTTGCCTGCCACAAGTAAAGTAAAGTTAGTTTTGTATGGCTAAGTTAGTTTGTCTAAGTAGCTTTGTTAACAATCGGGCAGACAACCTCATTGGCTGCCGCCCACTGTTGTCTCACGACAAATGGAAGCCTGATGGCCAGTCAGGAAACACTAAAGGCGAATCACGCACGAGTCAACAAGACCACAGTATGATTCGAGAGCGAGCGACGCGAGGGCGAGATACGGACAGGATGGTAAACGACAAGAAGCGACTAGTGCTGACTAGTGCATGTAAGCGTCCACGATCGGACCGTAAGCCGGAGCTAGGTTTACACCCTCTCCGTCTCTAAAACAATGGTATGGCCAAAAAACGAACCGCAAAACCCAGTCGCCAGACGAGAACTTCTTGTCTGGCTACCGGAGCTCAGTGGAATTTGAACCCCCCTTGGCCTCCCCCACTCTGACATACACATGACCTTCCCCATCACGAGTATTTGGTTCTCATTCGGGCCATTATGTCGGGATCACACTGGGCTCTACCAGACAAGAGCTAAATGTACCAGGCAACGGCTCTCTTATTCGTGTTCAATTTTGGGCACTAAGGCTCCAACCATTTCCATTTGTAAACGTTTGTACACGGTTTAACCGTTTTCGTTTCCGTTTAGTTTGCCTCTGGGGCCAAACGGTTTGCAAACTGTTTGTACACAGTTTAAATGATTGAAAATCTCCAACCACGGCAATTCAATACGATTCAAGAGCCACGCTCAGACGTTCCGTCCGTTCCGATACAATCCACAACTTCTATTCCTTCTAACACCAATGATATTCACAATCCCCTACGGGCTGTGCTTGTGGGTGACCCTGGGGATCGACAAGAAGACTTCCGAATCGCAAGCACTAAGGCCTATTTCGCGACACTTTTATTGGCCGTCTCGGGCCCCATAAAAGCGTCGGAAACATGTAAATTTCGCAACAAAAGTGTCGGAATGTCCGAAAAAGTCCGAAGAAGTGTCGGAACATTAAATGTGCATTTTGACCGCCATAACGTACACATCGTGCCGGCTATTTTGCAATGGATTTTTGCGAATTGATGAAAAGGTCGAAATTAATATAGCCCTGGGGCCCAATGCAGCCGCCAAGAGTACATAACTCACCCCTTCTTGCATTGAGGAAATAGGAATATTTGCCGCTTTGAAAGCGGTTGTTGTCAAAGGTTCATTTAGTAAGTTCCTGTTAAGATTCGATTCCCAAGACTTGCTCAAAGTCGCCGATCTGGTAGACGTCGAGAGGATTAGCTACGAATTCAGGGGACAATGCACTGAACCTCGAAAGGCCGCTGCCCAGAGCGCCGATACCTAGTGACACACCGCCGGTTCCTCAATTTAGTGGGCATTTAAGTTAGCTACGCTTCCTAAAGTATCTTAATACATATAAATATGCCATAAACTCAATTTTATATATGGGATTTATGGCTTGACTAAATCTAATCACTAATCTAATCTATCAGAATACAAATCAATGTCCACTAAACTCCAAGTATTGTTACACCTTTTGCCGACAGGGAAATGCAATACAAAAAGTAGAGAATAAATCATGTTGAAATGAGTTGCGAAACAAAAGATATAAGGGCAGTCTGTATGCTTGTCTATACTTTGGATTTGAATCGAGTTTAAAGGAAGATTAAATGAGATGTATAGATTCCCATTTACAGCACTTTGCAAAGCCAATGACACTTCGATCATTTTGTAAATAAGAGCAAAATAAATACTTGCCTTCTTGGAACGCTCATTCTGAGCTCAATTCTCGACGGAGTTCCTCGATTCTAGGTGCGTTCGACGTCTTTTCTCAAGCGCTTTCGACTGTTACCTAACACATTGTCCAATTCAGACTTTGAATTTTGGCCTAACTCGGCCTACCTGTCTCTGACCTGCCAACTTCCGACGCATCTTTCTTGCCCAATTCTCCCCCGATTTTGCTGAAAGCAGGCGCGTTTGACTCGGATTTGATGCCCCCTTCCGACCATACCACCCATACACTCCAGTACGCAACCCTCACGAACCACCTCCAACGACGCGTCTTCTTGATCAACTTGTTTCTCGCTCAATACTTGCTCAATTCGCGTAAATCCAGGTGCGTCCGCTGCGCCCTATTTGCGCCTAACTTGCTGACGCGTCGCTTGGGCAGCTTTTAACCTATCGCACCCCCAGCAATAGCCGCGAATGGGCCTCAAATGCTCGTTCGTCATGGTGCTCTTCCCGGCCCCAAACTCTCGATCAATGAGTTCTGCGAGTGCTACGCACTGGACGACGAAATCTGTGCCCGTTTCCGGCAAAACAAGTACACGAAAACTGAGACCCTGGCTTACATCAAGCTCTCGCAGTTGGAACTTATGGGATTTATGGGTGGTGAGATTGCGCAAATACAGTTTGCTGTTTCGAGCTGGACAGTTCCGACTGCATAGAACTATTATTTCTTGTTGACTCGTATGCTTCGCAGTTTTGTCCGATAGTTAGATAGCTTTTGTACCTGATGATACAGTGTTCTAGAAATACCCAGCATGTATAAAGTACCCAATTGCATCGGACTCTGTGAACACTTTCATCGCCTCCTGCTGTCATAGATCAGTCCATGAGGCGACACAGTCTAGAATTTGCTGGATAGAGAGATGCCCTTGCTCATAGAGATTGAGAGCAGCGATCTTGACATCACGACTAATGTGTCGATTGGGCATGATTGAGGAAAACACTGCCCAAGGGACGCGTCAGCAAGTTAGGCGCAAATAGGGCGCAGCGGACGCACCTGGATTTACGCGAATTGAGCAAGTATTGAGCGAGAAACAAGTTGATCAAGAAGACGCGTCGTTGGAGGTGGTTTGTGAGGGTTGCGTACTGGAGTGTATGGGTGGTATGTTCGGAAGGGGGCATCAAATCCGAGTCAAACGCGCCTGCTTTCAGCAAAATCGGGGGAGAATTGGGCAAGAAAGATGCGTCGGAAGTTGGCAGGTCAGAGACAGGTAGGCCGAGTTAGGCCAAAATTCAAAGTCTGAATTGGACAATGTGTTAGGTAACAGTCGAAAGCGCTTGAAAAAAGACGTCGAACGCACCTAGAATCGAGGAACTCCGTCGAGAATTGAGCTCAGAATGAGTGTTCCAAGAAGGCAAGTATTTATTTTGCTCTTATTTACAAAATGATCGAAGTGTCATTAGCTTTGCAAAGTGCTGTAAAAGTGTATTAAACTAGATATTAAACTTCAGGCTTCGGACACCTTTAAACACATCTGTGGATGGTCTGCAGATGGTCTGCAGATCATCGTCATCCTGCCATTTTTGCATTTTTTCAGTGGGTGACGATGATCTGCAGACCATCTGCAGACCATCCGCAGATGTGTTTAAAGGTGTCCGAAGCCTGAAGTTTAATATCTAGTTTAATACACTTTTAAATGGGAATCTATACATCTCATTTAATCTTCCTTTAAACTCGATTCAAAATCCAAAGTATAGACAAGCATACAGACTGCCCTTATATCTTTTGTTTCGCAACTCATTTCAACATGATTTATTCTCTACTTTTTGTATTGCATTTCCCTGTCGGCAAAAGGTGTAACAATACTTGGAGTTTAGTGGACATTGATTTGTATTCTGATAGATTAGATTAGTGATTAGATTTAGTCAAGCCATAAATCCCATATATAAAATTGAGTTTATGGCATATTTATATGTATTAAGATACTTTAGGAAGCGTAGCTAACTTAAATGCCCACTAAATTGAGGAACCGGCGGTGTGTGATGTGGAAAATCCTCACCACGTGGTTCAACCGTCTCTCTTGTACCCGCGCTCCTACAACTGGACAAGAAAATCTCGGTGCTCTCGGCGGATTTTCGAATATCATGGTCACTCAGAACAAGCGCTGAATTACGTGAAATACCTATGGAGGGAGAAATGGAAGAAAGAAGGCGGCTTCACGATCGAGTTTGCTGAAATTTGGGACGATGGGTACTCCCCCTTAGCAGATATATTACCCGATTATTATGTGATTTAGTAGCACCCCTTCTAAATAGGCATTAGAGAACTTGCGCAAAAGCCGCATGCGGCTTTTGGGTGCGCAAACTCACCGCATGCGGCTTTTTATTTTTATTTGCTCTGGTGGTCAGAGGGTGCTACTCGACATTCCTAGTGATGCTCCAGAGCGAAAAAAAGTATAGTGCCGTGTGCAGCTTTGAAAGCCGCATGCGGATTTTGCGCAAGCTCTCTATTTTATACTTCCTTGCATTTTAATTACTGCAATCCAATAAATTGTTAGTCTTGTAACAATGAGGGTCCAATTGTCGTGCGGCTGCCTGATTACGCAATCAGGTGGTTGTGCCCACTGGTGCTTCTTTCCTTCGTACCACAATGAATACAACGTGAATATATGTAAAAAAATCTGTGCAGCTTCATGAAGTGAAATGGATGATATCCTCCATGGTGTTGCTGAGCGTATGAATCAGACCCTGGTCTCACGGGCAACAACAATGCTCATTGATTCTCGTTTGCCTCGAAAATTCTGGAACTTAGCCTTGCGTGCAGCTGCATATACTATAAATCGCACTCCTACCTCTGCTCAGAATTTTCGCATTCCACATGAGAAAATGTTTGATCGACCAGTGAATGTTCACCACATGCACCGTTTTGGATGTCGAGCTTATCCTCTCATTCCAAAAGAGAAGCGCCACAAACAGAAGTTTGGAGATAAAGCAGAGCGCTGTGTTTTTGTTGGATATCATGAAGGCAGCAAAGTATATGATCTGCTCATCATTAACAAAGATGGAACATATGGTTCAATTATAACCTCAAGACATGTCAGGTTTAATGATGATGAACCATCCAATGCAGTGCAACCTCCGCTAGAGCCAGTGGCTACTTCTCGAAAGGAATATGAGCAGCTTTCTCAGAGTCTACTGCCCAGAGATACACCATATTATGATGATGATGACGAGGACACTCTCCTCAAATCTCTGTGGCTCCATCAGGGGACAGTATGCCTCAGGCTGATCCCCCTTTCTCACCAGATGACAGTCCATCCATTGGACACCCTTCTGAGAGGGGAAATCCACCGCTGCGAAAAGTTGCTGGTGTTAGATCTCAACCCTCCCGGAAATCAGCTCGCCAGCGTGCACCTGCTAAACATCCAAATGCTGCATACGAGCGCATTGCAGAAGGGCAACAGAGTCAAACCAAGGCTCAGCGTGCAGCAGAGATTGCAGCACGAAAAGATGCATATGAAACATCTCCTTCATCGCCTACAGCACAACCTGACTCCATCGATGAAAGTGCTGATGTACCTGCTGCAGTCCTTCTTGCAAGTCTTGATGATGTTATTGCAGAAGCTTTTGCTGCACAAGATCCTCTTGATCCAACCAGCTGGCAGGATGCCATGAACAGCCCTAATGCTGATGAGTGGACTGCTGGACTCAATGAGGAAATTGCTGCCTTCCAGGAGAATGATGTTTACGATGTTGTTCCAATTCCTGAAGGTGTGAAGCCAATCAAGTCCAAGATTGTGCCAAAAGTCAAACGGGATGAAAATGGTCAGCCAGCACGATTCAAAGTCCGCATTGTTGCCAGAGGCGATACACAGAAAGAGGGCATTGACTACAAGGAGGTTTTTGCTCCCACTGCAAATTTGGAGTCTGTTCGCATCATTTGTGCTCTTGCTGCAAAACACAACCTAGAGCTCGACCAAATGGATGTCTCCACAGCTTATCTCAATGGAGAACTTCAGGAGGAAATCTATATGACACCTCCATCCTGTGTAGATATTCCAGATAGCCATTGCTGGCGATTGAAGCGATCATTATATGGTCTTAAGCAGGCAGGGAGAACTTGGAACCGAACTTTGGATTCAAAACTTCTGAAGCTTGGCTTCCATCGACTAAACTCAGAGACCTGTCTCTATGTCTACAAAGATGGGAAACAGACATGTTTTGTGGTTGTTTATGTTGATGATCTCCTCATTGCCGCCACTTCAAAGGAGTTCTCTCACAAAGTCAACGTCAATACATTGACAAAGTCCTTGATCGCTATGGTATGACTGACTGCAAACCAGTATTCACTCCAATGGCCACAGGCATTCACCTTGCAGTTGATGATCCTGATAACAATGAGACTATTCACCATATGGCCATTACTGAAGGAGGACCAATTGTTCCATACCAAAGTGTTATCGGATCTGCCATGTATGCAATGCTGGGAACTCGACCAGATCTCGCCTATGCTGTGGGAATGCTTGGTCGCTTCAGTGCAAACCCAAAGAGTAGCCACTGGGCTGCTGCAAAGCGACTCCTCCGATACCTCAAAGGCACACGAGACTGGGCACGATACCGCTATTTCCCCCGGCATCAAAACCCCCTCCGTGGTCTCCGAGTCCTCCAAGCAGTACTCCTCGGGGTTCGCTACGTCACAGCTCTCGTCGAACACGAATACGCCGTCCTCGAGGTACACCCAGAAAAACCCGCAGGTGTTGTATTGGTTCATCTGCCTCGCGAAGTCCTCGGAGAATGCTGGAACGGCGACTGGAGTGATGCCATTCGTGGCGAGCGCGACGCAGTAGTCAGCGTAGAGGCCAATCGTGCGGGCGTCGAAGATGATAGGGGCGGAGCCGTCTGCGCGAGTGATGCGGAAGTAGCGCTTGTTGACGCGCTTGAGAACGGAGTGGCGATTGTTGTAGTCGATCATGTTAAGCGAAAGTCCCGTGTGCGGTTTGCGGTTTGCGGATCGAGTCTGTTGGAATTCAGAGCGAATTCGATGGCAGGTAGTTTCTGCACCCAATCTTTCTGCTTGGGATGTACAGTTCCCGTCACCACTTCCTTGCGACCACTGCCGAGACTGATCGGGTGAGAATTAGACCATGAAACCGAAATTTCAGCCATGAAACCGATGAAAAGAATGCGAATGGCACTAAGAACAGATTTTCTTACGTAATCGGTCACTTTTTTCACTCATCAGAGGACTTTTCCTTCGAATTTTCGACCTTTTCTTGACACTTGGCGGCCCAGATACGGTTCAAATCTATGATGCGCTGTAAAATACCTGTATTTTGGGCCGACCCGAGCTTCCAGGGACCGGTTATCAGTCGGTGGCTGTGCAATCGGTCACTTTTCTTGGGTCCAAAAAGTGAAAACTTACCCCACGTCTTAGCCGTTTACAATCCAGATAGCTGCTATCAAGACAAGTTGTTTCCCACTATTTTCGAGATAAATCAGGTTTTTACCTGTCCCGTGAAAGGCTTACAAAATTCCCATCAATTTACACCAAAAGCGGTAGTCGAGAAGTGGTGACGGGAACTATATGCACTGCCGAAGCATCTGCGTCACTGTGCGATTTGCGCGTTCGGTTCCACCATCCGACTCCGGATGGTACGCGCTAGACATGTGGGTTCCGAGACTCGGGCAACGGACCGACAAAGTCGATGCCAATGGATTCCCAAGGCGCCTGAGGCGGGTTCAACGAATGCAGGAACCCGTATGGCCTCTGGTTGCTCGGCTTGCTCCGTTTGCAAGTGGAGCATGACTCGCAGAAGCTGCGAGTGTTGTCAACTATGTCCTTCCACCAGAAGTGGTCACGGACATAGTCCAACGTCTTGCGAAGCCCAAGGTGCGCAAGGATGGAATGTGCTTCAGAAATTACTATTTCACGTACATTACGTCCCTTGTATTGCATCTTAGGCACACACAGGACACGGTGGTCTGAGTCCTTCAGGTAGATCAGGCCGTTCTCGACCTCGAAGTTGCAGAATTCTTTAGGCTTCTCCAGGATATTCTTGAAAAAGACGTCGCCATCGTAGTTGTTGGCCAAGATTTCCGCGAGGTTCAGACCTTGCCATCCAGAGTTAACGACGGCGAGTAGAGAATCATCAAGCTGCTCAAGCTGATCTCCGAGCTCAGAGCTCAGAGGCGGGTCTTGTCGAGCCGCACGTGAAACGTCGCTAGCAAGATTTGGTTCCGTGGGATCAGATCGTTGATCACCGTGATTTGGCAGGTGGCTGTGCCTGTCCATCAATTGCCTTCTTGCCGTCCACCACCAAGGTGTTTAACAACTTGGTTTTGGACCTCGTTCTCGGGCCTCTTTCGCTCAGATCTGAGTTTTTGTTGGTACTCCCGCTCTCCTTTGGGTGTGTACCAGAAGCAGACCCAAACAACCCCGACTTCGCGTCGGCGGTGCTCGCTGCTGACTTTGCGCCAGTAGCTCCCGATGCTGTCTTTGCGACAGTCGGCACCATCGCTTCAGAAGCCTTTGCCATCGAGCGATTTACCCTGTCGCTAGACAGGGCCATTGCCTCAAGACCGGCAAATACGGGCATGGAAATGGAGCTGATGTCCAAGTCGTTGTTATCCATAACGTCGTGGTACGTGTATTCCGACCTAGCCCGTACCGTGCCCGGTGACTCGTTTGAATAGATGCGAGACAAGGCGTCTGCCAGGACGTTTTCCGTTCCAGGTACGTACTTCACCTCAAAGTCGAAACACGAAGTCTTCTCAATCCACCTCGCCTGCCTTCCGGACAGGTTCTTTTGATTAACGAGGTGGATTAGCCCTTTGTGATCAGTTATCCAGATGAATTTGCAACCTTGCAGGATGTCCCTATGGCGAAGCATAGCCTCCACGCCTGCCAGCATTTCAATCTCATGTACTGGATAGTTCTGCTGAGCAGCATTCAGCTTAGCCGAAAAGAATGCTGCGACATTAGCATTCTTGGTTAGTGCGTCTTTGCGATAATCCAGTGCCTTCCTGTGATGATTTTTTGTCTTGTCCACAGATAACTTCATATCCTCGAACGCGCGCTGGTGGGTGAACCCCCAGCGATAAGGTACTGAATCGCTTGTTAGGCTGTGAATCCTTGCATCTGGTAGGTCGTCCGCAAGATATCCTACGGACCCAAGAAACCCACGGAGAAGATCTCGGTTCGTCGGCGTCTTCCAGTTGAGTATCGCATCCACTTTGTGAGGGTCCATCTTGATCCCTTTATCTCAACGATGCGTCCCAGTATGCTCAGTTCAGACCTCAGGAGCTGCAACTTGTGCGCGCTTAGATAGAGCTTCTCTCGTTGAAGTACATCTATCACCTTCTTAACATGCGCGATGTGTTCCTCCAAGGAGTTGGAATAGATTATAATGTCATCCAAGTACACATCCATGAAGCGTCCGATGTAATCGCCAAATAGGTAGTTCATGAGGGTTTGATAGGTGGCAGGGATTAGGCTGAGGGTCTAATGGGACCTGCACCACATCTGACTGACATCTGGGGGACATCCCTCTCGATATCATCGTCTCACCCTCATCTATTACAGCCCTTTGCGGAACTTAGAGCACGGACGATTTTTTCTGTTTCGGGACATTTTGCTCAGGACAGCTGTCCCGGGCGCAATTCTTGTCGGATTGCCTCGGGATATGGCCCGTTAGATTCGCACTGAAAATCTGCAGTCAATGGTATCCCCCATTTTTTATTTTGCTGACCTAATGAAAATTTCACCCAAAAAATCCTGATTGCAGGCAGGACAGTGTGCATTCCCGAGCTCGGGGAGACGGCCGGGAATACTGTTCAGCGGGGCCGGGAATAAAATCCTTGGTGCCCGTCAAGTGCCCGTCCCGGCGAGTTGTTAGGAGCCCGTTTTCCGGAAAACCGCAGACTGTGCATTCCCGAGCCCGGGGACGGTGCCGGTAGTATGGATCCCGAAAGCGTATATAAGACCTGCAATTCCTGCAAGATTTCCCATCATTTCCTGCGCCACATTCATTGGACCGTGTTATGCGCATTTGTAAGCAAAGCATCTCCACATCGGGCGAAATTCCGAGGCGACTCTTCTTCTTTCCATCCTTGTGGTTGCAAGTGAAAGCCCGAGCCCACTTTTCCACCACGATGGTGGTAAGTAAATTTGGCCGCAACAGTCTCAAGGTTGGTTGCCTTCTCCTGCGTTTTTTTTTTTTTTTGGTCCCTGTACTAACGTTACAAGTCACTGTAATTTTGCTCCACTCCCGTGGTCGAAAGCGAGGGTCCTGGTCTCGTTCTTTCCACCCCTGTGGTCGCAAGCGAAAGTCTGAGCCCACTTCTCTCCACCATGATGGTGGCAAGTAAATTTGGCCGCAGCAGTCTCAAGGTTGGTTACCTTCTCCAGCATTTTTTTTCGTGTCCCTATACTACCTATACTAACGTTGCAAGTCACAGAAATTTTGCTCCATTCCCGTGGTCGAAAGTGAGGGTCCTGGTCTCGTTCTTTCCACCCCTGTGGTCGCAAGTGAAAGTCTGAGCCCACTTCTCTCCACCATGATGGTGGCAAGTAAAATTGGCGGCAGGAGTCTCAAGGTTGGTTGCCTTCTCCTGTGTTTTTTTTTTTGTCCCTGTACTAACATTACAAGTCACAGTAATTTTGCTCCATTCCCGTGGTCAAAAGTGAGGGTCCTGGTCTCGTTCTTTCCACCCCTGTGGTCGCAAGCGAAAGTCTGAGTCCACTTCTCTCCACCACGATGGTGGCAAGTAAATTTGGCCGCAGCAGTCTCAAGGGTGGTTGCCTTCTCCTGCTTATTTTTTGTCCCTGTACTGACGTTACAAGTCACAGAAATTTTGTTCCACTCCTGTGGTCGAAAGTGAGGGTCCTGGTCTCGTTCTTTCCACCCTTGTGGTCGCAAGTGAAAGTCTGAGCCCACTTCTCTCCACCACGATGGTGGCAAGTAAATTTGGCCGCAGCAGTCTCTAGGCTGGTTGCCTTATCCTGCTTATTTTTTGTCCCTGGGGTAGAGACTGAGATAAATGCGAAATTACAACTGCGCAATAAAGACAATGCGGGTAAACGAAGAGTGAGTTCAGGCGCTTATTGTTTGTTGTTCCTGTAGATACACAATTGTTGTTGCGACTCAAGCTCTTTCGGGTTGATTGGGGTAGCGGGCTGTGCCGCTGGTCGGCCCTACTTGCTTTATGGGTCTTAGGGCGCCCTATCAATCGACTTTTGGCGGACGATCTCATTTTTCGTCGGCATTTTTTGCGTCAGCACACTTTTCAAGATTCTGATTGGTCGCTAGTGACAGCGCGATCAAATCTGTGTCATTCAGCCCCAAAATGGCATTTTAAGTCACATGCTTCATAATGCCATTTTGAAACACTATTGAATGATTTAATTCGCATTTTGAACCCCATGCCACAGAATGGCATTTTGAATCACATGCTTTGTAATGTCATTTTGAACCACTATCGAATTATTTAATTCAGCCAAGAGCAGGAGGGATAAGGGAGCACTAGACATATTTAAGGTATGAATGGAGCCTGCGAGATATTCCCATTTTGAACCCTGTGCCCCAGAATGGCATTTTGAGTCACATGCTTCGTAATGCCATTTTGAAACACTATTGAATGATTTAATTCGCATTTTGAACCCTATCCCCCAGAATGGCATTTTGAGTCACATGCTTCTTAATGCCATTTTGAACCAGCCACTTCATTCCTCCGCAACTGCTCCTCTGCCTCCTTCACATATGTGCGCAGCTCCTGGATCCCGTTGGCGAACTTGTCTCGATGCGCGGCATCCGCGTCGTCCGCATTCACCAGTTTCTCTTTGCAGTCGGTGGGGCGCGGCACGTGCCCGCCCGAGGAAATCGCTCCGGGAATCGCCACCGGGTCGCGGTCGAGGCTACGCTGCAGCGCCTCCCCGCCCTCGGGGTCTGTCTCGACCTTCTCATCAGGACACCCTCAGACATTGGCGCCGCGCCCACCAGCAGCACAAGCTCTTCAATTGTGTCCGGCGCCGCGGTCGGGGTTACACGTCCAGAGCTCGGATGTGTGGCAATGGAGGAATAAGACGCCGCGCTGTCGGGGGCGCGGCATCTGAGTCGGGGTCGTGGCCGAGCTCCACTGAGAAGAGGACCGACTCACGGGTGTCCGAGTACATAATTGGGCGCACCTCGCCGGGCATCCCGTACTGCACGCTCACAAGCATCTCGATCTGCGGTAGGCGCAGGAAATAAGGCGAGAACATGAAGATGGTGAGGAGGTACTCCCAGCGCTTCCAGTCGGTGCTTCA
Organism: Mycena olivaceomarginata; assembly: GCA_029378375.1. NCBI lineage: Eukaryota > Fungi > Basidiomycota > Agaricomycetes > Agaricales > Mycenaceae > Mycena > Mycena olivaceomarginata. The sequence goes on along the minus strand of JARKIC010000112.1, from coordinate 371,946 downwards.
GCCGGGGGTATCACAGAGAGACACTGCCAGTTTGTGGCCGCGTATGCCAGTAAGCTCGGTGGTGTGGGCTCAGCATTCTGAGTGCGGCCCGACCGAATCCGCCGGTATCGTCGTCACGTGATCAGCCTTCGACTTCGCGAAAGCCACTCACCAAAGCTGAGCGAAACAAGCTGGGCTCTAAACGCCGCAAGAAAGAAAAACGCGAAAGGGAGATGGCAGAGTCCTCTGACCCCGAACTGAAATCCGTTCACCGTGAACGACGCAATGCTGCCAAGAAAAACGTGATTCAGACAGATGTGAACACGCAGGAACTTCCACGCACGAAACCCGGCTGGATCGGCAAGTTTCTTGCTGAAGACGGCAGTGAATCCCCCGACATCGACTCCCCATCTCCAGGTTCTCTGCCGGCCGATGGCATGGTCCCGCACTCGTACACCCAGGAGGAAGTCGATCAGCTGAGTGGGACGAAAGGATTTTTATATGTTCCGTGGGGCGGCGAGTGCGTGCCTCATCCCCATCTCACTCAGATTCTCCTGCTAACCGCCTTTCAGAGTGACCATCCCCATCGTTGACTCCAGTCAACGTCAATTCGCTTTGTTGGGTGGCAAGCCCAGGGATCTTGTCGGTTGGCAGAAAGTAACGGACGGTGCGGCAAAAATGATGTCCTCGCAGCTCAGTCGTGGGCACTTCACGACTGATGACTCGTACCATCGACGTGCCAATCCCGATACCCCGTTTCCTTCCGTCTCGCGGGATCTGTCTCACGGAGGTGGACAACCGGTATGTCACCAAAACATTATGGCCTTCAGCCTGAATATCTCACACCACTCTTGAAGCGGCCCGGTGAACTTCAGAACCACCCCGACAACATGACGATTACTGACGAAATGTTGGCTCACATATTCTACCAACGAATTGTGGGCTTCACGAATTGTATGTCCTCTTATTCATCGTTCAACCAAGCTTTGTCAATCATTCCCTAAGGCCTTGCCCGAACTTTTGCGCCGCTTCTCGCTGCGTTTTACCGGTCTCAGATGGCGCTGCTCGCAGCTTGGGATTCTACACTTCGCTGGCCCTTCGAAGAAAGTATTTTTGCTGCGTGCACCTTTAACTTCGGCCCGCGAGTCAGCACTTGCCCTCATCTGGATTTTGGAAATCTACAGTCACGGCCAAATTATAGGCTGCACCCCATATTTGGAAATTCCCATCAAACCCAGTCCTTTTCACCGTTTTTGAGCTCAGGGACGCCAGATTTTGTCAGATAAAACTCTGAGTATGTTTCTGGTGACATTTACCTTACTTGGTGCAAAGAAGATCAACTCAATCTGAGCTGTATGCACAATGCAACCACTGCTGTTCAACTTGGCCAATTATGCTGTTGTGTTGTTCTGACTGCTACAAAAATTTCTGCCTAGCAAGCCTTTGTATGGTATCTGAAGTGTTAGACGACACTACATAGTGGGGATATCAGGTCCGTATCCTAGCCGCATGTCATAGCTTAGTCATCCATCCATCTTGTCCGCTACCACCATGTCCCTGCTCATTCCATCCCGCTACACTGGGAGAGTCTAGACTGTCCAGACTGATGGAACAATGCTCCAGACCTCTTCAGACATCCCTACTTGGTGTGAACGAGCACCGGAACAATCCCGAGATCAACCTTTGTTCCTGTAGCTGTTTATGATGTCCTGAGAACAAGAAGAGAAAATAAATGCCTCCAGCCACGATGTCACTCGGCAGGGAAGAACCAAAGGGGCGAAGAACAAGAAGAGAGAATAAACGCCTCGAGGCACGATGCACGGAGGGAGGGGTGGGGACAAAGGGGCGAAGAAGAAGAGAAAATAAACGCCTCGAGGCACGATGCCACACGGAGGAAACGAGGGGAAGAACCTAGTGGGGACAAAGGGGCGAAGAACAAGAAGAGAAAATAAACGCCTCGAGGCACGAAGATCATTCTTGGGAAGCGTCGGGAGCAGAGCGTGTGCTGCGTACAGAACTTAGTAGGGACACAGGGGGGAAGAACAAGAAGAGAAAATAAACGCCTCGGGGCGGGGGCGGGGGCGGTGCTGAGCGAAGCGGCTTTGTTTTGACTTCATCGAAAATTCAAACCTTTCCAAATAAAATTCTGAATAGACAGTTTCCTTCGAATCAGTTTCAAATTCCTATTCTATTGATTTTGAGGCAGATCGGTACGTAGGGACTTGGCCAGACTCCATTTATTGTGAACTTTCTGCCAGATACCGCCACGTTAGCCGAGGCCCCATCACCCCATGACCTGATGGTTTTGATGTTCTCCGGAACCGGGCCTGTGAGTGCAGCTGTTTTGTGTGAATAACGCCCTCAACATCCCCTATAAATCATGTAGAAATGGTTCAGAGACAATTCCGAAGACATCTGTCTCTTCAGAATTTTATAGGGAGGAGTTTGAATTTTCAATGAAGCCAAATTTTCCAAAGTCAAAACAACCGCCGGCAAAATGGCCCGACGGTGGTAGCGTCCGGCGATTATCTTCCAGTCTCTTTTTCGCCAGCCAGTTGAACGATTGTCATCAACTTTGTCTGTCGAAAAACGACACTGGTTCGAGTCTAGTCCGAAACCTCATTTGGCGCCATCAGCCAAAATCATGTCGAGATGTTCCATTCCACTGATCTTTCTTGCCCTTGTGATCAGTGCGTGCGAAAGGAGTCGTCGCATCTACGCCGCTGCCCACGGTCCGACTGACGGTCCGGTCTCCCCGACAAGCTCACATGTCGCAGGCAGCTGTCGTGCCGGACGGTCGGGCATTGGTTCGTGAGCTGGCAAGTTCACATGCCGAGCTCACATGCAGGCTGTCGTGCCGGACGGTCCGGTTTAGGGAGATCGTGCGCGCTTGGCCTACCTGTCTGTCAACTTCACGGGCCCAGCGGCACACAAACCGTAGGACAGAATTGAGGTAGCAGTACATTTCTCCGTTTATATCATACTCAGTCCGACAGAGACCGGGTGGACTGTGTTTTGGCCAATCTTATTTAGGCTTCTCAGGTGGTCTGACCGAGTTACTCGGGCCTCAAAATATCCCAGCCCTTCTGACCACGCGAAACCCATAAAAGTCGACTAGCATGCCGCCGAGACACTAGTTCTCTCATGGAGTGCGAATCCTTCGAGTACCTCAATCGCGACCAACGTAATGTCCATCTGTGGGCGTCCATGCTGACGCGGAGCAGACAATTGTCGATTATTGCCGGTGGGGGCCATGTCCATTGAGTCCCATGCATAATCTAAACGCTCAGCAGGGTGCTATAACGAAATGGTCCGAGTTTGCGATGTGTACGAATGGTTAGGTAGGATTGTTGACATGATAGCTCCTCGTGAGTCGGTAAATGGCTGCGTACCGAATCAGTGCTCAAACGTTATAGGGTTCGCACTCTTTCGCTTGGATCAGCCACCTCGTGTGCAGACTCTCAACGCGGTCGTCGCAAGTGTGGCGACCCACACCAGGCCCCTTAACAGCACCAGTACCAACAAAATCCCGGCCGGTGATTACATCGTTCTCCTCGGTTAGTCTCATCGGTGACTGCTATGTTGTTTACGCCGCTGATAAAATGCTAGTGGTCAATAATCAATACGCTCCTGGCCTTCCGAACCTGAAGCCCATCATCATTAAATCCCGTAGCACTTCAAATAACGGAACTCCGGGGACCGCGAAGGTGTGCGACCTTTGCCAGCCATGTCCTTCTTTTACCCATGCCCTTTCCAGGACCGAGACCAAAGTCTTCGCCCCAAAATCAGATACCGGGACAGAAGTTGTCGCGCCACTAGGACGGAGGCTCCAATGCGGGACCGCGGTCCGAACTGGAAAGGTTTCGAAGTGGCGCACATATATCCGTTGGGTTCCATTGCCTTGGTAGGTTGATCTGGTGGTTATAGACAGATAAAAATGTTTATCGCGGTCATGCTTCACAGGCTTCAAAGTTTTTGGACGCACAGACTTTGCGATCAGTTGCCTCCAGATCCATAGCCGACCGGCCTCATAACGCCCTGCTGCTCACATCGGTCGCTCATGAGTATTTTGATGACTACCAATTCGGTTTTGCGCAGGTACGCCGAGTTCATGGTTGTATTTGAGCCTGACCTTGTTACAAAGGACGCCGTTAACCACATGCAGTGGAGACTTGTTGTGCTGGAGAAGGATGGTGCACCGACGATCAGCAGACAGTTGACCTTTTTAGCCCCTGCAGAGAATGCCAGCGACCCGACTGTCGACAGTGAGCACGTCGATATTAATCATGCACTTCTCTTCTACCACTTTCACACTTGCTTAATGTGGCATTTTGCCGGGAAAGGTCGGGAAAATAACAAATAACTATCCCAGTTGGATATCAGTGTTGGGGTTCTTCTATCCTTCTGAATCCATAATATCATTGCTGTGAGAAGTACTTTCAATTTACTACCTCTTCATAAAGTTCTTTCGCATCGCCTACGATTTCGCTAATTGTTTAATGCGTCTGTATTGAGCTCCCGCTCTATCGCAATTCCAACGCGCTGCAATAGGAGGTTAAAGGCCACAAATATGTACTGTAGCTGTCCTCCGTATCATTGAAATTCGTTTGGAATGTGCAGCGAGCTCAATTTGAAAAGAAATCTTCTAGAGATCCGGTTCGCTTGTTCACGGTGGATTCTGAGTTCGCCGCAGACACAGCGGAACAGAGACCCCGGTTCGCCCGAGTACTTTTGGGCAACCAAAGATAAATTTTGAAACATGACCGTAGCAGTGAAGGACAGTTTCTGTCATTCTTTTTTGAGAAAGCTATGTTCCAGACTTGAGTATCCTACCCTTTTCCCCCAGTAAAATCCATCATTTTTGGTATTGTTGGCAAGTCCGCCAAGGTTGAACATGAACTGTGAAGTTGTTTCCAGGCTGAAAGGGAATGATTCAAGATTGGATTCAGTCTGTCCTGATTTACGGCAATCATCGTATTATGCACATCCGTCCAGACTGCTCCAAAAATTCAACCTCCCAATAAAATCTTGTCAAATTCCAGCTAATTGCTCTCACAGAAGTCATTGTGTCTGACTGACAGTGTTAGAGAACTTGTATTGAACAATTCTAATTTTTTTCTTGATGTGTGGACCTGTTGCAGCTGGCGCCATGCTGTTGACTCATGAGATGGATTAAAACTTGAAGGCAGCAGGGAGTGTGATTTGAACTATTGAACTCACCTGAGGGAAGAGCGAGAATGAATTAAATGTTCCTTTATTGTGGACCCATGCATGAATTTTAAATTTGGGTGAGCGATCAGGGCAGACTGAAAATCACAACAGATCAATAGCATGAAACAAAAGTAGCTGCAAAGAGAGAAGTGCAAGACTTCAGTGAGTTTTACATAGAAGAGAAAGATGTGGTTAGTAAAAAATGCCCAGATCAGCCATACAGAAGAGCGGGAGAGTTATTCCCTGCATAAAGTTACAAAAAGGCAAAAAAGGTAGTGGATTCAAGGTATCAAGTAGCCTGAGGAAGAGAGTGAGTTTTCTCAGATGCTGGTTTGTTGTTGTGCAGGTGTGCAGCATGATCAAGGAAGGCACAAAAGTTGCACAAAAGGTTCAATTTCGGAGCTTAAATTTGGCGTTGCCGAGGGCGACTTCCCTAAAAGGCCGCATCACCGGGGTCACGGGAAAATCATGTGCTACCCCGTGACCAAACCGTGACTTTCGGTCAAAGGCTGTGCCATCGTCTTTTCATGTTAAGGATGAGTGTACAGGGTAAGTCACGGAAGTCAGTGCAGTATAGTACCAAAGTTGCACAAAAAAGTTCAATTTCGTGACTTTTTGTCAAAACCGTCTTTTAATGTTTAGGATTTCATTTCAAGTTCCATTAGAGTGCGTGCGGGCCCCGGAGGGGGCATGTGGCACTACTGTACTATTACGTGTTGGAAATGGGATCGTCGCGCGCCGCGCTGCCCGGTTACCTTACCTACCCCCCTATCCGTTTGCACAGCTTTGTCCTTATATTCAGCCTGTATCCGTCTATTTCAGTACTCCCTTGTATTCCCCGCGCCAGTTCCCTGCGCCCTGAATACTTATACCTTTCCCCGACTCACCTGCATGTGCGACTTCGACTTTCACAAGTCGGCAGAGGGTGCGAGGTGGAAGCGGGGAAGGTAAGCATTTAGCCCAATATGGCCGGTGTGCAGCTGTGGAAGCACGCTACATTGCGGGCGGCTCAAGTCATCGTACATTCGTGCAACTGCCGTGGATGGCTTGGTGCCGTCGAACGTCGAGATGCGTCGGGAGCGCGGAGAAGAGGACCATTCCGCGATCCAGCGCGTCTTGAACGCCTCACCGCCAGCTGCGGTTGTCGCCGCTCTGGTGTAAGCATGCTAGCTTACCACAATTCCAAATGTCCTTATATAGGCACGCAGGGTAATCAGTACAACTGATTATCTATCTACCTTTTGGTGTAGTGGTCTAGGACGCACCTCGGACTTTCTTACACGCCGTGATCCCGACATGTGCTGGTACCCAATGGACACGAATCTTGAGCGTGGATCGGGCTCGGAGGAGGCGGCGGTGGAGGGCATGAAAAGCGAGGGCGATGATGGCCGGCTGACAATCAATGAAGACATCGACGTCGGTTAATCGCGGTGTGCCCTTGATGATGTCCAACGCCAAGATTGCGCCGGTGACCTCTGCCTCGAAAACGGTGTGCTCGGCGACGAGTCCTAGGTGTTTCGTTCTGTGTTCGCCCACATCGCGACTGCCGCCGCCCCGACCCCTCCCTCGAACCCTGATCCGTCTGTGTACATGCAGACGCCGCCTCTGGCCGCTATCCTCTCCATCTCCGCCCTTGCGATGTCCTTTGTTGGTGCGATGCGCGTTGTCAACGCGCCATCGGGATTTCCCGTTTGGGTTCGATCATTTCGAGGTCAAGGCGGAAGATGGGGAAAGCGGTCATGAGGTGATGGATGGGGGAGCGGTGGAAGCGGGGTACTCGGCGGCATCGCTGAGCGATGCGGTGGATGGGGCTGGAGGGGGGAAGGGAGGCAAGTCGAGCAGCAGCATTGAATGCGGAGCGGTTAAGGCGAATGTGGACTGGGAGGATATTCGCGTGGAAGTCGAGCGTGTCAGACGCAGTGGTGCGGAGCGCAACAGTTATGAGTTTGCAGGCTTGCCTCTGTACCTTCATCCGCCGTGGGTCTGAGTTAGATGACACCGGCTTGTACCAAACCGGAAGACCGTACTCCATCCTGGGGACGACGATCGTCTGTGCGCATGGGGTAAGCCGAACGTGGGGAAGGAGATGCGAAATAGGTCAAGGGTGGCCCTTGGTACCGCGCCTCTGCGCGAGCTCGACGTGGCTGCGGAAGGTGAGCTTGTGGTCAAGCATGATCCCAAGAAGCTTGGCGCTGGTCGAAGCCTCAATGGTGATGCCGTCGAAAGAGAGGGGGAGGGGGCGGTAATGCTCAGCATGGCGGCGCGCGGGGGGACGAAGTGGATCGGCTGGAAGTTGGGAAGATCGAAGCCGAGGCCGGTGCATGTGGACCACGGGCGCGCTTTTCCCGTCATGAATAGCCGGAGCTTGTCGACATTGAGCTCGAGGCTGTGTGATACTTCCAGCCGGCTCGTGTCGTCGATGTATCCTGTTGTGTTGTCATCGAGGGTGATCAAGAAGGTCGTCGGCGTAGGTCAGGACAGTCATTCACAAACACAGAATTAGATGGAGAAATTCAAAATACACATAAGGTGCCGCATGGAAAGCCCCCCAGACATGAGGCGCGGGAGAAGTGGAGTGCGGTGCGCATCTGATTTGAATTGAATTGTACAGCCTCGAGAAGCATCGAATCTAAACAAAGGAGGGAATCCCTGCTGTAAACGCAGTGTAAATGGGGGATTGTCAGAACAGGGCAAACATGTACAATCTGATACGAGGCATCTGCTCAAGGTACATACGAGAAATCAATAAACAAGCCTCAATATACACAAGCGGTGCCCACCCCCAGTACTATGAACCAACCCCTTCACCAAATACCCGGACTCGGTCAGCGCCGCCTGACTCCGGATGCGGTCGATATTATTCCCGGATTATCACTCCTCTCTCGCAGACGCGAGGCACCGACAGATTTCATGGACCAACACTCTCAGCAAATACCTGGCCTTGGCCGGATTTTCAGAAACGTCGGGGGCCCCGCTATGGCTGATGTGATTCCCGGGCTTTCCAACTTCTCTCGCAGAGAGTCGATCCAACCCCTTCAGCAACCTAGCCTAGGGGTGAATTCAGATATAGATACGGCCGATATCATTCCCGGACTGTCACTCCTCTCTCGAAAAGAAAAAGATTTGAAGGACCAACGATCACAGCAAGTGCCAGGCCTCCACCAGTATCGTGGGGAAATGGTGGATCCGGACATGGCTCCGTGACATTTACTACATTTTGCACAGGACAAGCAGTCATAGCTCAACCCCAGAAGAGATTTGGCGCCACCGAAATGCTCATTTCGAAGGAGGAACTACGGCATGCAATTAATGTCCTCCTTGAGCAGGATGTTGAGGCCTGGCCTTTGGAAGGATCTCCACACACATCTTCCACGTGGTTCTACTCCACGCATCCAACTCTCGCGCGAAGGGACGGTAATGGGACGGATTTGGTTGTACCCCCGAAATGAAGCCCGTGCCCGTGACAGGCACGGCGAACAACCCTACAAAGGGCCGACTTGGAGCAAGACCTCCGAGTAGGCTTCTCTCTGATTGAAAGGCAGCGGAAAACAGAATCTATCTGCCTCCAGAGTTTTTCTTTTCTTCCTCAGAATTAATAGCGGATCTTTGCAGACAGCGGCCAGATTTAGCTAGAGTTCCACGCGACTTATAGTCAGACTCGATGAAAATTTTCAACCTTGAACAATTATTTTTGTTCTAAAGCACGACCGACCGTAAGAACGTATTCCTCCCTGCGTGATAGAAGATGAGATATAGAGCAGTAAACTCAATATAAATACCCCAAATGTGCTCAGTTCTGTCTCGTAAAAGTTATCCAGTGGGCTTGGTTTGACAGCTTCTACACTCCGATTAGTGCAGGACAATCCCCATCTCCATATCCCAGTAATACAATTTTTTAATTCCGAAATTTCCATAAGCATGGATAGACCACAAGAGTCTTTACCAGGTACGGAAGAAGCGGGATTATTTACTGACCTACGTGAGCCGGATGCTTGGTATGTGGTCGCGCCAGCGGCGGTGCGACGAGAATGTAGGTTGAGGAGGGCGTGACTCTCGGGGCCAGCATTCTCAGACAAATACACCGGAACCGTGACGGAAGCACAGCCGGTACCTTTCGAGTCCGAATCGGCCTGGGTCATGACTAGATACGTAAGCAGATGGATGGAACACACCAATCACCACAGACGCTGCCTGCAACCGTAAGATAAGGATCAGAGATGGTCTTGCATCTCAGAAATGACAGACCTTCTTGAGCAGGTGGCTGTCCGAATTCTTGAGGGTTTCCCAGTAGTTATGAGCACCCAGGGGACCTTCTTGAACACCAGATGAAGGAGAGCTCGGCGACGGGCGAACTTCGATGACCATTGAATGACTGGTTGAAAATGTCTCCCGATGGCTCACTCAATCCTCAAACTTCCAAGGGCGCGCCCGCCATTTAGGCAAGTTCGGCTTACCTTCCAAAAAAAAATTCTCTCACCAACGTTCCTTTCGCTGTGAAACCTCCACTATTTTGGAAAGCGATTCTCATGTTTATTTTTGCAGATTACAAATTAACTTTGACGAACTGCGCTTTGATACGTCCGGTTAATTTAATTTGGAACAGTGCACATGTTCAACGAAACTACAGAAATCACCCGTTCCGCTAATATTGACAAATTTACATAGTTTAGTCCAACCCCCACTTGAGAGGTGTAGCTCCTCCCACGTCGCTTTCCGTCCGCCCCCCATCACCCTCCTGCGTCCTCTTTGATTCGTTCTATCCTAGCTCTCCTCTAGTGCACCATTCCTTCATCATCAAACTTTGTTTTTGCTTCCTCAGACATCTGCTGTTAGTAAGTATTTGGTGTTCAACCGCAAAAGCCCCGCACAAGATTGTCACTGCCTGTGATGTCACGTTTCAAGTTGGGATAGGATCATCAATTAGTGCCTGTGGAGATTCAACGACAATGCTCGCTCATTGGCGACTCGGTCTCATTGGACCAGCGGCTCGTAGGGAACTGCTGGCAGACGATCAAGCAAATCTCGTAATCTGCTTACAAATCCCATCAGTCAATCAAATGATCGTACGTACATGCCACGTCGCTCTCTGCTTGACTCTTTTGCCTCAATGGATGCCGGGGTGAGATGCCATAACTTCCTATTCTTCTTTGTGTCAAACGACTCGTCCGCAGGGAGTCTCATGTATTGTCCGACAAAGCTCAGAAGGAAGAATGGAACGTATTCGTCTTCAATGAAAACACGGAGGGGCCAAACTACTTCTGCAATCTGTTCGCAGGTCTGCGCGGGTATTTCAGATTAGGTCCCCTCTGATTCCTAGATACAGGGCTAAATACCAGAAGGCTTCCAATCACCGCCAACACCCTATATCGCTGGCTCCTTTTATTGGCGGACAATCAAATCAATATCAAAATTTTCAAGGCGACCATGAACGATTGCCACGTATTGGACTATGAGTCTAAAGATCTAGAGGGACCCATACCGCAGGATTTTGAACTGGTGGAGCCAGGCACATATGTTGTGAAATGTCTCGCATTTTTCTTCCTTCTAATATTTCGATCTCACTTTGTGACAGCGGGAACGTCGTTACCCTATGGGAGAACCCTCTGCATAGAGGATATCATCTCCCGGAGCAGCCCCCTTTCCAAAGAGGTTTCATCGTGGTGCGGAAGGTGCCTTCATTTCCTACTGCCCTGCCTTCGATCGTATCGACACGGCCCCTCCGACGACATAAATCCTGGCATGAATGCAAGTCTTGTCATGGAAGTTAGAGCTCGAGATGAGGATCAGTGTGTTCTAACCTCTGGAAACGATACCACTCTCAAGTGGATCATGCCGCCTGCATTATTGGAAGGCGTGGTGGACCGAGATTTCATTGAGGAGTGCGCAAAATCTGCTGCTAACGTGATCACATTGAGCAAAGAAGCCGCCGCTCTTTTTTCACAAAATAAAGTTGGGATTGACATTGACGTACGAATTCGAATTCAATTCGGTACACTCTAACCAATATATTTAGGATAAAAACGCTGTCGTTCGGTTCCAACAAATGGCTTGCGCCTTCGAATCATCCGCGAGCCTTCCAGGCGTCTCTGGCACTTTTCTCCGCTTACACTTCCAACACTGTCTCAGGGTTCAACTCCAAGGGGGGGACATCAAAACCGAGTTTAGCCCAGACTATGTCGGGCAGCTGTGGGAAGACTATCAGGAAACCCGACACACAGAACATGTTAAATTGCGGGGAACGTTCGAAAGGGCACTTGCCCGTCAACAATTCGAGGACATAAATGCGTGAGTCGTTGATAATAATCTGGGCAGAGCATATTCTGAAGCAAGTTAGGGCGCTTGAGGTCTTCCAGCGCGACGCCTCCCCCGCATCCCGCACAACTCTCCCACTGGACGAAGACTCGGTCGAGGGATGAATAATAACTCAACTAGGGAGGGCCATCTGTGACAGGTGTCTTGGCCAGTGTATATTAATCTTGTTCGCATACGAACTCCAATTTTAATCTCAGTTTTTACTACGTTCTTATTACCTACATCACTTCGATAGAGGTTTGGGACGCGCCCGGACCTAGTCGGTACTCCGAGGTCTCGGCACTCTGAAGTTGAACTGGCGCAACTAGTCAGCGCTAATCGGCACCCCCAGCACCATCAACGTGAGCGCTGATCAAGGGATGAAGACGCACGGATCAGCGATACAAGCCCGGAAGCCAAGCTCGGCAAAAATCAAGGTCTACCGCTCACCGCACTATTTTATTCAATTCAATAGTCACGCGTCGCGCTCCGAATATTTTTTTATCGCAGCAATATTTTTTTCTCGATTTAGGAGATTTTTTTTTGATACCACAAAGTTGGGGTCCGTGTCGAATTGATCGTCATATGGATGTATATGCAAAGTACTATAGAAATGCGAAATTTATTATAATATATTTCAAAGCTGGTACGATCATATGAAATTGGTCATTGTACAAAATCAGTGTAATAGAAGACTTTTCAAGAAATAATTCGTGTCCAAGTGCGCGACTCATTTATTCTTCATCATGCCTATTTTCCTGTCCTCAAATGCCACCTGCCAATGAGCATTTGTCTTGGTACCACTCCTCTCGTCCTAGTTTTCCGTGCGTCTTTCAAAGAACCAATAAAGGCCGCTGCAGCCACATTGTCAACCATACTGTGGATTCTCCAAAGCGGTACGTCCGCTCTTTCCCGACACGGACACGACCATCCCTTATGAAGCAGCTACCCTCGTGACTACAATGGCTGGCGTTGAAGGCTCGACCGGATAACGTACCGAGCCTGGGTCAAACCCCACCGTCAGCCACTTTGAGGAGCAGGGTATAGATGGATATCCCTTGTACAAATTGTATCTGGGTGGTGGAGGATATCACTCGACCAATCGATGGACAGGGTAGTACTTGAGTGCATAGGAAATGAACAGCATTTGTGGTTATTTGGTTACTGTTCACCTTACATCAAAACGAGCCGCCAATGACCATCTCAGCATTCACGACGAGTTTCGGCACTGACAAGGTCTTATAAACAGGATAGGTCATAGTGGCATGAAATTTCGGGTATGTGAATATTCTATACCTGAACTTTTTAAATGCAGAGCTTGCCCATGCCGACCCACTACTTATGTCTAATATTTTTACAATCCAAAAAACCGTGGCTAGCCGACGGGCGCTTGTTGGGAAATTGTAGGCTAGAATCCAGCCTGTCTATGAAAGCAAGCTTGTCGATAGACAGCATTGCTCCCAAGTATCAAGTCTGCGATTGACGAAACACTCGCAAACATGGCTCTCGCCCCTGGTTCATCATCTGAACATAGTGACCTTCTGAACATGGATGATGAGACGGTTCAGGCAGTCATTAAATCTGCGAGTAATGGGGATATGGAGTCACTTGTTGTAATTCGGCAAGCTGACAGATGCCCGAGGTGATTAGTGATCAAATTGCTAATTATGGAATACTAGAGATTCGGGTAGAATACAGTAGAATACTCTAGTACACTATCTGTATAGTATGAATACTGGAGGGTAAGGGCTACAACTCTTCAGGAGTTTGTAACCCAAAGCCTAACAGCTTCCGCGCCAACTATCAAAATCACAACATCACTGGGTACTTTATTCAAACTTCAGGCTTCGCTTTCGGTGCGTGAAATATTTGCTTTTCTTTGTGTAATCATTTATCAATAAACGACAGGGCAACAATTCTGCGCCTTTTCCGCCCCGAATGGCCGCTCTTTCTTCCCATTCATCGCTGTCTCTCACCCCAACAAATCTTTCGTCCACTGATTCCATTCCCTCTCCCTCTATCACAATGCCTTCAGTTTCTTTGGCACCAGCTGGATCTGACTCAGCTATTCTCTCAGCTGGGGGAATGTTGGTTGAGGCCTTGAAGCGTGCTGATGGCCTTTGCGATGTCATTTCTCAGATTGAGAATGGCGATGTTGCAAAAATTTGGGGGTTGTACGGACCGCAAACTGGACGAGCCACAAAACCTATGTGGACAAACATCAAGGGGGACTGTTCGCTCTGTGGAAACTTTGATAGCATGAAAGTGTCCATTCAGAAGTGTTACACCTTCAGACTATTACTCGTCGAGAGCGCATCGGACAGGAACTTGAAAGGGAATTTGGAGGTGACAAAGCGAAGTTCATCGCATTTTTCACTGTGCCCGATATTCCAACCTCCGGTGGGAAGAAGCGTAAAGCCGCTGACCCTGCCGAAAACTTCGACCACTCTGCCCTGTCGTTGAGGCTATACCCCATAGTGACAAGGATCTTGTAGGCTCACGAGCTTCTGAACGTACTCCATCTCCGTCGTGACCTCCTGCGTAGTCTCTGTTACAGATCAGAAACGGATGACGAACAAGTAAATATCCGTATATGGTCTGTTAGTAATCACGACCCCATCAGGAAGACACAGACTGATTTTTGAACACCGCGTCGCGGCACATACTTTGCAGCGATAAATCTAGAAATATTTGGAGACATAGAAAACTCAAAGATAGTCAGGGTATTCACTCATCTCTAAGCAGCTCATCCAGTGCTTGCGACGATATGTGATCAACTTGCCAAGGCAAAAATTTTGATCAAATTTCAGGCTGATCTCGTATTGAGGTATTGGCCCCCCGTATGGCTTGACTGTCACAGTACGAAATGATTATATATGCCTCCTGTATGCACATGAATATTCTCTGATTTATCCAGCGCCTTCCGGCTGCGGTACAAAGGAAAGAACGCCTGGGGCACAGCCACGCAATTGCGTAATCAGTCGGTGTCTTCCCAAAGGGGTCGTGATTGCTATAAGACTACCTCCTGCGCTGATGCCGCCGCCTTCCTTCCGAGCAGCTAGGATTTAAACCCCAACGCGACTCATGTGACCGCGTCGCGAGTTATTACCGGGACGTGGACGGCAGCCTGATCGCCCCACACGAGCTTTATGAGAAGCTAGTCGAAGGCACTCTCGTTTTGGTCACTGCGTCTCTCGTAACCTACATAATCACTAGGCAGACGACTGAGAGGGGTGCCCCAAAGTCCGACAAAAAGGTGCAGCTCATTTTGTCTTGCTAAGTGAGGGGCACCATAGGTAAATCGGGTCACGTGTCACACCCCCTGTCGATTTGAATGAAAAACCCCAGTATTGACTCGTGTTGACTAGCAAAATGCGGGGCAAACTCCGGCTTCGGGACAGCATGGGTCGGGTACGCTGTAATTTTTGGACGCAGTAGATTTTTTGCCGCTTTGCTGCCCTAGTTGTCCCCCAAGGTCGGCCTCAGTCTTGAGACTGCGTGATTGAGGGAGTACGATTTTTTGAAGCTCAGCGCTTGACGCGGGCAGTTGCACTGCAGCCATCATCGATGCACCGGCAGACGGCAATGCGCCCACTCCCGGCGATG
Organism: Mycena olivaceomarginata; assembly: GCA_029378375.1. Lineage (NCBI taxonomy): Eukaryota > Fungi > Basidiomycota > Agaricomycetes > Agaricales > Mycenaceae > Mycena > Mycena olivaceomarginata. The sequence goes on along the minus strand of JARKIC010000112.1, from coordinate 356,859 downwards.
TCACAGCTGCAGAGAGAGAGGCGGCAGCGATGGAGGCCGAGGGGACCGTAGTCGGCGATAAAGATGGACACGGGTCGCGGGTACACCCGCGGGTTTGTACCCGCGGGTATGGGCGGGTACGGGTACGGGTCGCGATTTCAGACCCGTGCTCAACCCGTGTACCCGACCCGTGGTACCCGCGGGTTTTCGAGCTCCAAAATGCTTAATTTTACCGCACACAAGCAGGCAGAAATTTTATGTCTATAAATATGAACAGAACTGGAGTAAGATTGAGGTTTGAGGCCGTGGATTGGGAGTGTGATCCTCCTCAAGAATCTATTATCTCAGCAGCAGTACCTGGGGAGATACTCTCGAAAATGAAGCTCAAAGATATTCACGGCCCAATCATTGGCTTGACCGGCGTATTCAGTCTCTTTTGTTGCATGTCCTCTGTTTTTCTTGCTCAGCATGGGCTCTCTGGTCATCACAAATGTGGTACTCGTCCGATTCTCCTCTTGCTTGCTGACCCATTGTCTCAACCTTGGCCCAAATCTTACCAATACTGTCCTCGTGGCTGTTTGGATGCCTGCCGTCCCAGGCAAATTGTCCAATTCTCTTACTCTCACCGAAAATTCGCGTCCTGACGAAAGAAATATAACAGTAGGTCGAGTCATCTGCCCTCGCTCATGGCTCCCGCTACATTCTACTGTACCATATTTGACAATAGAATATTGTTTTTTGTCGGAAATTCCGCGGTTATACCGACGGGTTTGGGGACCCGCGGGTGCATCGAGGACCCGCGGGTAACCCGTACGGGTTTTATACCCGACCCCTTCTGGATCTGCCTCTGCCACCTCCCCTTCCGTCTGGTAGCCGTTGTCCATATATCGGAAAAGCCCGCCCGATGTGAACTGCGTAAAGGACGCCCGTGTGTCGCCCGGTTGAACAGGCACATTAGAGTGCGAGAGGGTGGCGGAGGGGATGAGGACGAGGGCGCCCTGGAAACTCGATCACAAGCTTTAAATCCCACAGGATGAGATGCCCGCCTTTCGTGGCATCGAATTTGCCCAGCGCCTGGATGGCACACCACCCGAATGCAAGATTGAGAACATCCCGATGTTTGAATGTCCAAACATTCGGGCCGAAATTGAATGCGGCGCAGGAAAAAATTGAGCCCACGAAAGGGCGGCGTAGATCAGGGTGCTTGATGCGGAGCTTCTGGTCGTTGTTGTGGTAGTGCTGGTAAAGGTGCGGCGCCCACGAAGCAAACACCCCTAATCAAAAGAAAATCAGCCATAGGTATCGGTGAAATCACGGTGCGAACGCACCGCTGGCAAAGTTCGCCATCCTGTTTATATGGGGGTCGGCGAGCAGGCGTTCGGTGAGCGGGTTGTAGTTCTTGTTGTTGAGTCAACAGGGAATGGTGCAGCCCATGCCGTGGCACTGCCCGTTAGTTTACATAAGTTACTTGTGAAACCATCCATAGATGTAAAGGAGGTCGCATGCAAGGAGGCTGAAACCCGGAATGAAAAAAGCGGTAGCAACACGGATGCATAGACGTACGATGCAATACGTAAGTTTTGAGCCTAGCAAGGTCGGTAAACCTGAATATTGATCCTGGCGAATCGTCAGCGGTAGAAACAGATGAGAGCACCGTACCAATTTCGGGCTCACGGAAACTCGGGAAGGTGAATAACGGCCCGTGCAGGCCAATGTGAAGGAGGTCACACGGCTGGAAAATCGTTTGTCTGAGTAAGGAGTGAGATATAATGGATGAATGAAACGCAACTCGACGATAGTTAGGACATCTTACGGCCAACTGTATCGGCAAAATGTAGAAACAAATGAGTGACAACATACTTGTGGGAACGTAAATAGAGTTTGCGGCCGGAGCAGAGGAATGTAGAGAAGGTTGCATCGGGGAAATTGTACGCGTCAGCAAATGATATATGCGTGGAACACACCTCGATACGTCAAGTAACTGGTTCCCGAATCCAATCAATTCCGACCTATCGAGAGGATGAGACACTATGAATATCCCGGTGCAAGCATAAGCAAATCGGCGCAACCCACCTAGAAGGTCGTTCGGGGAAACATCAGAAACCATGGATATAGAGAGGAGTGAGAATGGAGAGGGAGGCGAAGTAGAGCAGCTCTTTTTTATAAAGTCCAGTCTTGAGATGCCGTCCAAGCATTGATTGCTGGTAGAACTTCGAAGCAGATTACGACTGAGCATTGCGTAGTCTTGATCTCGGACGGTTCGGTCTTGACATTCGACGGATGTTGATGGCATTTGCGCAAGTATGGCCCTTGAGCACGAGATGAGAAAGGGAGGAGAGTGGCGGTGAGACGAAGGAATCCAGCATTGTATAGTTCTTGGAATTGCTGCTCGCCGCTTCTTGGTCAGAACTTGATCCATCCGACGAAGGCCATTCAGCAGCTTATTGAAGGGAGAGGCCAGCTTCAGTGCCAGCAACCCTAGGAGTTTTGTTTAATCATTTCCGGTTGAGACCATAATCCTGGATTGAATCCGGGATGAATTAATCCGCGGATGGGCTGTTTCGGGACATAAGGCAAAAAATGCCCCCAGCCAGATTTAAACTCAGAGCATCAAATGCTAAACAGAGACCATAACCACTACACCATAGTGCCTTTGACAAAGTGATAAAAAATGTCACCTGTAGGTCATCACTTTGCATAAACACACCAGGAAAAACACTGACATAATCAAATTGCCTTATACATAATGCGAGCTCAGGAGAGGCGAGGCACGAGTCTCCCTGAGTGGAAGACAAGGGCAGCAAGGAGCGAGCTTAGATAATTGTGAATACATACATGTGACCGCACTTTTCTTGACGCGTCCCACTCGCATCTTTTCTCATCGCACGCGTGCTCGCTCCATCCTCTCCCTCACACCTCCATTTTCGAGTCTATGGCGCCACTCAAATCCATATGCGGCCTGGATCTACCTCTCGACGAGAGTTTCGACTTCCTGGCTTGGAGGAAGACACCCCCCGACATGGCGATCCCAGACGACATGCTACTCCAAGAACGGAACCAATACAATTACGACGCGGAGATGCATAACCGCGCCAGCATCAGCACCACCAGCGCCTACGAACTGAGCCTGAAACAGGGCTTCAGTACGACCGCGAAGGACGTCGGTGCCAAACTCCGAGCCTACTACAGCTACGGACAAGACGAGATGCAAAGAATGGTGGACGACCCCGAGCTATGCACGCACGTCTTAGCGCCCATCCCGCCGACGCTATACTCTTTCATTCTCGACGCGTGCAGGACCAAGGCGAAGGCCGAGGAGGCAAAGAAAGAAGCCGAGAAGCAGGCGAAGGACAAGCCCTCGAAGCTCGCGGGGAGCATGATAATGTCAAATGTTGCCCACGTTAACGCGCTGACCCACCCCCCAGTCTCCATCCCCGCCCTCTTCCTAGCCGCATTAAAATACAAGATGCACCCGTCGATCTTCTGGTTCTCAGACGAACGCTTGCGTTTCGCGACTGAGCACCCGGCAAACTCCTGACCAAGAAGAATACTTCTATCGCCTCAGGCGACAACAAGAGTTTGCTGGATTGCGCAGCGATGGAAAAGGTTTGGGGATCTGACGAGACTTGCGAAGGTGTCTCGGTCTTGGGATGGGTGGAGTCATCCGGCAACTTCCTGAACGCCCTGAAGGAGCTCAGCGCCCCGCCGACCGACGAGAACCCGTTCTCGTACGCCCTCGAGATGAAGAAGCATTTCGATTTTTTTCCGAGCGCTGAAAGACTTCGAGAAGGATTACGCCACCTGGTATCCGGTCGAGAGAGAGTTACGGAACGCGATACTCAACAACACGGTGTTCGACACCACGCACTGGATATCCGAAGTCGGCGGCGTCGTCAGGGCATGGAAAGCTGCCAAGGCCCTGGCGGGCGGTACTCACGTAATACCGACGGTCAAAATGGCTGACCTGGGTCCTGCAGTGCCTCCTCCTAGATACAACCGCCATGCACCGCGCGAGGACGACTGCAATTACAGACACGACAACAGACACGATTTCGACCGCGACGTCAATCACGCCCATCATCGTGATTCGGACAACGGCTGGAGATCTTGGGACGACTTTTGGAAGCGCAACGAGGAACCGCCATTCACCGATATTGCGGAGTTCAGGAATAACGTCTTGAAGGAACCACCGATTGGGCTTGCTCTTGTTATGGGCCACCATCGCAGCAATGGTAGAGCCGAAAACCTTGGATGTTCCGTCGAAGAAATACCGCATTGTCCATAGCAACTGGCTTCACGTTTGAGGACAGCGCCTTCTGTGCACTGGCGATGGTCGGAGAGCAGCCACGTCCGTGGGCGATGAGAATGCGTAATATCCGTTGCGATACGGTCAAACTCCTGCACGGTGTCAAACTTGAAGCGTGCTGCTCGAGAGGACACGGGATCTGGCCACACGGCGGTGATGGACCCCAATCCGTCCATTCGCCTCATATAGAGAAGTTCCTGAGCGTCGTCTTTAAAGTGATTTGCTCTGAAGTATAGCTGAAAGTACGGAGACGAAGTGAGCTCGGCGACTCACTCGACGCCATCAATCGTGTATTCCGCGCCGCCAAAAACCAAGTCATATTCGGCGACAGCATTTTCAAGCATTTTCAGATCACCCAAGCAGAGTTCAGAGAACCGTTCGAATGAGAATATAGTAATTTTCGTGTCCGCTTTCATGCTCCATTATATTGCCATCATGAGCTGAAGCGATCGTGAGGCGAAGGGAGTCAAGCAAGTCGAGCACGAACCATTTCCTGGACTAACACGTGCCTTGAGCCGACCGCGCCAGGAAGAACGTGCTGTTCATCCACATAGTCGACCTTGTCTTCCCAATCCTCAAATATGTAGCCTTCCGTGTTCGGGTTGGAGAGAATCATTGTAGGGCTGCGAACCGTAACCGTAAGCGCCGGGTTCACGGCCCGTCGTACGGGTACGGGACCCGGCCGTAACACCTCTCGAGCAAGAACTTTACGGGTCGGGTGCGGTACGGGTCACCCGTACCCGGCCGTATACGGGTTTACGGGTTGATCCCTGGGCCAAAATGCGCTTACGGGACCCGGCCGTACGGGCCTCAAGCATACCCGTAGCAACCCGTACCGTATACGGGTCTGCCTGGAAATACGGGTACACTCCAGTATATCACAATCCAACTACCAACAACTCCAATGCTTGTTATGTGTGTTCGGGGATGTAGGCTAGGCGTATCAGCCTTCAATCTCAAAAAGATCCCTTAGAATCCTTGCCAAGTCACACTATATAGCGCAATGTAAAACCAATTTTATTTGATTATCCTACCGAGTGTTTCCAAGCCATAACTGAGTTATTCCCCAAGGAATAACACAGCCTTTTGAATTATATCATATATCTCCATGACAATTGTGACTCATTAGGACCCAGAAGACAGCGTCCAAGCCTGCTCTGTCCATTCTAAATGATGCCTGGACGTCCGCAACAGCGTTCAGCTGTCTCTGACCTAGGAAAGCCCACAAAAGCCCAGAGAATTTCCACAGTTACCAAATAAGGTAAGTTAGTACCTGCATTGGATGTATCCTCTTCCAAATATTCCTGAGAGCTAACCAAGGGCTATCCATTTGTCCTTTAAGCTGTATATTTCTTCCTTCCAACGTCCCATGTGTTTAATATATGGCCTAGCGTCCATATTGCACTCAAACTTGTTGCACAATCAGTACAACTTGCAGGAGTGTTTCTATAGCCAGTGTGATGAATATGATGTTTGAAACTGGTATTTCAACGCGTCCAGCAGCCTAGTACTCAGTCCTGGGATAGAGTAGCACTCTATAATGACCTTATTGACGGGTTTTATCAGTTTATCCAACTGAAAGGTCGCAAAATTGGATTATTTTAGGCATGTTCAATTTCATGCCTCATCAGCGATATTCAAGTTAGTGTCCTACGCCAGATTCTAAATGTCCACTCCCACTCGATGATCGCGCCGCTCTTCACCGAAACCGGAATTATGCCTCTACGAGTCCGCCGCTACTTGGTTCTGCTTAAATCTTAAATATCTGCGCTATCTCCTCACCCTGAAATCCAGTCGGACGTGATTTGCGGCGCATATCATGGCGAATTCTTGAAGTTCTTGGTATGTTGAGTAGTAGCAAGTCAAAATACGGGATATAGAGTGAAGATACACATCGTGAACGACGTAAGAAGGCAAAAGGCGTGTTGTTTACTCGTATTGTATCTGGCCAATGATGTTGCTTACAAATAGCCTTTTCGGGACAACTTACGCGTATCGAGAATTCAAACTCCGATCGACCGGTCTGTCTACCGACACACTCCAGCCTACAGTTTCGATACGACAGACGGTCTCCAGTCTAGAATAGGGACAAAAACATGGCAAAAAGCCATGTTGGGACAACACTTCTAAGGCAAAATTAACTATGAGGGTCAAAAGCGTTAGCATGACTGTTCAAAAACACTTGGAATTAGACTCAGTCGTCGAAAGAGAACAAATGAAAATGTCTTCCTGCATGAGAAGCAAGGACACTTCGCAAAGCACCCTCCGAAAGGTGAGACTAAAAAACACAGCAGTTAGCTCGGAATAGAATTTGGTGAAACGAATAGCGGAAAGCTCACCTCTGTGTCACACCAAAACGTCAAACTTGACATGGTGAAAGCGGAGAGACTGGAGGAAGAAGGGGTTGTTAATTCGAGCCCAGGAACTTGCAAACAATGGCACCTTTAGTAGACGCGGCCGAGAATTCAACAGCGCGGAGACTTGCGAGAGCAAAAACTTGTGAAAAACTTGAGGACAGCCAGAATAAGTAGATCTGCATTCGACTTGACGCCGTGCGGGGCTCGCCAACGCGGAGAGCTTGAATCAGGGGCGAACGGAAACGACAGACCGAGAGATTCAACTTGACATCGTTGACGCCGCGAGCTTGACGGCTCGTGAGAAGCTTGATCCAGATCACTAGAATTGTACCGGAAGCGCGAGCTTAAGGACGGGGCACTGCAGAATCCATAAACTTGACGAAGCTACTTGAGGTCAGGGCCAGATGAGGTATTGTAAATCGGTCTTGAAGTCTTGAGGTAGGGTTGCGTTCTGCAGAGGAAGGGGCGGGCGACAAGACATGGCAGAGTCATGGGATACTTGAAGGTGCAGCATGCGCCAGACAACAGAATCTCTTGCAGGAAGTTTAGAGGCATGCGGCCACTGGAAGATTTGGATGGCAGTCGAGCGAAGGGCGGGAGCTGTCGGGCGGCGAGGAGTCGCGCGGAGAGTGACGGCACCACGGGCAAAGAAGACTGGTGGCCGTTAAAGCAGATTGGTGCGCACCGAGATGAGAGAAAAGGACAAGAGGTCGACGTCTGCTGTCTCGGTAACCCAGACGTTCCGGTGATCCGCACTTCGGGTAAAAAATGATGGGCTGAAGTGCTACATACCGGAACATCTGGGGCATTTCGTATCGTACCGTCGTGACAATCTCTGATTATCGGTGACTGTGTGACTGCCAATGCATATTGCTTCAACACATCTGAGTCTATTCCTCCCCAGCTAATGCCATCCAAGAGGTCCACAAGACTCAGAATAATAATGTTTTAGGCACGTCTGACAGAATTTCCAGCATTATCCTGCCACAGACCCAATCACGAGTGCTTTGCAACGTGCTGACGCTGATCCATTGAATATTGATGTTGACAAGGCACTAAATCCCAGTTTTTGGAGCCAGGCTCTGAGTATTTGAGATTTTCGTAAGTATGTGCAAAGACACAAGGCTCAGTGGATTGCAAAGCAGCGAATACAGGAGAATGTAAGGCAAATAGATAACAGATGAGCGTAAGATTGATCCCAACAGCTGATACGCGCGCGCAAGCGAGTCACATCCGTCACGACGGTAGGTATCACAGTACCAATTGCCCCAGACGTTCAAGGAGCATTTTCGCCCATCGCCAGCGCAGGAAATGCGCCAGAACGTCTGGGCCACCGAGACAGGACGTCTGAGTCACACGACGATCAACCAACATCACGCAGTCGCACCTGCTCGCGGAGTTTGAAATGGACTCGGCAATTTCGAAACCACTGCCTGTGAGTGATTGTATACAAAAAAGCTTCGGCTCAGGATAGATGGTGTATTTGTGCCTAGTAAGTTTGACTAGGTTCACCACAAAATAGGACTTTTTATTGAGCCCACACTACCGTCACTACCGGGTATAGTGATGTTCTGGCCTTGGCTTGGCCTGAAAGCCATGGCTTTGGCCCGGCTTGGGTCGGCTTTGGCCTGGCTAAATGTCAAGCCAGGCCACTGTTCTCGGCCTCGGCCTGGCCTGGCTTGGCTTTGGCCTGAGCCATAGCTTAATATACAATTTTGTGTTCCAAACAAGATATGCCGGAGCTTCGCTCCGGCAGCAAAAAAATGTGCAGCTGTCCTGTTTACGTATATTACATGGCCATTGAAATTCCAGACCTAATTGTATACTGGTGCAATAGATGTGCATTCAAATAGCGGGCATTTTGAAAAGCATGACCTGACACAATAGAGGTGCATTCAAATGGCAAGCATTTTGAAAAGTATGACCTGACACACTAGACGTGCATTCAAATGGCGGGCATTTTGAAAAGCATGACCTGACACCATAGAGGTGCATTCAAATGGAGGGCATTTTGAAAAGCATGACCTGAATGGTTAGTCGAAGCTGAAGTTGACAGTCTGACTTATGACGGAGTCGTTCCATGGCTGATTGGTACCAAAGCGAATGGCTGCTGGCGCGTAAAAGCTATTTTCCCACAAGGCCCGGTCAGAGCACCCTTGTGAATTCCTGTTATGTCGACACTGGGAGAAAATCAATTACTTCGGGCTGGGAATCAGCGGACTCACTGCTTTTCCATCTTGAAATCGCGGTTTTTGGATGAATATGTTGGGCCCATTGTATGCAGTTGCATCGGGTTTCCGGACCCCAAATACGGGAAAATATCGAAACCTTTCCGAACCTACATCATCGCGTTCAAACTTCAAAGTGGAGTTTACCCAAGGCTAAACGTCGCAAGATTACCCCTCATGCTCTTACCTCTAAGCTTGTAATCCCTTCATGATTTTGAAAGAGGAGGCTCCTCTCCAGAGCCTTCAGACCTACATGTGTACATTGCCATCAATCCTCACCCAAATTTGCAGATACTTTATTAGCTCATCTTAAGTTCTAGGTGGTCCAGACCACCAGAGGACTTGAGTGATAGAGAACTCAAGTGATTGCAGCAAGGATTATATCAAACACAAAAACAAAATCCACCTAAGAGATTTGAACGACTGACCTTCCAACTTATAAAAGAAGAAGATAAGAGGAGTTAACCACTACACCAGGAAGCCCATACTTGAAGTGCTCAATCAGACTGTGATTAGATGTCTTCCATGCCCTTTTTTCTACCATGGTAAGTGCTGCATATGTATTGACGCACTTGACATTTCCAGTCATCTTTCATCATGTTTTTATATAGATTAATTTATTGCAACAGATCAATCTCTAAATCATCTATGGATAGTGGTTTGGCCACAAGACATGAAGAGGGAGAATAAAGAAAGTGGAGAATGTTTAGGCCATTATGGGGGTAATATTGTATCTGTGTGTTCAAGATACTATATCCCTCTTGGTGTAGTGGTTAACACCTTTATCTTCTGCTGGTAAAAAGTCAGGACGTCTGGTGTTCAAATCCCATTGGTGGATTTGTTTTTGGTGTTTGGACAGGACTTAAGTGTTTGCGCAGGACTTAGGTGTTTGCGCAGGACTTAAGTGCTTGGGTACTTAAGTCCTGAGTGGTACAAGACTCAAGTTCCAGGGGTGTGGTCCTCACATGTACAGGCCACTAGCACTGAGGGTCTTTCAATTCACGCCATCCGCGCCAACTATATCATGCAGTATGCTGGATCTCTCATCGGGCGGCAATTCAAAACAATCATCCAAACCGCTGTCTTCCATCTGCATGACCTCGTCACTGAGGACCAATTTACCGCGTGGAAAGCGGTCGGAGAGCTCTCGGCGCTGTTGTGGGTCCCCGAAATTCGAGATCTCACCCAATATCGGGTACTTCAATTGCTTGTCTGCTCCTTTCTTTTTCTTATACACCCACGCACATTTAGAACGACCTCAAAATTGCGGTCGCAAATGTCCTTGATGCTGTCGCACAAATTGATCCTTCAAAAATTATGACCAAGATCAAATACCACTCACGCACGTCGACTTCGACGCGATTGAACTCGGACCTCTCATCGCAATGGCCACGGAAATCTTCGAGAGTTTCAACGCTGTGTTCCGCTATTGCTTGATCTACTCCAACCACCTCGCGCCAAGCCGGGACACCGCAATTCAATTCGGGCGACAAGAAAAAGTCAAGCACCAGTTAACCGGAGGGAGGTGGATGTCCAAGAGCATCGGAGACTGGCACGGCGCCGGTACGGGTGTCCGTCATTTCATTGAGAAGCACCCGATACTGCAAAGACTTGTTGGATGGACGCTGGAGAAACAGATGAAGCACGGTATGTGTTATCTCCCTTGCAATGATTAGTGTGTCTCACCTAAATCAAGGCGATACAAAGCTGGCGCCGCTGAAACGTGGGATCCGAACACGGCCGGTCGAGTTACTCAAGAGCACCAATGCTGCTCGTGCACTGAATTTTGGGGAGTATAGCGGCAACAGTGAGTGGATGAGATGTGAGATGGTTGTCTCTGAATCCCTCGATGAATGTTTTGTGGGCACTTGGGTATTTGCGAACTCGCATTTGGACACGGCAAGTTTACTTTGCCTTCAATTTTTTTTTTTGATTTGTACATTACTCACTCATGACAGAATTCAATAATTTGCGGGCGTCTGTCTGACATCCTCTGCAACCAGTCGGGCGTAGCTATTGTTGTCGTTGAACTTTTCCAGATAATGGGAGTGCGACACTCACGTTATGGGATGCCCGTTCTCGCACGCCGCGACGATTGAAACCACATTTTCAATCCTCCCCGCAAAGGTGCAGCGTCAGTCTCTTGTTTATCAGTGAACGCTGACAGTGTCTAGAATATAAAATTCGACTTCAACACTCAACACGACTGTGTTTCTGCAGCATGCGAAGCCACGGGTGTCCGTCCCGTTATGCAAGAACGCGTTGAATCCGATAACACTGAGCATTTTATCGTCCATGCCCCACTTGACCGCTTTATTATCAACACTCACAGCTTCCATAACCCTCACCTCGTCCGCGCCACAGTCTCGCATGATCTCTGGGCACCTGTTGCTCTGTTCGAAGATAGGAGGGCTAAACACGATGAATTCTCTGCTCGGCTTCGGGAGAGTAGGGCCACAAAAGCCGCAAAACGAAAGGAAACAGCTGCCAAGAAACGTCCCCGCCCCAACACGGCATCGAGCGATGATGACGAACCACCCCGAAGGCCTCGTAAACGTGGGCGGACTTCGCAGGCAGCTCCTCGTTCAGGGGCGCCGAGACCCCGCACCACAGCCGCAGCGGCGGCAGTTGCGTCCGGGTCCACGATGATTGGTCTTGCGGCGGGCCGTTCGAAACGCAAGATCAAGCGCTCTGCTCGCGCACTTCAGGCGGAGGAGTCTGAATCCAGCGACTCGGAGGGCGATGGGGATGGAGATTCTGATGAAGAAGAGTTTAATTCTGGCGACGATTTTCTAGGTTGAGATTGAGGTATCGGGCGGTAGCTTAATATATTTACTTTCACTGCGCTGGCCACCCCACGGCTGAGAGAAAAACCCAAATTCCATCTGACTTTCCATGCTCTCGTCAGCTGGAAAGTCGGCCTGAACCCTCCAGCTGGGTTCCATCCCCCTTACGGCTGGTTACAGCTGATGTGTTTTCTGGAATTCAGCTGGCGATCCCACCTGGAGACGGCCTGACGGCACTTTGGCGGTGTACGCAGACACATCGTGTACTAACTTTGCAAAAGCCTTCCAGACGCCGAATCTGTATAGGATCTCTCCTTCAATTTAACTCGCAGAATAATTCACTAAGACAGCGGGATTAATTGGCTTACGTCGCTCAGTCCGGTTAATCGGCTTATCGGGCTGAATCGGCTGAATCGGCTTGACTCGGGCGAATCAGCTGAAATGGTTGGGTAAATGGGTTGAAACGGCTTAATAGTTGAACTCGCATAAACGGCTTAATTACATAGTGGTCGTCAGTAGCATAGAAATTGAAATGTGTAGTAGGTAGCGGTAGGATTAAACGGCTTTAGCCTGGGCGGCGCGTCGTTGTCCCTGCGCCGCGGGCCGAAGACGTCCACGGTCAACACGTGAACCAGCCGGCCATCACGTAGTCTCTGTAACAGAACCGATATACTAGTGACGATCAAGATGTACTAGTATATGGTCTGTTAGTAATCACGGTCCGCTTGTTGGCTAGTGTGGCGGGAAATAGCCCTGTGAAATTCACATGTGCAAATTAACCCGGTAAATTAGCGGCTAATTAACCGGCCAGCTGGATGGCTGAAAAATAGACGGTAAAGTAGGGTAAAATAGGGTAAATTAGCTCCCATAAGCCCAGCTACCATTTGTGCCCCAGCCAAGCACTCTGTAGAGGAGCTAGAGCTCTGAAACTGAAGAGAGTAGTAGCTACAGGACAAGCACCACCCAATTTGGCAATACGCCCTGTGTCACCGTCAGGTGCTTTGTGAGGTCTTATTCTTTTTTTGCAGGCCCTTGCAGTAAAGATTTTTTCGGCCAACCCAGTCCCTATGCCTGACGAGAGGAGTGATTGGTGTGCAGTTACAGAGGCAAACACCACTCTAACAACTCCCCTGATCTCAACTCATCCGGGTGCAAACTCTATAATAGGTGTTTGCTTCTCGATTCTGAAACCAATAAGGTCGTTAACGTTTGCCAGCCTTGACAAGCATTGAGAGTAGAGCCAGTCAACGGGTGGACCACTCGCCTGGGTCTAAATCATGGCTTCCGCAAGCTTTGCCTTCTGCTTTCGGCAGCACATCTTCTGAACCAACCACAACTTGGTCAATCGATTCGGCTCAGGGGCGTTTACAAACATCCTCGATGGAGTTCGAATCCCGAAAGACACCCCTGCCTTCATCCAGCATGCCATCCGTTGCTCCTATTTCAGAGCCAACAAATACTGTATTGAGGTAAGCCTTAGTGAACTGATTTGTGAGAGATCCTGTAACAGTCTGATCGCAGGGCTCCATCGCGGCTGACAAAGATTCTGGTGGGAGGCCTATTGGGAGGGATAGGCCTGGTACTCTGTGTGGCGTACGCCGTGTGGTGGCTTCATCGCAGAAAGAGATACCGAAGAGGGATGAAAAGTTTGGCTGACTTTGACATGATCACCACCATCGATTCCCTTTCCGAACCCTCTCAACTTGCGGGTGATGCGCCTTTCCCCCCCACCATATTCAGAAGTAACCTAGGGTCGATTTCTTTCCTTATAAGGCGATTCCGTGCATTTCTCGTCGGCTGATGATGAAAACCCTTCAAGCCCAGTGAGAAAGCCGTCGAGCGGGATCGAAGCAGAAAGAGCGACATCGATCCATCACGCCGCCAAGCACAACCGTTCGGGCTCGTTCGAGCAGGATCTATGTAGTGATATGGAGGGAGTGCGAAACTCAAGGAAATTCATCAAGTTGATATTGTACGACTTTTGTATAATTGATTTTTTCAAACCCGCAGGCACTTTTGCTCGGTTCCGCGACCTGTTTACGCATGTGCTTTCCCATCATTTGGTCGATGTCGTCTCTTGCTCTTCCTACGTTGCTATTCGAGTCGTGGTGGTGGCAATCGCCGAGATGAGGTAGTCCCCGACGCAGCAAAAAGGTTCCTAGACAAAACCAAAGCGGAACTCTACTCCGAAAGTACAAGCAGGAACCTGTGGGCGGAATGGTCGACCGAAAAAGTGCAGGGGCACTTGTACGCCGCGGGTCACTTGGGCGAGAGAGGTGCGTGTCTCGCGCCGTCCCTCCTTTCTCTCGTAGTCCTGCGCAGGCGGCGTCGCTACGGGACAATGCCGCGATCGCGGGCGACGCCCTCCGGGCTGTGGCGGTGTCTTTAGACCTCGCACCCGACGACGGGCAGATCGACAGCATGGCTGCTGATCTGAAGCTCGTGCTGTATGCCCCATGAGTATCAATCAGCACGGAGCTCGTGTGTGCAGCTCTTTGGCGGCGTGACGTTCACGCTCGGCGTCCTCGACAAGCTGGTGGGGCGGTGTGTGCGGCTGGGGAGGCGCGACGGAGAGAAGACGCGGTGGGTCGTTCGGTGCTGGTGTGTACGTTCGTTCGGTGGCTGTTCATCCTTTCTTTCACTCATACCGCCCATGCTGACACCCCCCGGGCATGATCCCCGAGGATCCGCACTGGTGTCAAAGCCTTGGCGATGTGCGTCGAGGGATGGACTCGCAAGCGGTGAAACCCTGCTGGGATCAAGATCACCAAGATCACCACTGTCAAAGTGTGACACGGGACTCGAATTACCGACCATCCGACCACGGCCGAAATTTTGCGTGACACCAGCGAAAATTTCGACCACAGGAACGAAAAAATTTGGATTTTATGCCCTTTGAGCAAATTTCAAGGGACCGTGACGAATTTTACATTCGACCACCGGGGGCGTGATGCGAGACATTGAATCAATATATCCGCTGTGGGATGCGTGACGGTCGAAATACTACACTTAGTTAAAGCCCAGCCAGAACATCACTATTCACGTGCAGTGATCCACACGCGTACATAAAGAAAAACGCCTTCGACCAACCTTCGACTGTCATACAATGACCACCCTGACGCGAATGCCCCGCGTCCTTTATGTACTTTCGCCTCATGGGGGAGGAAAACAGGAATTCACAACGGGCTCGGATACTGATTGGGCTGTTGAGACCCTACCCCCAGGAATCGTCCAGAAACTGGTGTCAAATGAGGCGACGAACGGATATGTAATTCTACTGGAGAAGGATCCAAATCAAGAGAATGGTGACCGGCTCCCGGGACGGGAAGCCTGGGAGACCGTTGCGATGCATGAGTCGGTAGGCTTGCTGACTTTAAGTCCCGATTTGCTGCCCTGACGTCCCATAGGCCCTCATGGCGACCCGGATGCTGATGACGAACGCCGTCGCAATTGAATTATTCTCATGGGAAAGCTTCCTCAATGAGGTGGTGAAAACAGTCGACTGGCACCGCGATTGGGACCTGATTTGGTATGGCGTCGACTTGACTATCGATGGCGTGGAGTGAGTGCTATAGTGTCAATCATTGCATGCGGGTGAACGAGGCGCCAGGCAGAAATATTTCCAATCTACGGACCAAGAATGGTATTTCGTTAGATCGTTAACGCAAATTGCAGGCAAGGTCTGGCCTGACCCTGTTTTTGCATGTGGTTCCTTGTAGATCATCTTTTGCTTTTCCCATGATAGGAAGGAAAAGATTCATATACATGCTCTATGAGCTTTTTCAAAATGTATGCAAGTGCCTAGTCCCAAAAATTCAGCTGCCTTGGACAAAAACTGGAGATGCCAAACCGAATTTACGCCCTGAGGGGTCTTCTATCCCACTGGGCTCAAAAGATGATATTTTTTTTAAAATTTGTCTCTATAACTACTCCTTATCACCAAAAGTAAATACTAATCGGCCTATTACTTCGTAACCCATGGGCTAATCCCAACTACCTTTCACCACCATATACCCTGGGGTATTGACTATTACTTACTGAAGTCTCTCCAAAAGAATCACTGCATTGAGTGGTACAGAGCCATTGCAACATCGGCCGTGCAGCCCGAGATCAAGGCTAATATCAATTGTCTAGGCAAAAGCGCCGGAAAGAAAATACATGAAACCATTCCAATGATAAATCAACCTTGTAGTAGACACTCACCTATCCTTTCTGCCCCTTACAGGGTCAAACTTGTCCACAACACCACAGAATCATCATCAGCATCAAACAGCATTGAAACCACACGGCGTGTGAGAACCAGTACAATAGGGTGAGTTTGGGGTGGGCAGGGCAATAATCATGCTTTGAAGATAATGTCATTTGCCCCCTGGAAGCTGCCCACCAAATTTGACTCCAATGCGGCGACGAATGCAGGCAGACGAGGTCGATCAGTCGGCAGCAGAATGCTGCCTGATCAGACACCGAAAATTTGGGCCTTTCCCGCACAAGTGCCGCCACATTTAGCAGCTGAAATTTGTCTGGCGTGTTCTTGGGACTCATATACACCATTCCGAATCCCTTTCCTACGAGGAGACAATGTCAGGAACCTTGGATTTGAGTGTTTGTAACAAAATCACACATCAACAAATCGATCAATTTATTGGCGACGTGCCGGGTCGGCACAGCGGGGGTCAATGCAAAAGGTGGCTATTACTTCCCACTGAACATGGTCATGCAATTTGGTTGAAGAATTTTGACATATTCTGGGCGATAAGAGGCAATTAGTATTTACTTTTGGTGATGAGGAGTAATTGCATATGAATTAGTATGAACTATCTAGATAGGTTTCAGCTCAATCCATACAGAATTCACGGAAATATGGACAAATCGGTCGCAAGGATCAAAATTTTCCCAAAATGGTAATTTTTCTGTTCGCGCCTTTGATTAGCTGTAATAGAGAGGTTGTGCACAAGCCGCACACGGCTTTTGGGCATTGTGCAAAGCCGCAGAGATTTTCCGAGTTCATCTAGGAAGGGTCGAACTTTCAGTGAACCTGCTGAGTGGAGGGAAGTATTTTAGACAATGGGATGGCTGTTCCATTTGTCATTAAGTTTGTAGGTGCTGTGGAATCAACGCGGAAACTCAAGGACAAATCATTATATTCGCTGGATCTATCGTTGTCGAGAAAGGTGCAGGTGCCCCCACATACTGGACCGGTGTCGACAAACGCCTAGAAGAAATTCGTGTCTCGAAGAATGGGGTCCCAGAGGCGATGTCTCGGTGAGTCAATGTCTCTCCACGAGCAAAGCTACTTGCTAATATTTCATGCAGTGCCTTTGGACGGTTCTTTACTGGAGACTACCTCCTTTATGGCGACGCTTTCGTGGAGCACCTGTCGACTGTCTCCCCGTCAACTATTGATGATGAGTAATATCTTCCTTTCGCGCGCATTCATTCGATACAGTCTTGTATAATTCATCCCTAATTACATAACCTGACACAGTGGAAGCGATATTATATCAAGTACAAGACCATGGCAGGCACTCTGCATCAGCAAGGGTATGTTACAACAGCCCATGTGGATGTCTACTTCTGGTTAGGAATCCACAAAGACTTGTGGTGAATGCTAGAAAATCATATCCTCCAGCATTCACCTGCACGGGATAGCTCTCGACAATACTCCATGCAGGAAATCAACAACGCAGCTGAATGGTACTTCAGACGCAACTGTGCAGAGACCATGGTTGTAAATGCGGCTGACTACGACATCGACAATGATGGAGGATATTATGAGATGTCTTCGGAAGATTCAGATGAATCGAAAGAATCTGATTATGAAGCCTACCGCAAGAAGCGACGGGAGAAGGCCCACGCACGCAAGGAGAAAGAGAAGCGAAAGACAGCTCGTGCTGAACTCCAGACGGGCCATTGCGGGACGCAGCATACAATGCGTTGTTGTATTCTCCACCCATTGCATTGACGTCAGCGCCATTCTCGAGGAGACGAGCGGTCTCACCCATGTATTGGCTGTTGGCTGGTTCACAAGTTCAATATCTGGTGTAATGGTGAAAGATACCGCTCAATTTTCATTCGAGGCACGCGAGTCATGCGCTCTTTGATGTTTCTTGATCAGAGTATTCGTTCTGCATCTACGAGGGAGAGAAGCACAATTTACTCGTGTATTGGCCATTGGCTGGGTCGATTAATATTACTTATTGTCACTGGGATGAGATGTTCAGGTGGTGCCAAGCTGTATGGGGATGTAACCAGGTTTCGCAAATTATGGCCCTAGTCAGCGCAAAAAGCCTAAAACTTTGTCAAACTCAACGAATTCTTTGGCTTCAACAGCAAAAGTCATTGATAAATGAACCCTCCACCAGAAGCATCACGTCAGATTTTTCAGGATTGAACCAGCACCGAAGATGGTGCCTGCTGCTCCCTCACTAAGTACGGCACGGAGGCCATTGGTTCCAATATAAGCACAAAATGTAGTACGCATAGGATTGGCATAAGGCTGGGCCTTCTACCCTTCCACATCATGGCTGGTCCTGATAACTCCCCATTTCGACGCGGGGGGAATAGTTTTGATGGACTTGCACAAATTGAAAATCCAAGTCATCGTCGGCGACGTGTGCGATTTACGGGGGTTGGAACGCATGAACGACTTTCTGTCCCTCGGAGGCTGTCATCTCCGCCACCTCCGTACACCTTGAACTGGGACCCGCAGACTATCCAGACACTTGTAGCCCAACTGGATAATCTTCAAGTTCAACTTCAAGGTACGTCGTTTCGGTGAAATTCTGGAAGTTGAACCCGCCTCAGACGTTTGTTTATAGATCAAGGCCATTTGTTAGCCGCCCTGGAAATGGAAACCGAGAAGCACATCAAGATTGCGGTCAAGGAAGAAGTGATCTCGCATCTATTGTTCTCCTTCATCCTCGCAGTGGGACTGGTTCTCGTACTTTTGAGATGTACATAAACGCACAAATTTCGACCGTGTAGTGCAAACCAAACCAAAATGGAAATTTAGATGTCAAAAAGGACTGAACGATCGGGAGCGGCTAAGTATATAAATCCCTCACGGCTCGATAGTAAGTGGTCCTCTGCCCTGGTTGACTTTCAGGAAGGCCGAGAACCCTTCATACCAGCCCAAACAATGGCAAATGAAGACCAACAGAGGGTGCCTAGGTTCAGGAAATTGGACAGTTAGGAGCCATTTCAAGGCGGATTTTCATGGCGTCTATGTGGGATGATGGCCAGCGAAATTCCAGTGAGCCTCAGATTATTATTCAGTGCCCTTGTTGGCTTTCAGGAAGGCTGAGAACTCTTCATACCAGCCCAAACAGTGCAGTAGAGCGGATCTCCTCCGGCGATGATCCGCTTGGGTTTGTCATACGCAGGAGCAGCGGCCACATGAAGACGAGCAGACAAGCTCAGGACACGATTCCTGAGCACTTCGAGGTAGAGCTTGTAGGCTTCACTGCGCCAGAATGGGGAGCTTGGGCTTGCGATCCCGATCACCTTGAAATTGCTTGATCCCCCGAATCACACGCTGCAACGCAGGGGAGTTGCAGACCTCGAAAGGAAGGCCCGCGTCGACATGGAGGGAACGAACGGCAGAGAGGTAGCCTTTAATGGTCTTGTGGAGGATGGGACGATCCTTGCTGGCGAGATGAGCTGCCCAGGCCATGAGTCCAAGGTCAGTGGCTGGGAGGAGCTGGCCGGGAGCGAAAGCATGCTGGGGGTTGAGCCAGATGAAATTAAGGAATGACCTCTGGGCAGAGGAATAGGTGTCCCGGGTGGAGGAAGCAAGGCCGTGCCAGAGGAAAAATGCGACCTCTCGAGGGAGGTGAGAGTTCGTCGTATACCAGTGATCTGGGACTGCGGTGTTGAGGATGTCCGGCAAAGCTGTGGAGCCAGCTGGAACAGGCGGCTGTACTGAAAGCGAGAGGCAGCGTCAGCGAGCGAGTTCTCATGTGTGGGAATCCAAACAGCAGAAAAAGTGAAATGGAGAACGGAGAGGAAAGCAGAATAATCTGCCTCAACACGCCCATGCCTGGAACGGATCGTGCCGTGTTGCAATTCAGCCACTGGACCACCACCTGATTATCGCACTGGAAGACGACATGGGCGCCAGACCATGCGTCGCCCCCAACGCAAAATTGCTTGCAGTATAGCAATGATCTCCTTGAACTGAATGTCGCAGTCGCGGAAGCGCCTGGGACACCGCGTGGAGAACCATAGATCCCCCCAAGTTCCGCCGAGACCTTTGCGCCGACTTGCATCGGTCGTAACGAAAATTTCGGGGGCGAACTGGCTGGATCAGCTGGACACCGTTCCAGTACGTGCTCAGAGTCGACCACCAACCGATGTCGGAGCGCACACCGGACGGGATGTACTGGCGTTGGAAGGGTGAGGAAAATTTTGAGGAGAAGTCAATCAAGCGCCGAATAAAGGCACGAGAGCGGGGGATGACCTGCGAGCAGAACTGGAGGAAACCGACAAGCTCCTGAACCTCCCTCCAGGAACAGGTGCGCTTGCGGCCCCACTCGCCCA
This sequence comes from Mycena olivaceomarginata, assembly GCA_029378375.1. Taxonomy (NCBI): domain Eukaryota; kingdom Fungi; phylum Basidiomycota; class Agaricomycetes; order Agaricales; family Mycenaceae; genus Mycena; species Mycena olivaceomarginata. Next base: position 336,665 of record JARKIC010000112.1, on the reverse strand, counting down.
ACAAATCGTGGAGGTACGAAAGCTTTTCCTCAGGTAAGCGTGCTTCCATAGCGTCTGAGTCCAGATCAAGACCAAGAAAGTCAAGGCGCAAGCATGGCCAAAACGTCTTTTCCTCTTGGAAATGAAGTCCAAGCTCTTCCCCAAGAGCAAGGATCCACTCCACCGCTGCACGCGCAATAGCGGGGTCAGTCTCGGGACGAAAGACCAACCAGAAGTCGTCAAGATAGTGATGAAGACAAGCCGGGATGTGACGGGAAATGATCCAGTGCAGGGCTTCAGAAAACCCGCCGTTCCAGAACATGCCCAGTCCGCAAGAACGTGATTATGGGTTGTCGTCCGTCCTCTCTACCCAGACTCTCAACACACAAGAATATGTCCGATCCATGTGCTCAGATTCAGATCCCATACTCATTGGGTAGATTAACTATCAAGTCGCAATAGGATTTTTTTATATGATTTAGAGCGAACGTAGAAGTATAAGTAAGCACAATTTCAAACTCCGACAATAAAGCGATATAAATAGTGTTTCGCGGAGAATGGCACTGAGTACAATATGACGGCCGGAAAATTCCTTGCCCCATTGGGGTGTTTTCAAAATCTTTCATGTGTTATAAGTATGTGGTGACCCGCAATCAGCGCCAAACAAATGTCTCTTTGTTTGTTCTGTGTCGGTCCAGCCTCCAGCCTTCTACAATGACTGACTCTATGACCTCAAACCAAAATTTATGTGGCATATGAGATGAGTATCGAGGGAATTTCCCGAGCAGAACTTTTAAAATTTTTTCTGGAAAAAGGGTTTATAAATTGCTGTTAATGGCTGTGAATTCGGTGTGAAAGTGAGAAAGAAATTGTGTCAGAACACTTTGTAAATTGGCCAGACAATATATTCACGACCGCTCCATTCTCCCTGTTAATCCATTCGGAGATTGGAACGAATCACTACTCGTCAACGAGGGTTTAGCGACGGACATCAATCTCTACCTCCTGGAGATAGGAAACGCGATCACGGCCGAAAAAGTGATGCTGTTCATCAACCGGGAGGACGTGAGGCAAAAACACGATATCACCCGGACGATCAGTGTTCGCACGGCCCGTCGATACCTGCGCGCCCTTCATTATAGTCAGACTACAATAACTCGTACCTCAATAGTTGTACCAAAAACATCCAAACTTCAATGCCGCATTTTTTGCTAGGTTGCCAGAGAACTTCTGAGCATATTTGGACAACCTGACCTTGCATCCAGCGTTGCGTGTCCGACCTTCGGTGCGGTACGATGAATACAGCCTTTATTCGAAAATACAGACAATCTATAGACGTAGAACGGGCGCCTGTTCCCGGTTCCGCGGCCCACCCGGGCAGCGCCCTGGTGCGAAAGTCTGCGGCCGAGGCTGCGCCTTCTGCTGCTGCTGGAGGATGGGATGGGGACCGCATGTTCATTGTCATGCGCGAGACCTTGGACTATGCAATCGGCATCGTACTCCGAAGGCTCACCGCAATACAGGGAATGCCTGATGTTGGCCTGGATCTAAGGTTCAATTTACAAAATCAAAGCAGAAACCCAGGGACATACCCCAGGAGGATGAAATAGTCTGTTACTAATCTGAGCTCATTTATGGTGGCGTTTGCAAGGGTAAATGCTAATAGCAATGTTAGTGGCATTGTATACCATGAATTGACTAGGCAGACAGAAAATGAACACGAAATAAATGAGGGAATCACGTCCGAGAGTCTCGAATCTATACATGTTATGCTCACAACAACAAACTCCTGATACACACGTAGTATTGCGTCCCGGGTGAAACGACCGTGCCTCCATGTCCCAGAGCCATTTTCTGAGGCGTGCACGCCAGCAATGGATAGCCCTGGTCATTCCGGTCATTTTGAGCCATTCAGATCCTGTATTTACTAGTCAGGTCACACAAATACTGAGAAATTGGTAGCGAGACCTTTGAGCTCAGAAGAGAGACAATGATTGAGGTCCAATGCAAGTGCACAACAGATGTACCCAAGGACATTTTATACAGTCCAATTTAGGTCAGTGCCTCCATTAGGCTTGCTCTACCGTCGTAGGAAAGGCGCAATGCGCAGTAATAGTTCAAGATCCGAATGCGACGCTTGCTCTGGGCTGTGTACGATGGATGACGGAGCACCTCATCAAATTGACTCAAACTCCGGCGGATCAAAGGTGCTAAGAATTCGCAGGAAGACAGTAATGGAGCGGGGGTGATTGTGACATTCAATGGCACTGTACAGAGTTACGGTTACGGTGGATATACAGGCAGCGATACAGCGAACATTATTTATTCAAGGGGGGGCATCTAATGAAAGACTGTCCATCAGTTTCAACGATTGAAGGAATGAAAATGTGCAGTACCTCATCGTCGGTATCGTCTTCGTCATCAGAGCCCCATTTCACACAATAGTCCGCCAGGTCAAGCCAAATGTGGCCTGCCTATCAGTGTATGTAGAGTTAGTATGGGTGCAAGGGTCTTACGAGCATTGCTTACGTCTTTGTCTTTGACAGGCCACGGGATGTAAGTGTTTAACAATTACTTTACTGTTCTCATCATCTATCTATAGGAGGCTATCGCCCGGTCTCGAACAAAGCGTCTTTCTCTCTCTTCTCCCAGAACCATACCCATCACATCTTCGGTATCCCCTCTCATCTTCGCCCCTCCTTCCATTTTGTCGACGCCAGGGTCAAGGGTGGCATCAGGGTGTGGTAAGCGCAACGTTGGAACAAATCCACGGTGCTGTCGTGGACCGATGCATAAATCTATACAAAGTTTGATTAAACAATCCACGTTGTAATGTTGCAACATTACAGCCATTGGCAGTACTGAAGGCGCGAACGGAAAATTTCTGTTTTGGAATGTTTTCAAAGAATTCCCGGTATCTCAGTCACTTCTTACCCGATTCACATAAAAACTGGACCGATCTACTCAGCTAATTCATGCCGAATTAATGACAGAGAAAAAGTAGCAAAAATAATACAAATTCAGTCACATGAGTTTGCGGGGCGTTTTTGGGTATCAATGCAGTTTACAGGCATCTAGGCACATCCAATGATGTGGATTTTTGTCTGGTTATGCTACAATACGGTCTGAAAGATGTCATACAGTCAGAATCATCAACAGTTTGGTCTATTGTACTTGTAAACACATCGAGACAATGGGCAAATACACTGCAATCAGAACAGTGTGATATTTGAATCTAGCACCGAACTTATTGCAAATCGGACTCTATGACATTTTTCATAATGTGTCAATGCCTTCCTTGACCAAAATCTATGTCGTTTTAACAAGTCTATATGTCTATAGACTGCATTGATTCTCAAAATGCCCCGCAAACCCATGTCACTGAATATATAGTATTTTTGCGACTTTGTTTCTGTCACTAATTCGGCATGAATTAGCTGAGTAGATCTATCCAATTTTTGTGTGAATCGGGTAAGAACTGACTGAGATACCGGGAATTCTTTGAAAGCATCCCAAAACAGAAATTTTCGCGCCTTCGGTACTTCCAATAGCTGTAAACAGTGTCAAACTACTGATTTACACATATTTAAGCTTTCTGCCGATGCTTGGCCATCAATTTGAATGAGTGGCTGTCCACGCAATTTTGAACCCTGTGCCTCACAATTAGACAGGTTGTGCAAAAGCCGCACAAGCCGCATGCGGCTTCATGCGGCTTTTTGGCATTGTGCAAAGCCGCGGGGAGGATTTCAATATCCCGAACCCATAAACCTACCGGAAATGACTCATACGAATATCATTTCGAATGTTCTGTCCATGCGGCTATCCAATCAGCCTCATACACCCAACGCTTCGAAGAATGAGTAACGAATTAATGTGAAGGGATTATCAACTCACGAGATAAGCAACACGGGCGACCAATGCCAGGGACAGCTTGGCATCCGAAGCGGCCTTGGCTCCCACGAGCAGGATGCTCTGGGTAAGGTCGACAATGTTGACGGCGCCTTTGCGAAGGGGTTCTCCGGGAAGCACTGCCTCAGCAGGATCACGGACGGTACCCCGGGAGTCACCGATCTCATTAAGGGTGAGCGTCAACTTTAAGGACACCATGACGCATAATAAAGACGTACGAGATCCTTGATAACATTACGAACATGAGTGAGCCTGGTGCCGGACCGTTTCTGGATAACGGGGAGCTTGGATTTGTCGTTCTTGATATCGGGAGTAAGGCCGTGTTTCACCTGTCTATTGTTCCAAACCATTCCATATTTGGCCAAGTCTCTGAGGAGCTGGAGGATGAGGCAGAGCCTGAGTCGACAGTAGACGGAGCCTTTGCAGCAACTCTGCGAAGAATGGGTAGGCATTTAATCCACAGTCAGGGGTTTCACTAATTTTATCTCACAAAGGGATTGATGATGATGCATCGGACGATGAGGGAGAGGAAGAATTCCACTTTACCAGGGTTGACGAAGACGAAGCTTGGTTTCCTCACGGATCACGGACGGTATTTTCTTTCCGTCTTTTTGTATGCACCGCAAGATTCCAATTTTTCTTCTTCAGATGTTCATGCTTGATCTGCTCGACAATTTACCAAGACTTCGGCTTTCCGATGACCATCTGAAGTCTATTATATGGGTTATGCGTGAATGTAAAACACCCGATGTACCAAGTTTTTCTGCATTGCGGAAGAAACAGGAATTCCTGACACGAGAAATTGGGATCAAGAGTGAACAGCACACATCTTCACTTGGAAATCACTTCTATATGAACCATCCCTCAAAGCTCCTCGCACTGGTATGAGTTCTTCCATTTTTTTCTCGTAGTTTTGATGTGACTGATTTGCTGCAGAGTGACATCGTGGTGCTGGCCCGTTTCTGACGCAATTCTTCAAGTTTTTAATCAAAATAAAATTACAGAGTGGCCATGTATAGGTCTAGCAACCACTCTATGTAAAAATCCGGTCTGAAAACCTGTTTTGTGGCTCTAGATAATGGAGAAGGAGGATAATTGATGGCACCTTCCTTTTTTGGGGGTGGCATCAGATTTCGCCACCACTGTACCGTCTTATATCAAGGTCCGACCGACTTGAACCAAAGACAAATGCTGTTCAGATTGACCACAGGAGCAAAACTGTTTGGCCATTTTTTTTTTTTTACATAGGTCTTCAACCATACACTATTTTCTCCGTAAATCAGGTTCTTCCGCCGAATAGCAAACAGATTTTAACCAAAAAAGTATGCATGTCTGTAGCGAAGCTTATTTCCTATGAGTCTCTCCGCCATGATCAAGCAAGCTGGGTATGCTACTCTATCCGGCCTTCGCATTCACCGCGACACGTTCTCGTGACTTGTGGCCGTGATGACATCATCTATCATTTTTTCGACGCGTCCCTCTTGAGCAGCTTCAAGTACCACACTTCTCGTCTCTCTACTCATCACCGGACAAAGGGTAAAAAACACTCACGAATCGTTGTTCTCGGGTTTGTGAGATAGTGTAGATAACAGTTCCTACATGCGTGCTTGCCTCCACCATTTTCCCCTGGACGTAATGGCGCCCTGCCCACGTAGGATATGAGCGCTGCATTATTGACGCTCACAGATGGTGTCTTTCTGCGTAACAACGGCGTCCTCAGTGAACTGAGTGGTGATCACTGGATTGGAGCTGACCGTGATTTACTCGACTAAATTCTTAGTCAGCTACTGTCCTGGGAGCAGAGGATCAGGCTACGGCTTTGTTATGCATAATGGCCAGATAATGGTTGCGAAATGCAATTTACCTTTCCGATCTGGACGATGTCCTCCGTTCGGGTTCCGAATACTTCCCTCCGGACTGTTTTCGGCCCCGGGTATGGTCGTATATAATGGGGGCAGTCGAGGAGTACAACAGTTCCCATGTTTCATTGCCGCAGCTTCAAAAACCCAGGCCGAGAAACCCACATCGTACAGGTTCTCAAGAACCAGGTCCTGATTACCATGTTCCCTGCTGATTCCCGAGTTTCGGCGGAATGCTTCACCCAGGGCGGACAACACACCATCCTCGCATATTTGGGATTCACCGATGGATCTGTCATGAGCCTCACGTTCCTTGACATTGGTTTTCAAGACGTAAGTGCATATGGCTTTTGAAATTCAAGATTTCAACCTCTTCTGATTATGTATATATCCAGCCAACCCCTCACACAAGGATCTTACGGTCTCCCACTGGGCAACCAATCACACACATAGTTTCAGATGGCTCGGCCTTCCTCTTTACCTCGGAATATGGCATTGCTTTGGCATCCGCCGGGACATTCGAGATGGTTCCATTCAAAAAGGCCTTGCGAAGTTGGAAAGGTGGAATTAAAAGGTCCAATTCCCGTCCCTCGGACGTGGCTCACTTAATCTGACATTTTGAATAGGCTCCCTGCTCCACAAACGAGGGAGGCTTTTGCGCTCTGCCCTCTGAACAGCCGCTGTCACAACGAACAGTGTAAAATCGCATTTGGGTCCGCTGAGGCCGATGACGGATTGACTGAGGATGAGGATTTGGGCGCAGAATGCTGACTCGGCAATCGGAGTGCGGTGAGTTCGCCGTTCGAACTTACTTGGGAAATCATTTCCTGTCGTGAGTTCTCTCGGTAGAGGGGGGTTGGCGGGGTAAAACTTTCGTCTCAGAGCAGATTTTACAAATATCCCTCACAAAGTATTTATTGCAATTTGCAATAATAATAGAGAGCTTGAGCCCAAGTGGCATGCCGCTTTTAGGTTGTGCAAACAGCGGCATGCCGCTTTTTTCTTTTTTTCCTCTAAAGGGCATTAACAAGGTGCAATAGCATCAGGGTGTGTGAATTTGAGGTGCACACAAAAGTTGTAAAAAAGCGGCATGCCACTTTTTGTGCAACCTAAAAGCGGCATGCCGCTTGGGCTCAAGCTCTCTAATGTCCTCTGCGAAAAAAATAAAATAAATGAAAGTTCCACGCGGGTGTTCGGGCCCGCCTAGCCACGGTGAGGCCGCACTTGCATCGGGCGGCACCGCGAGGGTCGCTCGGCCACCACAGCACGAAGAAAGTTGGACTAGTTGATATTAACCCTGCGGGCTTCGGCATAGTGGGGGCCTAGACTACCACTCCATTTCTTTGGCCACCAGGGTAGCAGTACGCCTTCAAGTGTCCCACTATGGTGCAGGTCACCTAGTCACCGCATGCTAATGTTTGAAATTTTGAGGCTTCAAATTTGATCCGATTTCTTATCCCTCTTACCAATGTGCTCCATTTCAACGTCCAAGAAGATCTGTAAGAGGGATTTTTATTTACTGCAAAACTGAGTGAGCAAAAAAAAAGTTGCCTGTCGATTTGGCCACATGCACGTATTATATTGAAAAAAGCTCTGTCAGAGCCGTAGACAGGTGTGTTGGAAAGTCAGGGCAATTTCCAGTTGAAATGCCTGCGGAAACTTTGGGATCAGACATTCCGTCAAGACGGGGAATCCTTGGCCAGCATGAAATACCCAGCTTCCCGTGCAGGAGCATAGGTACACCCGGCCCGCAGACTGGAAGAGTGATGGGCACTCTATAACGCGCCGTTTGAGCAACACCACCCCGACCAGGCAATTCCTCCATCAACTTACAAACAAGCGAGATGTGAATGTCGCGGACTGTCACACTATGATGGTGACACGCTCGGAGCAGTGCCTGCCGGCCTCGGCACAACAATGTTCAGAGGCAAAGTTGTCCTTAATGCCAGGAACTGATTCATTCAATTCAAATGCTCAGTGACTGAAATTTTGATAAAGAGTCGATCCAGGAGAACTGAAAAGAAATTTGGAAGATGACTCAATACAAAGGTCAAAGAAAAGGTTCGGTGATGGCGCATGTGTTGAACCGCCCGCAATGATGTGCCACTTAGCAGACGTTGGACCACGCTGGACGTATCTGGTCAAGAGATATGTCAATGATGTCCAAACCAATATTCACTGCGGTTCAATGAATTACCATGGAAAGTTTAGAAAATCAACCAAAACTGCGTCATATTCGTGCTCCGGAAACAAAACAATGAAGGTAAGTGATGGAGCAGGAAATGGAGAGGAAGATAAACGCATTGGAGGTCGGAGGAAAAATATGGTTGCACACGTTTCAGACCAGATACATAAGAATACACATGCATCACAATTGCAGTCCTATGAAATACAGTAATTCCAATATTATTTGGCAACATACCGGGGTAGATAGAGGGAAAACAAGATCTGTCAGTCTGCGTAATTTTGCCAGGAATGTCATCGCCGCTGTTTTGCATTCCAAAGCATCAATGAGGAATTCATCAAGCAAGTTGAAAGTGAACACAGTTGTCGGTCTCTCCTCTGTGGCGGGATAGAAACATGATTGTACGAGTTGGACGTGTGGTGGAGTGGGCGATCCTTCTTGATCCAGACATTCACACCATCGAACCCGACAGGAGAATAAACCGGTTGTATGTCCAAATTTCAAGCGTTCTCCCACAAATCCAGTGCGAACATTGTCGTCCTCCCACTCGTCCACTTCATCTCCCGAATCCATCACAATGTCACCACTGTCATCGCCGGTATGATTCGCCGGTGTTGCATGAACAACAGGGGTGAGTTGTGGGCAGGGACGCCCATGGTGGCCCAAAAATATGGTGAGACCCAACTTGTCAAGATCAATCTTTTCAAAAAAGCGTCCATTCCATTTTTTTTGAGAATGGAAGGGAGATGTCTGGTGGATTTTTATTCAACAGGATTCTCACCAAAGTGCTTGACCCGTGCAGTGGTCACAACCATACATCCCATCCGACACGACAAGTCGGTGGAGGAACACTGTTATAGATCATTGGGAGAAGAAAAAGGGCCGCACGACGAGCCCGTTCTCGAAAGACGTGACGCGGTCCGTTCTATGCATCACCGACGCTGGTTATAGTGCAGGACAAAGGTGCGGGCCTCGAACCGAAGAGAGAGTATCCAGAATGTTAGCGGTGAACGATTTCGCGGATAAGGGAGAGTTCCCGACGGGTCTTCGACTTCGCAATAGACGTGGCCGACGCGGTGGGTCACTCAATTTGACCATCCTCTCCCTTTTTTCCTTCTTTCTTTTCGTTTTTCTCTCCCACATACCGACGGCGCCAGCTCGACGATACGAGTATGAAGACCACTACCACAGCGATACGACGGTTCGAGGGTCGCGCGAACGCGCATAGGCCCGCGCACAGTGCGCTCGACTGTTTCGCCCATGCAAGTGCATGAGGGCACGACGGCCGCGCGAGCGCGTATAGGCCCGCGCACAAGCGCGCTCGATTTGTTCGCCCATGCGAGTCCATGAGGGCACGACGGCCGCGCGATCGCGTAGAGGCCCACGCACAAGCGCGCTCGACTTTTTCGCCCATGCGAGTCCATGAGGGCACGACGGCCGCGCGAACGCGTAGAGGCCTGCGCACAAGCGCGCTCGACTTTTTCGCCCATACGAGTCCATGAGGGCACGACAGCCGCGCGAGCGCGTAGAGGCCCGCGCACAAGCGCGCTCGACTTTTTCGCCCATACGAGTTATGCATGAGGGCACGACGGCCGCGCGAGCGCGTAGAGACCCGGGCAACCGCTCGACGATTTTATACCCAGTGAGATACGCTTGGCGGTACGAATGCCGTGCGATCACGTAGGGGCCCGCGCAGGACAATTGCTGGGACGCCCAGACGTCACTGGGAGCTACACGAGCGATGCATGCCCGAGAGGGCAGAAGACAGGCCGTTGGAGCTCACAATTTTTGCTCCCTGTACCATCGACTCGTTCAGGAATGGCGCGATGCGCTCGGCGTTGTATACCATACCGAATTGTGGATGGCGTCCCCACATCTACGCGATGCGTATGGTGGACCGTCCTCGTGATTGCGCGATGCCTTGTTTTCCTTCCGGATCCCGCGATGCGCAGGTATCGAACTAAGGAGAGTATGCTGCCAAGCTCAAGCTCTAGTCTCAAAAAAAATTGTCTCCAGTTTACGCGTACTCGGCTGGATGACCTGATTACAATAATTGCAATACCTGGACTTTCACCTACATCACGCCGGCGCGAAATCCTCCCGGGAAATTCCTCATGCTTGCACGAGTCGCTCTTCGCCCGCGTGACAGGAGGGATATCAAGCTCGATACAAGAGTTCAATCCAAAATTGGGACCTGGCGGCGTTGATTTCACTTTCCAAATAATCCGAGACCTTCATTTTTACTTGTGCGAGATTTGCCCGACGGTTTCGACCTTTCCCCTCGCACGCGTTTTACGCGACGATGACCCTCACAGGACGATTCCCCATACACGATGCGTATGACCAAGTATTGGTCGAGAACGGCGAGAGACAAAGTTGAAAGGCGGTGCAAACGTAAGAAATTGATGTTCTCACCTTTCGGATCGAGGTCCGACATGCCACAGCTGTCAATCAATCCATCACCCTGGTGCCAAATGTGGTCCAGACCTTCATCATGGCCTGTACTTCGATGCCCCATTCACGGCCGGCTGCATGCACGAAGCCTGGACGGTGTAGGAGCCAAGTGGCCAGGTAGCCTGAGTGGCCAGCTAGGCGATAAAAAATAGTACTGTGGATTGAATGCCCATGAACCCTGAATGTGTCAGTGCAAAGCACCAAAAATTGGTGCAAATAGCCTTACGTCCCAGCAAAAAGATCCCCCGTTCCCATTTCGCGAAATGCGTAGAAAAGCTAGTCTCACTTTACGAATACTTATGTAATATGTATGCGTTCTTTTCAACAATCGAAGGCGGTCTGAACATCGAGTGGTTTTCTAACAACGGGCAATAGTGGCTGTGTAGAAGCCTGTTTCTAATGGATTTCAAGAGAAGGACTATATTTTTTGTAATGGATTTAGTGGCGGTGGTGCTAGCGTAATGGGAACTGCACCTGCTGTGGGTTCGATGCTTGGTCATTACATCTTTTTGACCTTGCACCTGCAATTTACGGGTGGTCTTACAAATACACGAAAGACGGGTTACGAGTTGAAACTCATTAATTAGGGAGGTATATGAGACAAAGTGACGAGATTGTAGCACTGCCTGCATTGTTCCGCTTTCAGCCGATTCGGATCTGAATACTATGGGCCAAAATTTTGGTTTATGTGAGTTTATAACCATATCAAGGATTCTTCATATCTAAATTTTATCGGAGGTGCTCCGATGGGACCCAAATGCAAGATTGATGGCGATGTGTACGAAACCTGTCCCGATTTGGACTGTCACGCTATATCACGTAAGGTGGGTTTCTGCTGGGGGCATTTGGTATGTGATCGAGTGACCCGAACACCGTCAACGGTCAACCCGCTATAAACATGACGTCACTGACATCATAGCCTGAGTGGCGAGGCGGCAAGCAGTATTGATGCAGAACATGCGGCTGAGGTCCTAATGCACGACAAGAGGATAAGGATTTTGCAAAATGGTTTCTGGATGTTGGACATGGAAGGAACATTGATCCTGCCCAGAACATTGAACTTCCGGAGGTTATGAAGCTACCCAGCACAGTGTTCAATCTATGATTGACGCCATTTATCCTGGGATCTTCACCATATGTCCTGATCATGACCAAGATAAATATTTCTTGGAACGCACAATTCTCTCTGCCCGAAATGATGATGTAGATGAGCTCAACAAAGCACTGCTTGAAAAATTTCCGGGAGAGAAGACAGTTTTCCACAGTGCAGATTCCGTGATCAGAGAGGAGGGTGTGAACAACAATCATTTTGAATATCCTATTGAATACCTTTACTCTATTCGAACCTCTGGACTTCCCCTGGCAAAATTAAAATTGAAGGTTGGATGTCCAATTATGGTCCTTCGAAATCTGGATCCATCTCAAGGTCTCTGCAATGGCTCTCGAGGAAATCTCACTAAAATGTCACCTCATGTCCTTGAAATACGGTTGATTGGTGGAGAACACTCCCATGTATCTCAATTAGTCCTTCAGTGGAACAGATTGGTTTGGCCATGAAACGTCGACAGTTCCCTGTTCGTCTCGCATTTTCAATGACTATAAACAAATCACAGGGCCAATCTGTGGATCACATTGGTCTGGACCTTCGGACTGATGTCTTCGCTCATGGGCAGTTATATGTGGCACTTTCTCGATGCACTTCCAGTTGAAGAGTTAAAGCACTGTTGCCAGCACAGCTACGAAAAATATTGTCTACCCAGAGGTTCTGCTTTAAGTACAGTATGTATACATCTTTTCCAATTTTGGTTCCGAAGTCTGATTAAAGGATTCCTCACAGGTAGTTTGTCATGTATGGTTCAATGTCTATAAATTTTGATTGCTTTAAAAAAATATACTAAAGTGCGGAGCCACCCCCGGGGTTTGGGGCAGAGCCCCAACAAGCTGTCGACCCTCATTGCAGGCACTCTTGGACACAGAATGGACACAGATTTCGCCTGTATCATATTATAGCACACGTGCGCACGCGCTATTATTCTTACACGTCCCTCAGAATACAAATACGTCAGAATACGATATGATACAATATGAATATGAATATGATACGGGCCAGGCGTATTCAAATATGTTTGAATACGCTCAAAATGTTGGATTTTGCCGGTCCGCCGGGTCGAAAACATCAATTGACAACATTTGGAGCCCGAACTTCGGCTAGCTGATGGTGTGCCGTCCTGGGTCAATAACCCCGGGATGAACCCGAGCCCATCGGATATCATGCCGAGATCAAGATGTTGTGATCCACAGATTGAAGTCCCCATTGACAGGTTTTCTGTTGATTCTTCAAGTATTTGGTGTCTCCACTGATATACTCGTTGTCACCAAAAGTAAATACTAATGGCCACATTACTTTGTAAGCTATGGACCAATCCCAACTGCCAGTCACTACCATATGCCTTGGGATCCTGACTATGACTTGCAAAACTTTCCCGGCAAGAATCAGGCTAAGGGGTAGTACAGAGGCATCACAATATCAGCTGTTTGCCTCGACATTACAGCATACATCAATTGACCGCTCAAAAACACTGGTAAAGAATGCAGGAAACCCTTCCAATGACAAAAGAACCTGGTAGTAGCCACTCATCCACCCTCTCTACCCCTGACAAGGTTCATGCTATCCACTGCACCACTGAATGGTCATCTGGAGCCCTCAGCATCAAAACCACATGGCATGTGAAAATCAGTGCAATAGGACGAGTTTGGGATGAGTACAGTGTCCAAAAAAAGCCGCAAATAATGTACTTCGCTCTCAGGAAACCACCCAACAAATTTGGCTCCAAAGCGGCGATGAATGCACCCAGGCGAAGTTGATCAATCATCAGCAGGATGTTGCCTGGCCAGACGACAAAGATAACGGCCTTGTTCCCACATATTCGCAAACATTTAGCACATTAAATTTGTCTGAGATGTTCTTAGGATGCATAGACATCATTCCAAGTCCTATCCATCCAAGGAGGCAATGTTGTGACCTTTGAATTTAGACATTTGGACCAAAATCACACATCACCAAATCGATCAATTTATCGGCACCATGCCGGCTCTTGTCACAGCGGTGGTTTATGCAAAGGCCGGCCATACATCCTACTGAACATGATCATGTACTTTATCTAAAAAAATACTACATTTTGTGGCCTGTAACAACCAATTAGTATTTACTTTTGGTGATGATGAGTATACTCGCTATCACAACCGGAAATTGAGTTTTTATGGCATCAATTTGTAGAATTTTTTGGTTCCAACTCAACAGGTGTGTTCTTTAGGATATGTGACCTCCCTCCACTCAACAATCGGCTTCGAAATCAGTCGATATGTGCTTGATAAATGGATTAATTTGATTGCATATCTCCGAGAACAGGTCGAGGAAGGGGAATTAGTACTTACCCATATCCCTCTGCCGACAATCTCTCTGACATCATGATGAAGCCGTTGATTTACGGCCGAAACCATGTACTTAGTCTGTAGTTTACCGCGCGCCCGGTGATCGCTCGCCGACCTTATTACAAATCGTCGGAGTTTGAATCTCTTCCCATGCCTTTACATCCGCGCCGTCATTGCTTTCCCGCTTTTTGTAACCTCCCTGGCCTCCAATGGCACCCTGTTTTCGCTGGAAAGATCCCGAGGGAGTCCGCACTATCACCCTAATCGTCAAGAAAATGATTCCACAATGGAAGGATGGTCTGTATCCGTGGCAATTGAAGCTCGTCGTGCGTTATCCTTGACGGCGGCGATATCTTTTGCTGCATCGCGACTGGTGGCGGCAAATCTGCGCTCTTCGGAGTCCCAATTATTGTTCTCAAGGAAATGGCTCGGAATCCCGACCTGTATCCGGATCTCTCAGGACGACTGCTCCCGGTAGGACTCGTCATTACGCCGACAAAAGGCCTTGCTGCGAATATTGTATGGTCTATTCTGGTGTCCTACACTCATATGAATTTTATGCAGGTCCTGGAGCTCAGAAAACTCGACGTCCCTGCCTTGGCTTACTGTCACAAGACGGTTACATGAAATTCGCGACCAGACATGGAACATTATCTGTGTCGATCCGGAAACACTTGCGTGAGAAGGCTTGGCGACAAATGGCGGCGTTCGACGTCTTTCGTGCGAATATCGTGTATGGATGTGCTGACGAGGCGCACCTTATCGACATATGGGGCGCGGAGTTCCGCCCGCAGTTCAAGCATATTGGTGCTTTCTTCAACGGCTGCCTGCCCTCCTCCATCTCTGTCATGGCACTTTCCCTCCAACGAACGTCCAGTGCATCATGGAGCCCCTCACCAACGGTGTCGGAGGCAAAATATTTCCCCAGCTTCTTGCTTATCTGAATTCTGGACGCAAAACTGTCATTCATTGCCGCACCATCGATGATGTGCTTCGTGTTTTCTTGTACCTCTGGAAATTGCTCCCCCCCGGCCCACAGTGTTGCGGAAGGTAGGAAAAGGACAGACCGCCAGCAGTCCAGCACCCGTGCTTCCCAGATCATAGTCAAGTTGCGACTCGTAGGATAAAAATCACATTTTTTTAGGTCGGTGGGGCATTTCATGTTGGTGGCGTTCGAGCTGTGTGAAAGCGACGATGGATCTTTCGATGCCGCGGGACCATAATGGTTCGATGCGCAAGAGTTGAGATCAGTGGCTTTTGTATGCCAAGTCTCGGGAGTGGAGATGAGGTGTAGATGTCGGGCGACGTAGCAAGAATTTTCTTGAGACACATTACTGTTGCATGTGATGCGCCGTCGCCGCGAACCCACGATAGGATATTGTCGCTCTTTTCTGGTTCTACCCCCATCTGCTTATCGAAATCAAGGAGAGCACTCTGCATCCCCTTGTTCTCTACTTCTCGTTCGCTGTTGGTGCCGAGGGGTTGGAGGACTGTTTTAGTTGGTGCAACACGTCTTTTGGCGAGGGCGGTGCGGAACCGGGTGGAGATTTCGGTGGAAAGGTGATAGAGTTGGGGGATGAAGTCCGCGACGACGCGAACAAAGTGAAGATCCGCCACACTGTAATTGTGGGCCCAGTCGATACTTGCCAACAAACTCTCTGTTGTCATTTTCTGACGCCCTTGCGCGACAACGCGGGCTATATGATCTTCGGCTCGCATTGCGCCGGGCTTCGCATTCTCCAAGCGAAAAGCCGTGCAAGCCGTTCCGACCTTGAGTTACTCTCGCGACCGAGACCCTGCTCGAAGACCCGATCATAGCGTTGGATATTGTCCAGCACCTTCCCATAATCTGCCGTGCCACGCTCCGTTGCGTCCCGAACCTTTTCTTGAAGATGGTTCATACTCGAGTCGGTCATCGAATTTAGGGCCTTGCGTGACGTGCTATCGCTTATGCTGTAGCCGAAACGACAGAAGACGCGCTTAATATCGACGTGCGCCTGGCATGCAAAAAGCCGGAGCCCGAGGGGAAGTCCGAGCTCGCTGCTGGCGTACTGATTGGGCGACAGAATGAAGGAGCTAATGGCGCCGACCTTAGATCTGGAGAATGGTTGAGCTACATAATAAACACGAGCTTGGAAGTAACATACGACGGGATGAGGGCGGTTTTTCTTCACGATAACCTTGCCTTTTTTGCGAGAGGCCGTGAAGCACTCCGTCATGTACTACACAAACGGGTCTTCGTCTTGATATTGGCGCGCGAGGCCTTGTAGCGTGAACTGGGGTTACCTACTACGACGAGGAACCGCGTGTACCATTGACACCCGAGTGTGAGGGTGGATTAGCAGCGCTCAATGCCGCTGATTCATATCACACTGGGACGGTGGGTTCGGTCTCAGTCGCAGGAGAGACAATTGCAACCTCCCGCGACGGTGTTGACATAACGGCACCATTTTTCAGGGATTTGTTGGCAGAAAGCCCGGTCCAGGGCGCTGATGCGATCCGGAGCCTTGCGGACTGGTCAGGTGGAAGTGCGGGAAGTGGTGGGAGCACCAAAACAGCAGCCGGGAGCACAAGCTGGGACGGGGAGGCTGAAAAAATGGCCTTTCAAATACTTGTGTTTGTAAACCGGTTTATAAACGGCCTGTTTACAAACCAAAATAAAAACCGGTTTCGCTGAGAATTATATACACGGCCCTAGTGGGAAATGAAGCAGCTTTTGTGATAAATGATGTCTAACATGGTCCATACATGTTCAGTGGACATGATATTTCCAGACATTGTAGTCAAATACTGTAAACAGTAATTTGTGACCGTGGGAGCGCTGATGGCCGTTCTGCCAGGGCATGCCCCGGTTGTTTCGTGTACATTATCGGTAGCGGCGGCAAGCGCCGGTCCCCTACTCCATCTCCTCCCGATCTCATCAAATGATTTCATCTGGCACAGCCCTTGTCCGAATTCGGATGATTAACTTCAGCTGACGATAATTCGAGGACCACACTTGAGTGCACGGAGATTTTAGTTATGGTCTAAATGGACCCAGAAAGCTGTCGCCCTCCCACCCGTACAGATCCCCGATGAGCCGTCAAAGCCTTTTGGTCACAGTCTCTATACTTCTGCGAACACCATCGACTTCTCGCCCTTGATAATGCAACGTCTCCAGCATTAGACAAAACAGGCCGAGAAATGCACTCGAACAAAAACCACTAGATCTGTTACGATGCCCGAGTCCGAAGAATCGATGCGCCGCCAAATCCTCCGCAAATTCCGTGAGATTTTGAAGGAGTCGGATCAATCCCGCGCACCGGGAACGACTGTGGAACGGCAGGCGCGTTGGAACATCGGATCCAGTACCGGGACCAGTAATGCCGCCAATGCTGCCGCCGTCGCTTCTGTTGTTGCAACGAAGGTGAGTTTTTGAAGCTTCACTTCGTGGTGGATGTATCTGATGTCCTCGTATAGGCCTCAACGCGCCGGGCAATATCATTCAGGGATGCAAAATTCCCACACTTACCCTCGTAGCTGCGGGCGGCGTTACCCAGCTTAAGAAACTGGCCATCGGAGACTTTGGCATCATCTGGACTGAAAAAGGGCTAAGGATTGCGCAAGGTAAGCTACTTCCGAATCCGATACACATGTAACTGACTGCCAACTGACTGCTATCGAAAGTCCAAGCCATGTATTCAAAGGGCGGGGGAAAATACGGCAAGCACAACAATATCGACAATCACGCCAACCTTAGCGGCATCTCAAACCTCGGGGTGCAAGTTTATGAACCTTTCCAAGGTGGTCAGTTCCGCGCAATTACGGAAGCAACAGCCAGTCTGCAGACGAAACATTTTCGGTTATTGGCCCCATTCACATTCCTGTACCGTTTATCGGCACCTCCCAAACTGACGCCCACCGGTATTGAGTTAACAGCTTCAGGTCTGACGGTTTTCCGGGACCTTAGCCGGAATATCAAGTCTTTGGACGCAGCCGTGAAACAATCCAAATCACGCAAGAAGAAGGGAGGAGCGGTGGAGGAGGATGATGCGGAAGATACTACTATTGACTTTTAATCCCTTGGGGCCACTTTTTGACTGAAAAAATCATTGTTGCGAGCCGTTTTGGAGCGCAGGAGCATGTTTCTAGTGATCTTTAGCGATTTTGAGCTTTTCTCGACGATTTTGAGCCAAAATTAGGCCTGTTCCGCGAATCCCGACAAATTTAGGAAAAATCTGGGCGGCCTGTGCCAATCCCGACAAAATCGTTCAAAATCTGAGATTTCAATCCCGACAACTTCGGCCTCCATGGGAACAGGCATTTATACTGACTATGTGGGGTCCTGGTAACTAACAGACTCTATCAAACGAGGTACGAGTTAGAATTGATAGAGTGTCCGTCAAGAGAGACTAGACCTAAGAGGAAAGCGGCACGCTATCGGGGGCTATGTATGTTGAGTACGTAGTCATATCTGTCCGAGTCACGGTACCACACATCGGATCACAAGCGGGCATCCTCCCACGCTCAATCTATTTAGCTGGCTAGACGGAGTTGTGTTCCCATCAACTCTCCCACTCCGTCCTTCCAGCCATATCCCCCCACTTCTCCACCCATATGACTTACTTCCCAACGCTTTCCGTCAACTGGTGGATTTCCTTGCCTATCATGTGGTACGGGGGTCTCTCCGAAGAGCTTAAATCCTGCGTCAAATTGTAAGCTTCATTCGCCATGCCCTATCTACTCCCTACCGACAATTTAAAATACCTCTGTCAAGGGAAATTCCCTTCCACAAAGTCGTCAAAGTAACGGGAACGAATATCGAGACAAAGCTTCGCAAGCTGTTTCCAAATGCCATGTTCGTCGCTTATATGTCTTTTTCTACTCGTATCTCTCACCCCAATTTTCTTAGCCTCGGCCTTGACTCTTCAACTGATGAGTGGATCGTAAAGCTTATGCCGTCCGGTGCACACGACGTGGGTGCGAACCTCCTAATCGCGGTAATCGTCGATCAGTACCGAGTCGAAAACAACACCAACATGTCTGCCGTTTGCTATTCCAGTGGAACTCAGAGTACGTCTCCTGTTTTCTTCATTCGTCTTAGTCTCATCAAAAGTCAGCGTTCCGTCTTACCCCTACGAGAAACAAGCAAGCAGATCAAAGCTTCTGTAGCGTCGCGCGGCCGGTCAACTCCCCTCCTGTCGTGGTCGTCGAGGTCGGAGTGTCCGAATCACGTACGCGACTTATAGATGACGCGCGTTGGTGGTTGGAAAGCGGGCATGTGATTCGTACTGATTTTAATTTTTAATTTTTAACTGGTTGTCAAAGGTCAATTTAGTGATCCTCATCATTATCCGCAAATCCGCGCCGCAGTCCCTCCGGATGGAGTTGTGGGAAAGGCAGCCAAATCCCAGACCACCTCGTACGGCTGCCGCTCGTATGTGGGTGGGTTCCCCACGGGGACACCCTGTACTGTATCCCCGGCCCGTCCAGGGCGCCAACGCCGTAGTCCCGCCGTTGGTAATCCCGTATGCGGACCTGGAAATCAACCTCCCGAACTCACTCATTGTCCCGATGGACAATTGGACTGCACTTGTCTGGCGGCAGATGGGCTGAGGAGGCGGTGCTGTAGAAATACTTACGTACTCCGAGGTTTTTCCCCCGATTTTTTAGTGCGCGCCAATTTTTTCATGTACTCCGTGCAATAATTCGTGTTTTCGGCATAACCAGCTCGTCAAAATTTATTCTTCCTATTTCTGTTAGTCTTCCCTAGTCAAAAGGAATCGTTTCCGAACTCCGGCAGGTCTGGTGGGGATGGATGAAACTTACCCTTTTTGACGACTGTTCGCGACTGTACTTGGAAAGCGCGAGTGGGGCTTGTCTGTCAAGCTGTATGTTGCGCTTGCCCGAGCGTTTTCATCGACGAGCTACGGTGCATCCGCCGATTTGCATTTTTAACTTCAGATTGTCCAGCTGTTTGCAACATCGTGCCATCATCTACCCGCGCCGCAATCGGGCAAAGTGCAAATCGTTTGATCGATTTTTTGGCATTCCTCCGAGCCGCCTTACAAGTTTCGCTCATTATTACCTCCACTAAATCGCTCGGCACAGGCTGCTCAGGAACGCGGAAGATGCCGAGAAGGACCCGTCGAACCCGTCGAACGGGACGGGTACGGGTACCCGTCAACGGGGGAGACCCGTCCCGTACCCGTCCCGGCAGAGGAAGGCTTCAAGTTCCAAACGGACGGGTGCCGACCCGGCCGTTCCCGTCCGTCGACCCGTCGACGACGGGCACGGGTTGGAGCCCTAGCCCCGAGTCGACGTCGCTCAGTGCGTGGCCGCTGCCGGCGGCGTTTGAGCAGGAATATGGGCGATATACTTTGTAAAAACTACACTGCTTTTTGCGACTTTTTTGGTCAGTTTTTCCCGGAAAATCTAGGCAACTGGGGAGCTTGCTTGCAACCTCTAAATTTTGCCTGCAACTTCAGGGGTTTCTTGCAATTCTTGAGGTGTTGACTTGTTGAAGTTACCGCCATCTTTTAGGTCATATAACTCCAGTGCCCCGCAATTTCAGGGATAATACTGGCTCAGCCTTTGATGGGATCAATTGATCCCATCAGTTTGACTTTGCTGAGGTTCTTCCAACGTAATTTCTTTATTCTTACGGCCTTCCCTGGACTCAAGTACAATATGGAGCGTCCTGGTATACCCTTTACCATCTATAAATGGGCAAAAGAGAATGACCCGACCCAGTTTGACATGAATTAGAGAGGTTGCGGTAACCACCAGATGAAACTGGTGGCTTTCACCACGGACGAATGCGGAGGCAGCTTCTTCTCATCTAGCCACTATTTTATACTCTCCCTCAGAGCTACAAATAGTGGCTGACTTGGTCTGACAGCATTGCCCACTGTCCAGGAAAATTAGCCACCAGTCCGATCTGGTGGCTACCGCAAGCTCTCTATTGTGTGTCGAAAAATCCCAATTTACCTGATCAGGCCTGACCAGTGTATCATGCCCAGTCAGGCTCCAGCCCACGGCATATCAGGCAGTATCAGGTCTCAATCAGGTGTTTAGGCAGAGGAGTGTAGCAATTTGGGCTATGTTCCCAAGGTCCTCGGTCCCTGTTGGCTTATAAATAAACGTGTTCCCTTAACGCGCGTTGGTTTCCTTGTTACTTTCATATGCTCGTACTTACCATTACTTGATATTTATTACCATGGACACTTAGCTATGCATTCCGTTTGTATGTAAGCCGTAGTCTTACGCTGAATTAAAACCAGTCCTTCTGCAAAATATTCCCTCCTAAGTCACCCGTTCAATAGGCTATGGGCCCCGCCCGAATCTAATTTTCCACACACATTTACTAGTCAACAAACCTCTTTTCGAACACCATGTCTACTGCCAACTGGATTTCTTCTTGCGCATTCCGAAATGCGAAGGAGATGGGACCAACTATAGCATCTATAAAAATCGCTTCACCTACGCCGCCGACGCCGCTGGACTGGCCGACCACATATTGTCCACTTACCTTGCCCCCGTCGCTCCGACAGTCGCCAGTCCGCCGACAGCAGCAGAGGTCACCGCTCTCGAGGCTCATAACAAGGAGCTGAAGATTTGGAAATCCGGGCAGGTGACTATGAAGCAAGCAATTGCGAGCACGATCCCCGACGGATTACTCCTGCGTGTCAAGAGCGCAACCAGCGCCGTGGCCATGTAGAAATTGGTTACGGAGGAATTCGAAATGAAGTCGAAGATGGTTACTGTGGATTTGCGACGCAGGCTACACGATGATCGCTGCACCGAGATTGGGAATGTTAGAACTCACCTGGAAAAGCTCCAGACTCTTCGCATTGACTTGATCGGCATGGGCGCCGATCCTGGCGATCAAAACAAGGGGGTTCCGAAAAAAAAAATACCTGGGGCCGTTTTTTTTAGGAACCCTTCGTCGGGAACCACCCTACCGAGGCCATGGGAGTGAATGGTAGGAGTCGTAGTGCACGCAGTGTATATGGGGTTCGGTATTGGGCATACAAAGGGCGCGGTGCGGGGCGGGGAAGCGGTCGTGAAGGGCCGGGTGTAGCCAGTTGAGAGGCGGAATTGAGCTCGGTGGTATTTCTCTTGGTAACTGGTTGGGTATCGCCCCGCTACGAAGACGCATTGAGTCCGATGAGTCCGTATGACGATATCCACGCCAATGCGCAGCATTCCAGTGAGAAACCCAGGAGAGATGCACAGCACGTCGCATGGACGGCGGCAGTGCTTTGGTGTTTTGATTATCATTCCAACAGCATTTTGCCTTGGCGAGCCCACTCTTTTATATATGTTGCCATTGCTTGAATATCATTGACTTGTTACATTTTTGTGTGTGCGATCGGTTTTGGATTCGGTGTAGCTACATAGCCATCCTGGTCTCTTGCAAGACGTCGTGGATGTTTGGGAAGGGTATAAATACCACGCAGTGCCTTGCAATGGCCGGCAGGCTTGTCTAGTTGACCTGGCCAGGTGACCTTTCCAAACTGATGTGGAACTTTTCTAAGGCTAGTTGATGTCTGCCGACCTTTACGGGCTTGGCGTGGCTTGGAAGGCCTTATTTTTCCATACATGTTTCGTCCGCGTTTGGCGATGGTATGGGGTGCGATATGCACAATAACATCCCTGACCAGGCCGAACAAATTCACGATGCGAGGAGATCATATGCTCGGCATTAAGATAGAAGAGCTGAAAGGGACTCCTCCAGCGAGCGCCGGGGATCCTGGAGTGCCCTCCCGACCCACTTGAGCAGATCGTGCCAGACGCATCGAGAATTTAAGTATTCCGATTGGCATACCCGGCACGGATAAATGGAGAGAAAAAGGGTGGGAATAAACTGAACGACCTCTTGGTGACGGATGTCACGCATGCACCCAGGTGCATGCCCAGTATAGAATATAGATGGAAGAAATTGAGCCGGAGCACCCGGGGAACAACCCGCGGGCGTGGCCGCTCTTACTACATAAATTCAGAATAGAGTACTCAGCAAGAATCCAGGTCTCAAAAGTAAGGAAACATCTTCAATTGACCAGCATACTCTTGCCAGTGGAAGGAGAAACCAGTAGGGTCCCAGTTTGGCCATGAGACTGGCCCCCAAACGGGCTGAAAAGACTTGAAAAGGGACATTCCGATGGAAGTGCACAGCATTATTGAGCCTCCGACTCCACGACCCAAACGCGTGCGTCATCCACTCCTTTTACCTCCCCTTCCATGCACATTGCTCATTTCCCTCGACCATCCGTTCTTGCGCCAGTTCCTTTACTCATTTTCGTCTATACTGACTGCATTTCAGAGAGCTCTTGTCGATCTGTTGTGCGATCCCGACCACAATGCATTTGTAACAAGTCTTGTTTTCTGAACCGTACAAGTTACGTGTCAACAAGTTACTTTCGCCAAGCATGGGAAAAGTAAAGTAAAGTTAAGTAAAGTTCGCCCCGCCAAGCCGAGGGGGCCATCAAAGTTAAAGTTAGCTCCCACAAGTTACTTTTTTCACTCTCCGCTATGACGGTTCGTTTGTACAAAAATTGATTTCCGCGCACGCGCGTGATTTTGCGCGCGCGACCTCAATTTGCGCGCGCGCGCGTAAATACATTGAACGTCATTACGTAAGTATGTAGCTACATAACTGCCCACACGCTGAGTCTCAATGAGCGGCTAGTGAGTCGAGCGTTGTCCTTCGATAATCCGGGATCCCCGATCCACGATCGCCTGAGGGTGATTGGCGCGTCATGCAGTGAGGAGGAGATGGCGGGAGTGTGTGGTATGGTGTACGCGAGGGTCCGAGCGAGGAGCGGATGCAGGGGGTTGTGGTAGTTTGAGACAAGAAAAATGACACGTAGCCGAATAAACAGAGCCAACGAATAGCACAGCTTTGATATTCCGACTTCTTCCGTTCGCTTCGGAGGCCATCGCCGGATCATGCGTCGATCATGACGTGTCCAGCGCTGGCCACGTCCTATCGTACCAGTCGCGTCCCCATTCGCGCCCTCTATGCTCCGTAGATGTATGTCTAGATTGCCTCCCATCCTTTTAATGTCTACAGAAAATTCCACAAATTTGGAAATGTGCTCAGACGATGCATTGGCATCTAAGGAGGCCTCTCCGATTTCCAGCCCTTTTGACCTCGAAAAACTCGTAACACTTCACGTATTGGAGGAATAATTCTATTTAACAACCCCCCAGTTATTTATAAGTTTGTCACAGAATCAATACTAATGGCTGTTGGCAGCAGGATTTAAAGCCAACCCCCGCCGCTGCACGGACCAGCCACGCGGCGTCGGTGCCCAACGCTGCCCGCTCATTACAAGCAGCTCATGTGCTCTGTTGCTGTTATCGAAGCCATCGACATTGACGTCGGTGCCGTATCCTGGTTGCTCGCAGTAAAGTACTATATTATGTCTCGCTAATCTACGGTACTTTTTACTAACTCCTCTCTGCTTTCATGACTTTCATAGGTCTCCTGCCTGTGTATGGGCTGACTGGGGTGTGGTCTCGTGTCTCGCTCTTCTCTACACATCTTCTCACCTGCTGTGTATGTAGGTTTTGCGCAGGGTCATCCTGCTGTCCTCGCTTCGGTCCCTTCTCGGTTCCCCCTTTCTGTTGTCAATTGCAGATGCATGTACGTGATCTGCGCCGCTGATATATCTTGGACTGATTCATCTCCGTGTGTTACCCCTTAGGCTCTTGTCGCCGGTTCACGCAGCTGTCCAGACCTCGTTCCATCCTCAGTCGTCGTATGTCCCCGCCGCTGCCCTGATATATTCCAGACTGATCTTTCAACCCTTTTTTTGCAGGTGTGGGAACAAAAACAACATCCACTCTTGCGATGCGAACCCCTTTGATATGTACAAGACGTGCCTTCGCTTCGCTCCGGCACAGGGTCGACTTTTTTGTCAGAGTTGCATCATTCGAACTCAAAACCTCAATGCCAGCTCTCAAATGCGGGCAGGAATTTGGTGGTAAGTAATCGAGGCGGTTGCGTAAGAATTGCCCCAGAGACGGGGAAGACCAACATAATTAAAATCTCGAAACCATGGTCGCATTCACAGCAATAGTTATACCGTAGAATTTCGATGGTGGTATATAGAGTACATACTGGACATTCTTACCCTGGTGGCAACTGACTCGTCTTGCCATCCGCAGCTCAACGCGTTACTACAAATCATTCAGCTCGTTAGATTTGCATGGCCTCTCGAGACGAGGCGTACGGGAACGTACCAATTCGACCCAAATGGTAAGGATGAGCTTGGATTGGGCGCTCGAAGCGAATGCGGATAACAGAAATGTATATAATTCATTAGTATTCAGGATGTAAGTGGTTCAAAATGTGATGCTTACTGCCATCGTTAACCATTAGTGCTACGTTCGAATGTCTATGATAAATTAAGTATGTTTGAGGAGGCGTTTGACTGACAAAAAGTTGAGGAGGGAAGGGAGACTCAAATCGAAAGACAGGGTTCGAGAGGGGCGAAAGCGGGGATGAAAGACAAAGCAGAGTTGAACGGAATCGATGGCGGGGGTTCTCGGTACCGCTTTGACGTCGGAGGTGAATATAGAATCTAATTCTGGGGAAACTCGAATTTGCGGGAATTGGGATAGCGATGGCCAACCGGGCGATTCAGGATTGAGAAAAAAACTTCACCGACCTCACCAAGGCTTGTAGATAATTAAAAGCAATCCATCGAATCTTGATCTGCGGAAGAGGGGGCCTTGAGGATTGCTAGGCATTGATCGATGTAGACCACCACAACAAAACTGGGTTTCCTCCGACCTTGCGAGGAGATGAGTCTCTTCGACCTTGAGGCTTGGACTTGATCCTTGACCATCCAGAATCTGGTGTTCCTGCGAAACCGCAGCCAGGCAGTCGAATGTGGGGGAGCGGGCAGATGGTGGTAAGAAGCAAGAGCAGGACGATGCGGGCTCCACTTTCGTGCGATGTGGCAACCACCGGTACCCCCGTCATCACGGCGTCACTGAGCGTCATTGGGGGTCATAGAGAAAGTTAAACCGAAGGGCTGGAACTTTTTTACTCAAAATAGATTACAAAGCCTCCTACACATCATCTGCCGCCCATTATTGTTAGAAAAATTGATTACTAACGTGGAGGAGAGATCCTGCGAAATCAGAACACCTCCCTCCCAAAAGCAAGCCACAAGCGTCGACGGATCGATGTACGTCATCGAGAGCCGGGGTTCATGTGCCATAATTCTGGGCAGGGCGGCGCTCGCATCGGAGACTGACAAGACAGTCGACACTTGGGTGTCAAAATCAGCCTGAGGACTTGCTTCAAGCCTACGAACATGATTCCATCAAATCATCCATACCCATTTCACTTCTGAATGAACATGAAGCAAAATACTGCCAAATATTAGTCTTGTGTTTACCGCAGGGGTTGGATCGTAGTGCAGCCTTATTATGTAATCTTATGTCTGCTTTCCCATTATTCTACTTCGCAATTCTTCATGTCTTGTAACGTACCGGGTCCACCAATCTACCTGCGACCCCCTTTGCATTGCCTCGCGATGCAAACGATCTCTTCGGCTTCTTCTGAGCACTTCTGAATTTCCTTGGACTTGTCTGCATCACCAGCCTGTGCCAGGGCTGGGATTCTACGCCATGGCCGAAGCTATCAGTTCGCGTGAGAGTGCGAAAATCTGACCGGAAATCGAAGTCCCAAAAATACGCAAAAGAATCGCAGGGATGTCTGCAGAAACGGGAAATCGCCTTTTAAGGTATTTTCACGTGATGTTTTTGCCATCAAAAGCCACTGCTGGCATTTTCTTCTGGAATACAGGTGCAAACTTTGAAACACCGCCCCCCGGGCCGCAGGCTCTTCAGTTTTGACAGGTCCGTTGATGGGAAAAGCTTTAATGAGTCAAGTGCCGCAATCCCTTCCAATACGCCTCAAAACAGTGAGATCGTTGGTCCATCACGAACTTCCAGATCTGCCGGAGCTAGGCTCATCTTGTTTCCGGTAAACCATTTCCCTCCCGATTCAATTAAAAAACTACTACTGAGAATGATGAACGGTGCAGCTGGGTAAGAGACTGCCATTCAACCCTTGGCTGTGCTTGGGCTGTGCCAGACTTTGGCCATGTTTGCTCCCCATGTAGCACACTTGAACTTTTGTCTTTTCCTCCAGTATCCAGCCTCACCACTGATGAAAACCGTTGAGCCCCCTATTTCTCAGTGACTTGAACATGATGTCAGGCCGGGAGAGCAATCGATTGTACGGAGGGAAGTCCGTGAGACATACTTGACATAGAAACCTGATCTTGATCTGTAATTTTGTCTCCAGCGACCTTCTAGAGGCGGCGTCAGTGTGATTGTCCTGAACAAGTGTAAAAGGATTCATTGTATATCTCTCAGGCCTAGCAGGTGTGAAAGCTCAAATTAGGCACCATATAAATGTCCAAGAGAATTTATTCCTCGTTACCTGAGTGCGCCAGTGACCTGCAACATGTCAACTTGTGCTAATTGATCGTAAAAGTTGACGTTGGTGGGGGGATTGATGCGATCTGATCGCAAGTTAGTTTGTTTGATCTAACTTGGCGCGCAAGTTAGTGTAAGTTAACTGCAAGTTACTTACAGTCAGCTGCAAGTTACTCCAAGTTACTTGCAGTTACTTGAAGTTACTTCAAGTAAACAATGCTTGACAGTGATCTTGACATTCATTTGACTCCCTGTTTAGGTTAGCAAAGATGCCCAGGTAGCCGTGCCAGCCGAGCCGAGCAAGCCGTGAGCTCAGCGCTGACAACTTGTCAGTTTGGATGTGCAATGAACCATGGGAGAAATGATACTTGGTGAGTATTTATTCTATGAATAGGAAGCTTGAAGGATGAGCACAAGAACGAGAACCTAGAGCTGAATGATGCCGATGTAATGGGCGCTTCCCCCACAGTTAGTATTTTTGGTTCGAAGCAACGATGATGTTTTATATTTTGCTAGTGTACCGTCCATTAACATCAAAGTAAAAACATCATCGGCTTCTATCACATTGAGAGGGAAGCATCAACATGGAGCCTCGCACGGACTACTAGTATGCTGATGGGTTTGTGCCACAATACAACTTGTTGCTGCTCTTTGCTCCTCCCGCTCCAGTTCTTTCCCCTCGTCTGCTCCAGTTCACCGTCCTCACTTTTCCCCTTTCTGTACTCCGCTGTGGAATTCATTCGGACTCCATTTGGAGAGTCGCTTTTCGGGTAAACACATTTCTGATCTCCTAGAAGAACGTGGGGCCACCTTGAGCAGCCGCGGCAACCTGAGAGCAAAATAAATGGAAGTTGCTGGAAAATCGATTACTACTCACAACGGCTACCGTGGGTAGTGTACCGTCTAGGAAGGGCACTTCTGTGTACGGAATATGCAGGCCGGTGCCCTTGGCAACGTTGCCGTTCTTTGGGTTCACAGGTCAGTTTTCTTCATCACCGAGGAGACGGAGGCTTACTATTGCTGTCTCGCGCTGCAAATCATTGAGGGTCACGCTGAGCGCATCAAGCCTTCTATTGAGAGCCTGGTTCGAAGCGGCGATCGTGTTGAAGATCAATGCCACTCCAGCCATTGGGGCTGGGAGACAATGAGCAAGGGGAAAAAAGGAATGACGGAGCGTGATAGACCTGCTGGTGCTGGGGGAGCCGCAGCTGCAGCGGGACCGGGTCCAGGAGTGGGAGGCGCAGGTTGAGGAGCTAGGGCGATCTGCCGCGCCAAGATGATGTCGCTTTAATAATTAGCCACCGCTTCGACTACGACGATGGGAACGGGTCTGCCTAGGACTGAAGGAAAGTTGAGTGATCTGTTTCATTAAAGCCATTTTGAAAAAGAACTGACGACGGCCTTCAGCTTCACCGCGTTGCTCACATCGACGGGGTTCGGGGGGTTGGCGGCCACGCGGGGAGCTGGTATGCCAGCGACCATTCCATTTTGGATCAAAGCGGGGGGGATATTGAGGTTGCCTTGAGCAAGGATTTGACTAGCCATTGGACCAGTACTCTGGAGCAAAGACGTGGCAGGCGGACACAGCCACCGCACATGGTTAAAGTACGTGACATATGATGCACGTGTAGGTATCACGATCACGTGTTGCCAAACTTTCATCTCAGACAAGGGGGGCCTCGACAAACAGCGATCTACTCCTGCCGCCAGTACAGGACGTCAGATTAGCGTCTCCAGCATGTTCGCAAAGGCCTGCTATTAAACGACCCCGCGCGCCGTCTATTTCTGCCTCATCAAATGACGAGGCATAAGTAGGAAACAGCCGCGGCGGGCTCGCGAGCTGGTGGTCCTCTCCAAAACGGAGGTCGGAGTTGTCGTGCCTGTCGTAAAGCCCAGGGAGAACATACATCTCTCCCAAAATGACCCAGCAGAATATCTCCCCCAGGATTTCAATCGGGAGTTGCCTAAAGCCGTTCACAAGCGAGTACAAGCGCTCATAAATGTTTCGCGTGCGTGGATTGTGTTCCCCATCTACCACATCGTTGATATGCATTGCAATGACCTAAGTGTTAACTTCACCGGGCGGGTCATTGGTCTTTTCGTGAACCCCAAGAATTGATTCCGGCTGTGAATAAAGCCTCAATGATAATGGGAGAAGGTCGTTCGATCAACATAAGCATCTTTTTTCGAGGTGGATGCAGACTCAATCTGGAGAGTCGATGAGCAAAACGAGTTATTGTCACTTGCACCAACGGACCTCGATTGGCGCGGCGTCCGTCGCGACCGGGCCCTGGATGTTGCACCGGTACCTAGTGGCTAACAAGATGATGAATATTGATGAAACATACTGGGGTTTTTCATTCAAATCGACAGCCACGGGTCACGTACCGATGTCGAACTTCGGTTGCGGTCACGGGTCACGGCGGTCCTTGTCGAACCTGCCACTGGTCACAGTGCGTCCAAAATCGCCTGAAAGACGCAAAAAAGCGAAAATTTCCGTGGGATTTGTCGAAATTTTGGGGTGTGTCACGCTAAATTTTTGCTGGTGTCGAAATGTGGAACTTGAAGAAAGGGTCACGCATCACCCCCCCTGTTGATTTGAATGAAAAACCCCAGTAGCAAACAGTGACTGGCAGAGATGAGATTTAGCCAGTGAGGATTGAGTTAGGAGAATGCCAGTTATTCTGAAACACCCGGCAGATTATCATCCCAGCAAGGGAAGGTAGGCAGTATTGCGAAAAGAGACGGTGTATATCCACAATGGCCGGATGAAATTAACAGAGTAACCTACACAAGTGTTTCAGCTTGATGGAGATTAGATGGAGAGCGAGCCTGGCCACAAGGACATGTGAGGAGGCTCTAAATCAACTGTTCCAAAAGACTTGCTCTTTCCCGATGATATGTGGGCTCGGAACCTGGGGTGCAAAACAACCAAAACAAAACACTGCAGCCAATGTATAGCTAGGAACAGATGAATCTATCCCCAACCAACGAAGAGGTTTGTAATGAGAGTGGTGTTCCATTCATTCCAAAGGTACCCAACAAGTGTCAGTCCTTGTTTCAAATCCTTGTAAAGTTTGAAAGGGAACATTTTATGGATAATTCTATTTGGAAACCCGAATTCCAGCGGAAACCCCGCTTAGCCGAGAACCCCTTGCAAATGTCTAATTGGAAGCCTTCGGCCATCACGGCTAATTGCCGACGGAGTGTAACGGATGTGGTTTCCTTCCGTGCATCGGCAGTCCTTCCTTTGACTCGAAGCTGACGCGTACAGGACACGTCAGTGATGCGCAGTCTTGGCGCAGTTCAAGCGCAGTTGGTATTTTGACTCAGTTAGGTTTTATGGCTCAACTAGATGGACCCGCAGTTTAGTCACTCATCCTTCCCACCATGGTCCAGTCCTTTGTCATGACTCATTAGTATCGTATTTAAGTAGCTAATAGTAAGGATAGTTAGTTAGTTTTCTTGGAATCCATACTTTATCCACTCAGCTCGGTGTGAAGCACGCGACTCGTTGAGGACTCTTGTGGGGTCAACTAGACCTAGATTTGGTGGACCTCACACGGAGTTTGAAATCCGGATCAACCAAACTTAAGCGATGCGTTGCACATCTTGCACTACAACAACATACTTCCGCGGGCCTCACGTCCAACAAGCAGATGACAAACCCTTACAATTTACAGACTTTCTCATTCTGTGTAGCTCTTTTTGCGTGGAATAATGTCCCGGAAGGCCCCGGGAAGCTTCGCCAAAGGGTTGTCCTGTCACGGGGCTGGCCCCGAGATGGCCAAAGCGAGAACGAGAGCATGAACAGGGAGAAATCTCAAGGGCTAGGTAGCCCCAAAACTGGTGTTGATTCAATGAAGTGTACTACGACGAACAAAGAGTATAAGTACAAGGGTCAAGGCAGTGCTACTGTTATATCCGTGTCCGAAAAGGCCGGAAGGACGGATAGGGCCGTAAGTGATGATACCACGTAGGTGAGCGGGTACACCAACTAACTTGGCTCGACGACGAAGGAAGCAGAAGTCAGACCACGGAGCTATGCAGAGGCAAAGCACGTTAATTTTCAACTAAAGATACAGTAGAACATAATACGTATTTATACTAAATACGGAGATAGTTCTAATGCGGAAAGAAGTATGTTAAAGACAATAAGTACAGCGAAAGACAATAAGAACAATAAGAGAGTAGCATAGTTGCATAAGTCATATGTTGATTTGGGGAACACTCAGAAGACCTTCATTGCGAAAACCCCAAGGGTTGTGCATCAACGGAACTAGCCGGATGCAACAGTATGTTGGATGGGACGTAACGGCCATAAGAGGCCGCAACCGGAACGGGGCCGTAAACGGCAGGAAAGGGACCGGAAAGTGCATGGTCATAACAGCTACAGGTGGAATGTATTGTAAGTATTGTAAGTTGCTAAGCGGACAAATTATATTAAAACAGGGACAATGTAAGGGGCATGACAGTATTGATCCGCCATGCCCCTTACATGTCCGAGCCATCAAAAACCCAATTTTCTTTGACCTATGTTGCTGATTTCGGCCTCATTTCCTGATTTGAACACAACAGTTACTTGGGAATATTCTGGTTAATTCTCCATGCGCAGCATGTCCTTCGAGGATGGACAGCCTATGCTGGACGACAGTTGCAGGGGAATATTCTGGTTAATTCCTCTATAAGCAGAGTGTCCTTTGAGGACGGACAGTGTATGCTAGACAACAGTTACATTGGAATATTCTGGTCAATTCCTCCATATGCAGAGTGTCCTTTGAGGATGGACAGTGTATGCCAGACTACAGTTACATGGGAATATTCTAGGTAATTACTCCAAATGCAGAGTGTCCTTCAAGGATGGAGAGCCTATGCTGGACAACAGTTACATGGGAATATTCTGGTTAGTTAATCCACATGCAGCATGACCTTCGAGGATGGACAGCCTATGCTGGACAACAGTTACATGGGAATATTCTGGTTAATTACTCCATATGCCGCATGTCCTTTGAGGACGGACAGCCCATACTGGAAAACAGTTACATGGGAATATTCTGATTAATTACTCCACATGCAGCATGTCCTTCCAGGACGGACAGCCCTTACTGGACAACAGTTGCAGGGGAATATTCTGGTTAATTACTCCACACGCAGCATGTCCTTCAAGGACAGACAGCCTATACTGGACAAGTTGCAGGGGAATCTGGTAAATTCCTTCATGCACAGACTGTCTTTCGAGGATGGACAGCCTATGCTGGACGACAGTTACATGGGCATATTCTGGTTAATTCCTCCAAACACTGAGTGTCCCTCCAGAATGGACAGCCTATGTTGGCATGTCCTTCGAGGACGGACAGCATATACTGGATGACAGTTAAATGGGAATATTCAGTTATGTGGGAATATTCTGGGCAATTGCTCCAAACGCAGACTGTCCTTCGAGGATGGACAGCTTATGCTGGATGAAGTTACGTGGGAATGTTCTGGTTAATTACTCCACATGCAGCATGTCCTTCAAGGACGGACAGCGTATACTGAACGACAGTTGCATCGAAATATTCTGGTCAATTGCTCCAACCGCAGATTGTCCTTCAAGGATGGACAGCTTATGCTGGCATGTCCTTCGAGGACGGACAGCATATGCTGGACGACAGTTCAATGGGAATATTCTGGTTAATTACTCCACACGCAGCATGTCCTTCATAGATGGACAGCTATGCTAGACAACATTTACTTGGGAATATTCTGGTGTACTCTCCATGCGCAGCATGTCCCTTGAGGATGAACAGCCTATGCTGGACGAAAGTGACATGGAAATTTTCTAGTTAATTACTCCACACACAGCATGTCCATTGAGGACAGACAGCCTATGCTGGACGACAGTTAGATGGGAATATTCTGGTTAATTGCTCCATGCACTGCATGTCCTTCGAGGACGGACAGCCAATACCGGATGACAGTTACATGGGAATATTCTGGTCAATTCCTCCAAACACAGAGTGTCCTTCGAGGATGGACAGCCTATGCTGGACGAAAGTGACATGGAAATTTTCTGGTCAATTGCTCCAACCGCAGATTGTCCTTCAAGGATGGACAGCTTATGCTGGCATGTCCTTCGAGGACGGACAGCATATGCTGGACGACAGTTCAATGGGAATATTCTGGTTAATTACTCCACATGCAGCATGTCCTTCATGGATGGACAGCCTATGCTGGACAACATTTACTTGGGAATATTCTGGTGTACTCTCCAAATGCAGAGTGTCCTCTTCGAGGACGGAAGTGTATGCCGGACGACAGTTGGGTGGAAATATTCTGGTTAATTACTCCAAATGCAGAGTGTCCTTTGATGAAGAACAGCCTATGCTGAACAACAGAACAGTTACATCGGAATATTCTGGTTAATTGCTCCATGGGCTGCATGTCCTTCGAGGACGGACAGCGTATGCTGGACGACAGTTATGTGCAAATATTCTGGTCAATTCCTCCAACGGCAAAGTGTCCTTCAAGGATGGACAGCCTATGCTGGACGACAGTTACATCTCCATGGGCTGCATGTCCTTCGAGGACGGACAGCGTATGCTGGACGACAGTTATGTGCAAATATTCTGGTCAATTCCTCCAACGGCAAAGTGTCCTTCAAGGATGGACAGCCTATGCTGGACGACAGTTACATGGGATGAATGAACAAGAATATACCTTCGGATCACCGCATTTATGATTATCGGGAACACACACCGTAAGGTCCTATCAATATGTGTTTGGCCTCACCTTGTCCAGATTCACAAGCCAGCTAGCAGGTTCGAGCCTCTTCTCCATAGTACGAGCTGCATTTAGATCTTCAAGCTTTCAAGTCGTAGCATAATAGTAATGGATTGATATCATAGACTTTCTGCACCTTGCGATAGACATTGATAGTGCTGCAGTCAGCGTCCTCCTATGTCCTTAACTTTGCTCCGCATTCACGTGCTAGCTACATCTGCGTGTCTAAGCCCCGCTCTTCGCCGTAGTTCGTCTCTCGCAGGTTTGACAGAGCGGAAAGTTCGTGGGATGAATCTCGAAAAGCCAGGTGTTGAGTCCCACCACAGCTGATTTGTTGAAAGGGTCAAATTTCTTGTGGTGTGCACTGTGGGGACGATTTCCAGGTGTCAGCTCTGAGTGAGCATGGAACCTGTCTTCGCTGCAGTAACGTTACATGGAGGCAGAAGTGGAATCACATTGTAAGGTGGGTAGGGAGGGGCTCTAAGTCTCGGGCAGCTGACTTTGTCTACATGCGCTTGAGTCTTGCCCATACAAGCATTGTGGATCATCCAGATTTCGGGTTTTCATTGCTCTGTAGCTGCTAGTTCCACTCTTGTGTCTTTATTCTTCTGCCTTGTAAAGTAATAGTGGTCTTGTACCCAGAGTTTTTTCAGTTTGCAACTTGCACCAGGTCTTCCTCTCCATCAAGTTGCCGACAAATCTCCCCGGCCCTAGAAAAACTCGAAGTCTGCGATGTCCACAGCTAGCATCCTAATTACGATTTCTGACTCAACAAACAAATGGTTTCCCCTCTACGGTATCCCAGTCTCTTTCCTGTACAACACTATTTCATTCGTCGTCGGAATTCCTCGGGTGATTAAAAGTGATGAGAATGAATCGACCCCATTGCATTGGGGCACCCGCATATGCGAGGGCTGCGGCGACAGAAAGGGAAATGGTGCCCGGTTCTCGGTCTGTAAAAATTGCAACGAGAATGTGTCACGCAAAGTTTTCTACTGCTCCCAAATAGGTGTTTTATCGGACATACTGGTCCATCACCTAACTATTTCTGCAGAACCTGTCAAAAATCGGACCGCCCTTTGGGAGCAGCATTAGTATATTTTTCGCCGTTTTTTTCCCGCAGAATTCACATATATTAGAATCCTTTTTAGATCTATTTAGAATTTCAAAAAATTGAGTGTTCATTCTCCCCGTGTTACCGTTACAAATTCCCCAAGTGTTCTGTTCAGAGGTCCGTGTTACACGTTACATGAACACTCGGTCGAAGAGCCTTGGAAGGCAGTCTAGGGGGAAATATAGCAGGAATCTCTGGTTTCTCTTTTCGCTTAGCTGCTTTCCTTTCGCGGTTTGCCTTGCATCCCCGGGTGAGTGCCTCACTGCATTTTGATCCTTTAACTTCCAGGTAGCTTTGGCCCTTTGGTCTGCGCAATACTTAGCTTTGAGCTCTCGTCTGCGTTTCAACAAGGCAGCTGTGTTGTCCGGCAGTATATTAAACACAGAGACTGACAGACCACATCCCGTGTCCTCGCATTTGTGATCTGCGGGCTGTTGTTGCCATAGTTTTTTGAGTTTGTTGGAGTGAATTGAGATCCAGTAATAAAATTACTTGTCTGTTGAATTGGTGGTACTGAGATTCTTGGTGTTAGATAGGTCCAGCTCAGCTAATCGTACGCTGGGTTGATCACATCACAATGTTGTGGCTGTCCACATGAGGCCACCAGCCACACCTGCCATTACCGAATAACGCCCCTAGTTAGACAGACCATGTCCCGCTTAAGGTGTGTCTAGCTAGAGGCAATGTAAAGGGATGTACCCCCCCACCGTTACCCCGCGGTGAGCAGCGGGACATAGCGGGACACTTCCACCGCTGCCCCGCGCAAAGCTCAGCAAGCGGGACATGTCCCGCCCACCGCTGCAACCACGGGTATGATTAAGGGGGACATAGGGCCTTAGAAGGTGGTAAGGTGGAGATATTGGCCGTGGCAGGACATAGGTGAAGCGGGACATAATGTCCCGCCCACCGCCAAAACCTTGGGGATAATTAAGCAGGACACAAGGTATAGATATCGGGGGAGCAGGACACATGCTTAAGCGGGACATAAGGTATAGATATTGGCGGAGCAGGACACATATATTTTTAAGCAGGACATAAGGTATAGATATTGGCGGAGCGGGACACATATATACTTAAGCGGGGACATAAGGTAGAGATATCGGCAGAGCGGGACACATATATGTTTAAGCGGGACATAAGGTAGAGATATTGGCAGAGCGGGACACATATGCTTAAGCGGGACATATATGCTTAAGTGGGACATAAGGTAGAGATATCGGCGGAGCGGGACACATATATGCTTAAGCGGGACATAAGGTAGAGATATTGGCGGAGCAGGACACATATGTTTCAGCGGGACATAAATATTAGATATCTGCGGGAGTGGGACACATATATGCTTAAGCGGGACATGGGGGTGTAGATATCAGCAGAGCGGGACACATATATGCTTAAGCGGGACACGGGGTGTAGATATCGGCGGAGCAGGACACAATGTCCCGCCCACCACTGAAACCTTGGGGATGATTATGTAGGACATGAGGTGGAGATATCGGTGGAGCGGGACATAATGTCCCACCCACCGCCGCCACCGTGGTGATGCGTAAGTGGGACATAAGGTGTTAAGAGGTGGTAAGGGTATACATATTGACAGTGGTGGGAACAAAGTGTTAGGGTAGATATTAGGGGTAGAAAACAACGGTACATATAGTAGGTGCACTTTTATCCTCAGTGTGCAAACACACAGATGTAGGATACCTTGTCATGCCCTTGCTAATAGCACCAGGAAGCAATTATGATAGTGTCTTCCTTATTGCTTCTAGATAAACTTGTTTGGTTAGAGGAGGATCAATGCCATGACATTTGGAGCAGTACTGGATTGACATCACATTTTGAATTTGTTCAGCTCGCCCAAACCTGTCTGTGGCTTCCTGCCTCGTCTCATATGTCCATTCACCTCAAAAACATGGCTAAAATATGGAAAGATGGTGCTCATTAAAATATAAATACCCATTTTGACATTGATTCAACCTCCATGTGCTCAAATTGTCCCCATATTACCAACATCCGTCGAAACTTTGGTGGGATCAGTGGGATCAGTCGATGTTGGTCTTTGTTTGTCCACTACGCCTGTCACCCAAATAAGGCAATTACCACAAAAATCTATCCCCTGAGCTTAATTCGGACCACTTTAACATGGGTAAGACCTGTAATGTACTTGCGACATTCCCTGGAACCAATGCTGGTGCATAATTGAATGGCAGAGCGCCCCAGAACAACAAAATACTGCTTTTGATAATGTCCAGGAAAGAATTTCAATATCAGGGACATAAAGTGAAAGTGGAAGCTAGGAATAGACCCCCGCGAACCTAAAATGTACTTATCTATCCCTCACAACACGGTTTGGCCTCAACAAGAATGCATTTAGTGATGCAGTCCACATTTCTCCTGCATGGGAAAGTGACAATCTTTGAAGAAAATATGACCACGGACTCATCGAATAGTCTCCCTTAGTCATCAAATAAGCTTATCAAACCATTTAGGAGGACCGAACATGCTTCAAGGACAAGTAAAATCACATTCCATGGAAATTACCCTTTTCAGGATTATTAAACCATTGCCGAGAGGACAGGTCCGGGAGCAGGACCGGCCCGTCATCGTCGAAGCCGTCCGCGCCCAATTCGAATCTTCTCATGAGCTCATTGAGCTCATCCACATCATCAGCATCCTCGTTCGGATCATCTTGTATTGCTGTATCGACGCCGGCGAAAACAAAGTTGTGAACGGTTCTGAAGATGGTCTTGATGTGAGCTTTGTCCTTTCGATTCGACTCGAGTAGCTCGAGGTATGCCCTATATTCACTTCCCAATTAATGCCGGTGACGGCGCCTTTGGAATTCCATTCCTTGTCCGCAGACCGGACAAATCGGAGCTAAAACTCTTGTAAATAAAATGTCTCCATTTAGCAGAATGTGGTGCGGTACGTACAGAAATCGCAGTTGCGGCCATGGAGGAGGAGGTTATAGCTTTGAGACCTAGCTTGATACCATTGGAATTTGCCGCGGGTTTGCTATTGGGAGCAAGAGACCCTGGTCCGAAAACATGAGACGATGTGTCTGCAGAAATGGTCATGCAAGAACCTGAAGGAAAATCCGGCAACGCACCTTAAGAAAATATGGCCCCGTAAAAACCTCCTTCATGTTTTGACTCGAGCTAGGGAAAAAAAATGGGGGGGAAGCGAGACTGTTTGCGCTCGTTTGGGAATTTAAGAAGGTCCAAAAGGGCGGTATCCTTGCCGCGATCTGCTTTGGCTGTGATGAGGAGGTCTGAATTGACATTAACATCTGTCAGGATGGTGGGCAAAGCCTTCCGAAGGGCGTTCAAGAAGATTGAACGTCCATCCGAATGTTCGTGGTTAAACTAAAGTAAATCATGTCAATGAGGTCTTATTAAAAATGAACGACCTACGTCGTTAGAGAAGCCAGGCTCTGTCTTGGGGTCAAGGAGACAGTGGAACTTGGTTGGGACCTCCTCATACAGAGCAATCGCAGTTGACGTCGTATAAGCTTCATCACTTGTGAATTGATCTTGAGGATTTGCGGGAGGATTGGGCTTTTCCTGTTGGAACGCGCTTCTGGGCAAAATAAATGCTCTGGTAAACAAAAAGGACTTCGCGATCCCGACAATGGCACTCTTGTATCCGAGGACATCTTCAGTTTGTCCTCGTCCACGCTTCTTGGGGGCAGCGGCACGGAGATCGCTGTGACCTACGGCGCTTTCCATCACACGTGTGCGGCAACACTCCTAAAACTTGCCTTCATCAAGTGAATCTCCATCTTCGTTTCTGATGAAGGTCTCGACGGGTGTTTTCTCTCTCATTTGTTCGCTCAAAGAACGGTCGACTGATTATATTTACAGTGACCGGATGATCGCCTGCATCCCGTTCACTTCAAGGAGAGTGACCCCCCCCCCGAATAATTCTTTTATTCTCATGCGTTTAAAGGTCAATTCGGCGAGAGGATGAGCCATTCACCCCAGGCAGGTCACATTACTTTCCTTCATTTTCGGGTGGCAACGGTTTCTGAATTGACGGATCTGAGGGGCGTAGCTAATCCCAAGGAAGATTCTTCTCTCCTCCATTTTGCTCCCAATCTTATTTTGAACAAATCACTCATTGATTTATTAAATCCGATGAGTCAACACATCAAGCTACTAGACTTCACGGCATTACTCGGGGATATTTCTGAGCGGACCGTGTGGGCAACCATAAATGATGTCCACAAATGTTAAATGATATTCCCAAATGCGTCCACAAATGCGTCCACAAGTGGGTAGGCTCGGACTGCGCTCATCCGAGCACACGGACCATGCCTCAGTAACGTCCACGATGGCGATCTCAGAATCTGAACAAACAGAAAGCTTTGTATTGGCCCCGGCTATAATTTTCGGGGTGCGCTGTCTGGCAACAGAGCAAGTTCGCCCCCCGTCGAGACCAGATCGTCATATTGGTTCAGGAGGGAAACGAGAGCCCGGCAACGTATGCGGGGAGATAATTTAGGCAGTGTTCGGGAGCAAATGCGACGTGAACTAGCTTTTGAAACAGAGGTTGAAGACTTGATGGGGAGAGGTTTGGGATCGATGTGGGTAAGTTTCGCCCGAGAAGGCCTTTTATCTGTGCGTTGAAGACAGAGAGTAATGACATACCTTTTTTCGACTATTCGCATAGCCGTCTTGCTCAAGAGGTTTACGTTTGGGAGACGGAGGGACAAAGCTTGGAGGGGATGAAACCAAACACATCCAAATAGCATTCCTTTGTCGGGCACCGGTCAGCCTGCATTCTTAGGCAAACAGCTGAAAGCACAGAGGCATTGCTTTGCTTTCCAATCCAATTCACATCAAATCCGGCCATTTCAATGGACTGTCAATGCCCCAGATCACGCTTTTCAAAATGCAGGCTATTTCAATGGACTCTGAATGCCCCAGATCACGCTTTTTAAAATGCAGGCCACATGTCTTGACTTGAACTGTTTCAGTGCACAGAGAGGCCGAAACTGAGCGTATTTCTACGGCGTCCTGCGCGTTGGAATGCCAGCAGAATTCTGGTTCGAAATGTCCCCCCGTCAGTTCTGATCGTTGTGGTCTTCACAAAACTTGATACTCTTCGAGAGCAGAAGGAGGCCAAAGTAAAAAAAGAGCTGATGAAACGAGACGAGGACATGGAGGACAAGGAATCTGAGGCCGCGATTTACACCGCCGTGGACGACGGACAGCAGGAACTGTGTGTCAAGCCGCTACGCGTCGGTTCAAGAAAACTGTCACAGATTTGGTCCACCTCGCGCTTGAAATGACCAACATAGAGAAGGTTTGGATTGAAATGGCTATAGCCCAACGGTCCAATGCTAAGGCCAGCATCAACGCATCGATTCGGTATTCTCATCCAACTCTTTCGTCTCCCTGCACTGTCCTGATTCTATTTTCTCACCAGGATTGGAAGGAAACGTAGGACTTAAAGTGACCTCCTTGAATATCGAGGCTGGTTATTTGAGCAGGATATTGGCGTGGCCTCTTGTCGGACATATTTCTAGGCATCAGCATGAGAAATGTACTGGATGTTTTGCAAAAGGACATCTTCAACGTGTGGAACATGCCTGATCCTGAGAACGTGAGCGATTAATGTCGGTGTTGGTCGAGGATCTATCTGACGAGGCCACGTATGTGCATTCGTGGCTGCTTCATTTGGATTCTGAACCAGTGATTCACAGACACAATTATCCGTTGACCGACAAGGCAGTGCAGGCAATCATTGAGCATCCGTTGTCCATTATCATCGCCGGCCCCACAGCAGTAATTGTCTTGTTCGCGGAATGGGTACGAGGGAAATTTAGGAAAACGTCTGTACCTCCCATTCCCCCGCTATGTGGTGCTTGCTTGTCTCACAACGATGATCATACCAGGAAAAGCTCCTTACGCTGTCTAACGGCATTCATCATCGATCTCACGCTCACTATGGACACGTTATTCTATCTTTCTCTTTCTCGGGGTCTGCCACCCATGAAGATTGGGCTCGTCAACCAGGCACTCCGGATTTACACGGCTAGAAAGGCGCCCGTTCATAACAGCATCAGAACGCGGATACATTCATTCAACTCGATGCAGATGTTGTGATCAAGAAGATTGCGGAGATCATAATGGAAAACGGTGCGAAGTCCGAACAGTGGGAAGTGCGGGGGGAGGGCTTAGACGAGTATTGGATGACCATGGATGTACTTCGGGACAGCTAGGTTGTGGAGACGGACACCAAATGGATCGTTTCAACTGTGTGATGTTCACCGGCTCGTTGAATTATCTATCTCTTTTGTACATTCCGAATTCGCTCATCGAGAGCCGTTGAATGCGTATTTTCAGGGGTTTTCCGAGAATAGTATTCCCGCAAAGTCTGGCAACTCAACTAGAAATGAACTGACATTCCGATACTCCCCGGGCGGACAGGCGCGGACGGGATCAAGGCGCGAACTTTGTTACTTGCGCACGAATCATTAAATTTCTAGGAGATTTCTAGCGTAACCCACTGCCGATACCACCTCGGACTTCTCACAGATGTCAACTCCGGCTTCCCCGTTGCTTTCGGGTGCAGAGGACTGGCCGATGTTCCGTGTCAATGCTCAATCTGAGCTCCGCCGAGAGGGTGTGTTTACTCTTCTGGAAACAGTTATTCAAGCTCCTACTGCTGCTGATGCTCTCACTGCTGCTGCTGTCAACACTCCTCTCCCTGGTGCTGCTCCTCTCCCTGGTGTAGCCTTCAAAGACACACCAGCAGAGCGTAACAGTCGTGCTCTGGGAGTCATCAACAAATTTCTCTCAGCTGAACTATGCATGGAATATGTGGATGAATCAAATGCTGGCATTTTGTGGGCTAAACTACGTGGGCGCTTTGAAGAGGACAACAGAGCTGATACTGCTATGGGTGTTCTCGCAAGCCTCTTTACCACCAAACTTGTGATAGAGAGTGAGCCAAAACTTATTGATCGCACAAAGATCGAGACCCACATTGGCACTATCAAAGGGCATTTTGACCGTCTTGCACGGCTGAAATATCCCTTCTCTCCAGACCTCCAACCCCTCATTCTGCTTAGCACTTTGCCTGAGGATACCTACTGGACCGGAATCAGAGGGAATATAGTTTCCTCTCTTGGGACTGGGATGACTTGGGACAAAGTCCGTGCTCGTCTCCTTACCATTGGGAAGCGACCCGATGCAAAAGAGGATGAATCTGCCTTAGCTGCGAAATCACAGAGCTTGCACAAGGTCAAGCCATCTGCCTCATCTACCAGTAGTGACCACAAGTTCTGTGTCATTCATGGTGAAAATAAATCACACACAACCGATGAGTGCTATCGAGTGAAAGCTTTGGTGCAGGATGAAAAGAAGGGGAATAAATCCAAATCCAGGAAGCAGGGCAGGAAACGCGGTGCTCAGGCAAATGCCTCAGCAGCCACCGACTCTGAATCTGAAGAGGAGGATCATAGTAATTTAGCTGTACATGTTGTTTCTCAGAAGTCCTATGCTGCTATGTCTGCCTATATCTCGAGTGCCTCAACTGACTCAAAATGGGTTATTGTACTCGACTCTGGAGCATCCCGGGTGATGACCCCGAACATTGATTGGTTTGAGACAGGGACTTACCAAGTTCTTAATCCTCCCAGAAAAGTTCGCTTGGGCAATGACACATTCTGTGATGCCATAGGTATTGGAACTATTTGGTTATCTTGCAAAACAAAGCGTGGAATGACAAAACTCTCATTGAAGCGTGCTTTGCATGTTCCTTCTTTTGGTATCACTCTTGTATCTGTTCAGCAATTAGCCAAAGCTGGATACAGGTGCATTTTTGAGGGAGGGGAATGCATTGTTCGTGATTCTCATGGAAAGCGAATGGTAGAGGCAAAACAACAAAAAGGTCTTTATCACATTACTTGCACTCCACTGAGCGAAGATCCACATGCTTTGTTTGCCATGGATATCAACCATCTTCACAGAATTTCTGGACATACAAATTACCAGTTACTTCAGAACTCTGTAAGCAAGGGTAGGCTTGGTGAGATCACCTCCTTAACTGGGCAACCAAAATTCTGTGAAGCTTGTGTATTGGGGAAAATGAAGAAACTACCATTTTCCAAAAGCCAGACTAAAGCTCGTGGTCCTCTTGACATTGTCTCATCTGACGTTGGGGGACCTGTAACACCAGCAGCACCTGGTGGATTTCGCTACTGGGCTGTGTTGGTCGATCATTGGGGATCTCATGTCTGGGTTTTATTTGCCAAAAAGAAGTCTGAGATCTATAGACTCCTGAGAGAATGGCGACAGCACGTTGAAAAATTCTTCCGTGCGCATATTGCAAATTGGGAGTTCTGCGCAGGCTGGACTCGATTTTTCCGTACAGATGGAGGAGGTGAATTCACATCTCAGCAGATGGAGGCAGAATTCAGAAGACTTGGTATCATACATGAAGTAACTGCACCATATACACCAGAACAGGATGGTGTTGCTGAGCGTATGAATCAGACCCTGGTCTCACGGGCAACAACAATGCTCATTGATTCTCGGTTGCCTCGGAAATTCTGGAACTTAGCCTTGCGTGCAGCTGCATATACTATAAATCGCACTCCTACCTCTGCTCAGAATTTTCGCATTCCACATGAGAAAATGTTTGATCGACCAGTGAATGTTCACCACATGCACCGTTTCGGATGTCGAGCTTATCCTCTCATTCCAAAAGAGAAGCGCCACAAACAGAAGTTTGGAGATAAAGCAGAGCACTGTGTTTTTGTTGGATATCATGAAGGCAGCAAAGCATATGATCTGCTCATCATTAACAAAGATGGAACATATGGTTCAATTATAACCTCAAGACATGTCAGGTTTAATGATGATGAACCATCCAATACAGTGCAACCTCCGCTAGAGCCAGTGGCTACTTCTCGAAAGGAATATGAGAAGCTTTCTCAGAGTCTACTGCCCAGAGATACACCATATTATGATGATGATGATGATGAGGACACTCTCACACAACCTATGCCAGGTTCAGTGGGGGGGCCTCAAATCTCTGTGGCTCCATCAGGGGACAGTATGCCTCAGGCTTATCCCCCTTTCTCACCAGATGATAGTCCATCCATTGGACACCCTTCTGAGAGGGGAAATCCACTGCTGCGAAAAGTTGCTGGTGTTAGATCTCAACCCTCCCGGAAATCAGCTCGCCAGCGTGCACCTGCTAAACATCCAAATGCTGCATATGAGCGCACTGCAGAAGGGCAACAGAGTCAAACCAAGGCTCAACGTGCAGCAGAAATTGCAGCACGAAAAGATGCATATGAAACATCTCCTTCATCGCCTACAGCAGAACCTGACTCCATCGATGAAAGTGCT
The DNA here is from genome assembly GCA_029378375.1 of Mycena olivaceomarginata. Taxonomy (NCBI): domain Eukaryota; kingdom Fungi; phylum Basidiomycota; class Agaricomycetes; order Agaricales; family Mycenaceae; genus Mycena; species Mycena olivaceomarginata. Next base: position 292,169 of record JARKIC010000112.1, on the reverse strand, counting down.
GATGTACCTGCTGCAGTCCTTCTTGCAAGTCTTGATGATGTTATTGCAGAAGCTTTTGCTGCACAAGATCCTCTTGATCCAACCAGCTGGCAGGACGCCATGAACAGCCCTAATGCTGATGAGTGGACTGCTGGACTCAATGAGGAAATTGCTGCCTTCCAGGAGAATGATGTTTATGATGTTGTTCCAATTCCTGAAGGTGTGAAGCCAATCAAGTCCAAGATTGTGCCAAAAGTCAAACGGGATGAAAATGGTCAGCCAGCACGATTCAAAGTCCGCATTGTTGCCAGAGGCGATACACAGAAAGAGGGCATTGACTACAAGGAGGTTTTTGCTCCCACTGCAAATTTGGAGTCCGTTCGCATCATTTGTGCTCTTGCTGCAAAACACAACCTAGAGCTCAACCAAATGGATGTCTCCACAGCTTATCTCAATGGAGAACTTCAGGAGGAAATCTATATGACACCTCCATCCTGTGTAGATATTCCAGATAGCCATTGCTGGCGATTGAAGCGATCATTATATGGTCTTAAGCAGGCAGGGAGAACTTGGAACCGAACTTTGGATTCAAAACTTCTGAAGCTTGGCTTCCATCGACTAAACTCAGAGACCTGTCTCTATGTCTACAAAGATGGGAAACAGACATGTTTTGTGGTCGTTTATGTTGATGATCTTCTCATTGCCGCCACTTCAAAGGAGTTCTCTCACAAAGTCAAAGACCTGCTTTCCTCCAGCTTCAAAATGCGAGACCTGGGCCCAGCCAAATATCTACTTGGAATTGAAATCATTCGCAATCGCAAAAAGCGGACAATTGCATTGAGTCAACGTCAATACATTGACAAATTCCTTGATCGCTATGGTATGACTGACTGCAAACCAGTATTCACTCCAATGGCCACAGGCATTCACCTTGCAGTTGATGATCCTGATAACAATGAGACCATTCACCATATGGCCATTGCTGAAGGAGGACCAATTGTTCCATACCAAAGTGTTATTGGATCTGCCATGTATGCAATGCTGGGAACTCGACCAGATCTTGCCTATGCTGTGGGAATGCTTGGTCGCTTCAGTGCAAACCCAAAGAGTAGCCACTGGGCTGCTGCAAAGCGACTCCTTCGTTACCTCAAAGGCACACGAGACTGGGCACTGCACTATGATGGAGCTGATCTAAGCATTGACATGAACTTCTATGGTTACAGTGATGCAGACTGGAATGGGGACAGAGATACATCTCGCTCAACTTCAGGTTATGTCTTCATTGTGAGTCGTGGAGCTATTGGCTGGTCAAGTCGCAGACAATCCATGGTTGCTCTGTCATCAACGGAAAGCGAGTACATTGGACTTGCAAATGCTGGACAGCACTTAGCATGGTTGAAGAACTTGGACAGCAACAAAAGAATCCAACCGAGTTGCGCTGCGATAACCGTGCTGCAATCATCTTGTCTCAAGATCCACAATATCGTGCTAGAACTCAACATATACAGCGCAAATATCACTTTGTGCGAGATGACCTGGTTCGAAAAGGCGAATGTGTTGTACTCTGGTATCCGACAGAGGATATGGTGGCAGACATTTTTACAAAGGCACTGCCTCATGACAAGCACTCCAAATTTTGTCTATCAATGGGACTACGGCCTGGGTCGAGTGGGGGTGTCAGAAATTGATATTAATCTATGGTCCGCCCCGGACCTTCGGCCCTTGATAACAATCATTCCAATGTTAGTTCATTGTCACATGGTACAATTGTAGTTACATATAAGCACACATGCTTGTTCCTCATCCTCAGTCTTTGATCCCACATAGCGGGAGACTGAGGGTGAGTCCAATACTTATTTATATTACTTCTATTTACTCATTTTGTAGTTATTGCGCCTTCCGCGCATTTTCAGGTATTTAATATACAGTCTTTGATCCCACATAGCGGGAGACTGAGGTTATTGCGCCTTCCGCGCATTTTCAGATCTTGTTACCTCCAATGGATGAACTTCTAAGATCCCCGTCCCACCGTATTCCGCCGATCGCCTCTTGCGCGAATTCGTCCAGTTCGGATTTTATTGACATGATAGCCGATAAGTATTTTCTATGGAGTTTGATTTTACTTAGGGCCTGATCTGGTGTGTGATTGATGCGAGGCAGTGCTCGCAATGCTTCTAGCTATAATAAGCGAGCAATGAGTCTTCCTTGAAGGTATGTTCAGAGCGATAGCGCTCGGTGGCCCATAACCTAACAAGATCTGAAAATGCGCGGAAGGCGCAATAACCTCAGTCTCCCGCTATGTGGGATCAAAGACTGTATATTAAATACCTGAAAATGCGCGGAAGGCGGAATAACTACAAAATGAGTAAATAGAAGTAATCACCCTCTTTATAAAATTACGATGTCCGTCTGAAGCTATTTAAGCTCCGCTTCAAATCTCACCTCTGCAGCTGTTCCGAGCCTTTCCCGGTCTTCTTCATGCTTTCCCATCCCCCATCGCCGATGTGCCGCCGGCCGCCGCAGCAATGCCGACGTTCCTCGGCTTAACTCCACTTCAATGCTTCTCGACTTCGAATTTACGACACTCGCTCAGGTGACTGAGTTCTCTCTCCGCTTTGGCCCCGCTATTATACACGGCACCCGTTTTACAGCTGTCTCATGGACGATAGCGGAAACAGATGTTCAATACCTCCGCTTCGCTCCGGTATTCAAAAGTGCAAGAGGAACAAAGTCATAATTTATCTTCAGCGCATTGCTTCTCCAGATTGTGGGCCCGGGAGCATTTCAAAACAACTTTTTTAAGACTTCTCTCTACAAAAGTCTCAAATGGAAGTGGAATCCGGTCAAGGTAAACGAATCATTGTATTTCTTTTTCACTGGCAGAAATAAGGCAAGCAAGTGGGAGCCGGCGCGAAGCGCCGGCGAGCGCTTGTATAAATAAGTATTGGACTCACCCTCAGTCTCCCGCTATGTGGGATCAAAGACTGAGGATGAGGAACAAGCATGTGTGCTTATATGTAACTACAATTGTACCATGTGACAATGAACTAACATTGGAATGATTGTTATCAAGGGCCGAAGGTCCGGGGCGGACCATAGATTAATATCAATTTCTGACAGGAGGCAGTGCATCGGCACCGCACGGTATAAATAAGGCTCGTTCCCGAGTTGACAATTCCCCCACCCAGTACCTTGCTCATGGCGACCATTCAGACGACTACACCCGCTCTTCCCGATTACATTACTTACCGGTTTGCCAACCGACTTGTGTACGTTCGCCCTGGGCAGACCCACGAGGTATCTTGTTCGTGCAACCGCTGTACCGGATTGAATTACTGACGCCGTTTAGATTGCACTAGACATTGCACAGAAGGAATTCATAGAGCTCACAGGCATATCGCGCGACCGAATTTCGTTCAACACTGTCGCTACACTTAATCGAATAGAGCAGCGCGTCGTCCGGATATCCGAGAGCGCGTGGCTGGTCGCGGTGGCCCGCCAACTATGTGGTGGCGTCATTGACATCATCGTCACTCCCGACCCAAATTCGCCCCCGATGTATGTCGCGGTGCCTGCAGACATGCTGAAGATGGACAGTGATAGAGTACAGCCGTCCCCATCACAAGGAAGCACCAGGAGCTCAAAGCGGTCGTGGCTACCACGGCTGGCGTAAATCTTCTGCCATCCCATATTCCTGTTGGACATACTGTATTATTTCGTTCATTTCGTCAGTTACACGTCACTTTGGCGTAATGGCCGAAAGACAAAGCTGGCTGCCACCTCCGATTTACAAAATATCATTGAAACCCACACTACACATTCACAACCCTGACAGTACATTTAGCTCTTACACCCTTGTTCTTACTTACATTAGGTACTGTCTGCGACTACAATATATAGTCGTTTTTCACATTTGCTCGAGTCCGAGGCAAAAGAGTGCTAGATTTCAACGGTGGGGAATCTCGCTGTAGTCCGGTAGCGTACATGTTTGTAAGTACACTACTCTTCCTCTGCTGCTACTATTATCAAGAAACCATATCTGACACTGGTTACGTTGCCCGAGCTATACTAGGTAGAGACACCCATTCCGGTTACTTTTGTGGATAACGAGGATTCAAGGTTTGAATAGACACCCGGATTTGAATGCCCCGCGAGCAAGGGTAATGGACACAATCAATTGTGAATCCCGTGCCTCATAATGTATTCCTGCTGTGTTCCACAGAGCCATTTTAAACCACGTGCCTCACAATGACATTTTGGACCCCGTGCCTCGCAGTAGAACCCGCCATCCAGTGCATTGTAAGGTATTTTTACAGGGTTCAGTAAGAATAGGGGAGCACTTCACCTATTTAAGGTTTGAATAGACGCCCTGCATTCCGGATAGCAAGGGCAATGACACAATCAATTTTGAACCCCGTGCCTCATAATGTATTCCGGCCGTGTTCCGCAGAGCCATTTTAAACCATGTGCCTCACAATACCATTTTGAACCCTGTGCCTTGCAATGGAACCCACCATCCAGTGCATTATAATGTATTTCAGCTGGGTCCAGCAGGGATAAGGGAGCACCTGTGCCTCATTTGGGTTTGCCATCAAAACTCCTTTTCTGACCCCCCGAAATTCTGAAAATTTTATCCAAACTCGGTATCGATCGACAAAGGGATAATCAAGGGTCCTGTGAGCACAATCAATTTTGAACCCCACTGAAAGACATCAATGTCGAAACCACAGAAAATCGAAATTTCGAACTTGAATAGCTTGCTTGTAACGGCCCGAAAAATCCTCCCAAAAATTCTGAGAACTCATGCATAGCATTGGATATATGTCCTCCAGGTTCATTTGGTATAATACTGCTGAAGTGGCCACAACTCGTCAACCAGAGGACTTTCAGGCCATAACCGGGTCTGTGACACATTGGAGCCGTTTACAAGCCGATTTGAGCCATTTATAAGCCGATCAAATATCGAAGCACCGGTTGCACAAAACATTTAACGTTCGCAGTACATCCCTCGGCTTTCAGGGCTTAGGCCAAAGCCAGACCTCCCACGCGTCCCCAAAAGACTTCGTGTCTATCGCAACTTCTTGGGCTATCTGGGTCCTTCAGATTTTCCTGATGGACATTATTCGGGTCTAGCACGTCAAGATTTACACGATGACTTGCCTTATTTTGAGCGCAAGAATGTACGTTGTCACATTTTTCTGAGTGTAATATGTGTCCTATATTTTCACCAAGCGTTTTTTATAACGATAGACCTGCACTGTACCGTTCCCACCGGGCTGCCTTTGTTCCTTATGACTCTGCATTGAGCAAAACTTATTTTCTTTGTCTTTGGACCTGCCTCATTGGTTCGAGGCACTCCGTGTTCTTGTCTCTGCTGTGAGCCCCCGCTCTCTACCGAACGCCGGAAACATCCTACGAAGTTATTTTGCCAAATCCCTAGGCCAACTCCATCCCAGCCAGCTCAGATTACTAGAACTGCCAGACAATTTCGTCTCAATCTATCAGCTGTTATTCAATCCCAAACCATATTTATTCAAGATGCAGCCGCCATTCTTTTCGGTTAGCCGTGGGCTCTTGGGATTGCCCTCGTCTGGGCGTCTCCTTTTGGGTTCATTCTCGTGCATCCCATCGCCCTACGACCTGGACAGCAGCGGTTACGGATCTGACCACCGCCACTGTTTCCCACACCCAAAAATATACGGCTGTGGTTCTGAACGGAGCAAGGAACAAGAATTCCCCAATTCAAGTCAATTTTATTGGGTTCAATATGTATTCCCCAATTCATCGCTGCAATGTTTCAAATTTAAATGGAGGAGTGAATGCGATAGGTCCAAGAATCAGCTCTGCAAGAATTTCAGTTAGCTGTGGAAAACATAAAAAGTGCACAGTTGAGGGTTCGAAATCACGTGCCTAGAATGACACATGAGCTCCACATATTTTCCCACAGTTAGCAGCAGGAAACCCCTCTGCAACGACCGTGGGAGAGTTGGACCCATATCGCTGGCTGGGCCGAAATCGTGGACCCACAGCAGTGCAGTTTTCCCCTTTCGGGTACGGTGGTTTAACTTGGGCATGCTGTGTCAATTCCGGATCTGAGGACCGGATGAGGGTTGTTAATATAAGGCTGACGCTTTTTTCAAGGGCAACGCACTCCTGATCCAGAAGCTGTCTGGACCACCAGACGCATACAAGCTTTTTGCGACTATCTGAAGTCCCGCGACAAACTCTTCCCTTACCACCCTCAGCTTTGGCTGCGTGCCAATGGCACTGTCCACACGAGATCGTGGTTTATCTCCCGGCTCCACAAGTTTTTCCCAAACCCAGTAGCAGGGCAATCCATGCGTGCTGGCGGCGCAACTCGTCTGGTGGAATTGGGTGCCCTGCCCCACGTCATCCAGGCTGCAGGCCGGTGGGCGTCCAACACGTTCCAAATCTGGCCAGGGATGTAATTTGGCTCTGAATGAACCTTGTGAGGGCATTATTGAACCCAGAAACGAATTGGTCTATCTCATTTTCGTATAATATCAGCTTGGCTGTTTATTCCTCCATTCAAAGGACATGGGTTCTCAATGTCTGGTCAATGCCGAATGAAACGAGTTTATCAGTGAGGCCGGGCCGCCTTCCCCGCCTCCAGCCGCCGCCTCCCAACTCACTTCCTCCTACCTCCTTGAACTTAATAATGCTTGTCTATACCATTTAATGAGTGTATGTGATAAATTTAATACTCTGAATTCTGACCGCTCAACAATTTCCGACCTGAGAACTGACCACAGTTAACTTCAACCTGGCTTGAATCATGGAAGGTGTGGGTTCAGACTGATAAATCCTATTCTGTACAGTATGACACCGTTTGCGGGCGTGTTTCTATTCTTTCCGTTCCTATTCATTTTCTATGACTCCCTTTGACTCCCTATGACTGGCTCTGACTCTTTGGCTCACTATTCCTTTACTCATATGTGTTTGCTTGTGCAGTGTTTATTTGTCTCCATTAAGTAGAAAGATTCTTATTTTTCGTCATACGGAGTCATAGCTATGCAACCCGAACTGTATTTAAGCTGTAGTAGTTCACTGAATATACCTAAGTTCTTCTGCGAACGGTTCCCTCCTCAGTCATATCTTCTATACAGTATTCACATGTGACCTACAGAACTAGCACTCTCCCATGGAAATGTATCGAAATCAAATGGAACATTTGAATTAGAACCGCTTCCGCTGGCGTGGGCCGAAATGCTTGCATCGTAGGAACTATCGTACTCGGTTGACCCGGAGAATGACTGGTCCGCAACCTTTCGACGACACGCGATGGCTTCTGCCCAGGGATTTCTTGCTTCCTCGAAATCTGGCGGAGTTTGTCTGCGGTGAACCTGTTCGATTGGCAAAGTCCACCCAAAGATTGTTGCTTCTAAAAAGTCAAGGCGTTCATTAAGCCTGGCGAGAGTTGCGGTGATTCCATCTGGATCAAAGGTATTATCGGATGTTTGGGACATTGGTACGGAAGACGAACCGATGTGAGTGCTTGCTTTCAACTTCTGTTTAGAAACCCTTACCAATTCAGCTGTGGGCCGTTCACAATCCTCGGAGCGTTTGCTGTATGAAAATGTCAATGTCACTATCGCCTTAGGTCATATTGTATAGCCACTGGCATGCACTGGAGACACGGTGAATGGGGATCGCATCGAGTCTTCCTCCTCTTGCAGCTTAGGCAGGCCTAAAAAGGGGGTGAGACTTGGACCTTCTCCAGACATTTTATCTTGCCTTGTTCGGAAGTAAAGCCCCGTTGACTTTAGATAACAGCCGTGGGGCGAAACCTGGTCTATATATCTCTTGGCCGGAGCCCGGTTGCCTTTGGGGCCGAGGAACTAATGGCGGCGATGTGTGCCGACCCCCTCAGGAGCGCCGAGGAACGCAGCCACAGTTGTGGACTGGCGGGCCGTTGGGATGGCGGGACCTGTTCTCCCTTGCCAGTTTTTTCACCATTTTCATTTACTTACGGCCAAGGGCTACGTCAGTTTATTTTACACTGGGAAGCGGTGACCGACCTGGGGACCAAAAACAAGGTTCCCTTGTGTTCATCAGACTGAGTTTCCCTGCGCTCCGTTTAGTTCAACATTCTCTGGGGTTTCGCTCGGATGTCTGTTAGTTTGACTGTGCGGGCGTGCACACTGATTATGGTACCGGTTTGAATTTTTTGCGGTTCTTGATGTCTCGATTTACATGTTGGCTCAATGGTCGGCGGCGAAATATTCAAATAACATAATCGATTTGGATCGAATCGCTCTCGGTTATGATACACAAAATTGTCGCCAGTGCCAAGAAAAACCGCACTGGTCAGGGAATACAACCTGCTCCCAAATCGATCGAGACTCTGCTTGGATTACGATGGTGAGAACGATCCACGAACAGATCGTGGGTGCGCCAGCGCTAGTAGGTCTTGTTATTTCGGCGCATGTGTGTCTCCATATATAGTGGTTTTTGAAAGGTTAGAAAGAGGTTGGTCGGGGGCCGAGGCAAACTGAATAAAAGTGCCGGAATCTGTCCCTTTAATTAGGCAAGCGTGTTGATTGGGAACTGGGACGATGGACTTCGATGTAATCGCAAATTGCAAAATTAAACGGACAGAGAGATAAAAAATGACTAGCGCATTGGGGGATGGCCTGCCCTCGAGTCGAAGGGGGTCTCTGCTTAGATTACGACGGCGAAAATTATCCAAGGCTCGCGGATGTGCACCAGCGCTAGAGGTCTTGGTAATTTCAGTGGTTTGTGGACCTCTTTCTATTCTAATGTTCTCTGGGGCACAATGGGGAATCAGAAAAGGTTGGTGGGCGGTCGAGAAGGCCGAAAGACGGTTGAACGTGAGGACATTGCGAGTAGGGTGTATACTCCTGGCATCGACTGGCCCACAACCAGCAACTCAAGCAGATGACCTTGGAATGCTTCTGCAGACTGAGTCTCATTATCCCAAACACTCCAAAAAAAAAAAAAGTGGGCAAAAAACAAAGCACTGATCGGACCCTAGAGAGGTCACTAATGCCTCCAGACAGACTTTTTTCCCTGAAAATAACGGGCATCAGGGCTAGCCATTGGCAGTGGGCGTGCCTCAGAAAATGGCTCTGGAGTCGTGCTGGAGGTAAAATGTAAGGGGCGGGGGAGGGGGACAATAAGGTCACGTGTTTGAAAATGTGTAGTAGGATCACATGTTTGAAAATGTCCAATAAAGTCCTGCATTTGAAAATGTGAGGCATTGCAATACAGTCCCATGGTTGAAAATGTGCAATAATAGGGACAGTCAGAGTACGCGCTTCAGAGGCGCTTAACCTGGTGCTTTAGATGTGCTTCACAAGTGCTTAAAGATTTAAATCGCCATCATAAGCGTGTGATAAGCACCGGTTTGTTCTGACCATCCCTTTTTCAGATGTGCTTCAGATGTGCTTCAAATATGATTATCTCACCATAGTGATAGTGGCTGTCCGTAGATCATATCTTGCCGGATGCCTCCTGCATCTCGTCGGCTCTGTCAGCCTCGGTAGCAGAGTCAACGTCGGGCTCGGGCTCGGGCTCGGACTTGGGCTCTGTTTTCCTGGGGCGACCCTGTTTCTTTTTGGTTGTAGTCGTGCCTTCGTGGCCTTCGGCGGCAGCGATAGCGGCGGCGTTGAGAGCCCTGTTCGAGACCGTGGCGGCCCTGGGTGTATTCCCTGTCGCCATGATCGAGGGGAGCAACGAGGAAACAAATTTCCAATTTTAGTGATATGTTAGTCAGCGCAGTAGGATAGTATACATAGGAGTCAAGCAAGAAATGAACACTTCAAGCACCCTGACATGTGAAGCGCAGAAGCGCGCATGCACCCACCATCCCGCAGAGAAGAAGGAAATCGGAAGGGATGAATGAAGCAAGAGACGGACCACTGGTGTATCCAATGGAGATATCCCACCCAACGAAGACTCGAGGCTGACTCTAGATAGAAGCATGAGGTCGTTAGCAAGGTTAATCGAAATAGAGAGGCAGGATGTCGCGGAGGGATAAGGGAGCAGTTAGCATATTTAAGGTTTGAATGGCATTTTGAGTCACATGCTCCGTACTGCCATTTTGAGCTCAGTGCTTCACCATTGAACGGTTTAATTCGCATTTTGAACCCCATGCCACCGAATGGCATTTTGAATCACATGCTCCGTGCTGCCATTTTGAGCCCAGTGCTTCACTATTGAACGGTTTAATTCGCATTTTGAACCCCATGCCACCGAATGGCATTTTGAATCACATGCTCCGTGCTGCCATTTTGAGCCCAGTGCTTCACTATTGAACGGTTTAATTCGCATTTTGAACCCCATGCCACCGAATGGCATTTTGAATCACATGCTCCGTGCTGCCATTTTGAGCCCAGTGCTTCACTATTGAACGGTTTAATTCGCATTTTGAACCCCATGCCACCGAATGGCATTTTGAATCACATGCTCCGTGCTGCCATTTTGAGCCCAGTGCTTCACTATTGAACGGTTTAATTCGCATTTTGAACCCCATGCCACCGAATGGCATTTTGAATCACATGCTCCGTACTGCCATTTTGAGCCCAGTGCTTCACTAATGAACGGCTTAATTCGCATTTTGAACCCCATGCCACCGAATGGCATTTTGAATCACATGCTCCTTGCTGTCATTTTGAGCCCAGTGCTTCACTATTGAACGGTTTAATTCGCATTTTGAACCCCATGCCAGCGAATGGCATTTTGAATATGCTCCGTGCTGCCAGGAACACAGGCTGTTTAGTTTTGATGCTGAGTGTTGGTGAATTTGTACAGGCCATTCTGATCGTATTTAGGTATATTTATACATCACAAGCGGTCGCCGGCGCTTTGCGCCGGCTCTCACTTGCTTGCGTCGGCCTTGCTAGTTTTATTGAAGTTGAGCATGCATTTAAAAAAAATTAACTCAGCTTGACTGGGCTCTACTTCATCTTATGTAGGTTGTGTCTTGACAAAATGTGAGATAACAACTTTCAGTTGGCAATAACGGCATGCCTCGGAATTAAGCGGGGCTTAATATAACAATTACTTCATGCCGGTTGGATAGGTCAGCTGCGCAATATAACCATATTCCCGCTACCGTTAGGTAAGGGTCTTAGGGCGCCTGATTTTGCGTTTTTGCAGTAAATCGCATTTTTCGTCAGCAGTTTTTGCGTAAGCCGTTTCCTTATCCCCAAGTTGTTTTCGGCTTGCGGCGGGGTGACAGGCCCCCGGTCACTTGGGGTAAAGTCGGTCCGGAATAGAGTAAATCTGCGGAGAATTTTTCGATTTTTCGGTCCGTAAAATAGAGTAAAACTGGCTCTGAGCGTCGCAGGTCGGTCCGCGATAGAGTAAATCAGGGAGCCCGAGAATTATTTTCAAGATGCAGAGGTCTTGAAGGCGAAATTTTTTGTGGGTGAAAATAGAAGCGGCGTAGTGCCAAATGCAGGGAAAAGTCGCAGGATAGGGCGAGAATGACCGCAAAATGACCTAGAAACGGGAAAAACACAAAAAATTGGTGCTGGCAGAAAAATTGCATAAAAGTCGGGGAATAGAGTAAATCAGAGGCTTGAGGACCGATTTCATAGAGTAAATCTGACCAAATTTCCGAAAAAATCCGGACCGACTTTACCCCAAGTGACCGGGGGCCTGGGGTGACGTGTTGCTACGTGTTGGTGACGTGGCAATTGTTCTCGATCTTTCCTCCGGCCTCTACTTTCTCTTTTGCTTCCTACCCTCATACCACGCACTACTCAATGGCCCCCTCCGCGACATTCTGCAACATTCCCCTCTCCACCTCGGTGGATTCTTCCTCTGCAACATCTCGAGTATCTCTCAATTGGATCTTGTCTGCCGGCATTTCTGCTCCAGGTTCCGTCGCCTCTGGTATTCTGACTCTTCCTTGTGGCGACACGGTATGTTCAATGCACACGAAGCTCTCTGTTACCTCCACTCTGCCGTACGATGTTGTTCTGGGTCGTGATTGGCTGCTCTTCTGTCGGGAAACTCTGCCGCACACCTCCTTTGATCTCTCCTCCGGCTCCGTTAGCCCTGGTCATCGACCTCCACCTCCTGTTGATCAGTGTGGTCATCTAGACTCAAACTCAAGTGCTATGGATGTCGATGCTCAACCCTGTGCGGCTACACCCTCGCAAAGTAAGTCTGTTCCATCCTTTCTTGGACCTCCGTACTCATATTTTACCAGCACCGGCACGTTCTTGTGTATGCGATGAACCTTTGGTTTGCCGCTGCCCATCTACGTCTGGTTCACGACTGTCCACTGTATTGATGACTCTCTTGACATCGTTGACACTGTTGCGTGATATTTTACTTGGACATCATGTTACGCGATCCCGTATCTCTGTATTTCACGCAGATTTGTCTACAATACAACGATCTCTTGATTTGCATGCAGTCCCTCACACCAGTATGACTTTGGTACAATGCCGACGTGCTCTCCTCCATCATATTGCCACAGGTGCGTGCGCCGACTATCAGGTTGATGCTGTGTCGTCTCCAAGACCAGATCGTACCGCATGTCGAGCACTATCCCAAGATTTCAACTGTGCTGCAGAAATGTCCAAAGCTGTTTTGAACATTTTTCTTGATGCCGACCACAAGCAGATGTCCACAGAGAATTTATCCCACTTGGCTGCCGCTTTGAACATATCTGTATCTGGTGTCCGCACGCTTCGTTTTAAACTACGTGCAGCTATCCGGAAACATGCTGACACTATCAGTGCTGCCAATGCGCGCGTCAGTACCTCTGCGTCAATTGCAGACTTCTTCAACTCCTTCGAGAGCCATCGAAAACCTATTCTCCTATCCATCGCCGAGACTACAGGGATGTCGATGGCACCTTGATCGCGCCCCATGAGCTGTACAGTAAGCTCACGGAGGGCAGCCTCGTTCTTCTAACTGTGTCGTTTGCCACATACCTCATGGCCAATCCCGGGCGGAAAACCAGGAAGGTGCGCAAGCCCTTTTGCTTTATTGCACTGTCTAACGAGTCCATCAGGTATACCACGTTCTTGTCGATCGACTCAAGATCCTCGACCATGGGGATGGTGACGCTTGGGATCCACCCGTTCCAGCGCTCCCCGAACCCCTTTACTCGCCTGCGACACCCAAGAGACGGAGGGACGATGCCGCCGATGCGGCCTTTGACAGTTTTGGTTCCAAGTCGTCGCCGAGCCCGGCCAAAAAATCGAGACGCACCACTACTAGTACCAAGTGATTACGCGCATGTTATGTCCAATTCCGTATTTGTTCATTCCTTAGTACAACTTACTTATTAGCGGACAACTCCTATTTCACCCCCCTCTTTACCTCTTGCACCCCACTCTCCCATTCTCTACTTCTTACACTCGAAGTACTTTAGGGTCAACTTTAATACAATAATCGTGCCTTTTTTTAATTCCGGTAGCGGGCCGTGCCGCTCGTCGGCCTTACCAGCTTTATGGGGATCCAGCTTCAGACGGACAGAAAGCTCAATCTTATAAAGAAGGAGAATAGGTTTTGCGTCGCATTTTTTTTCCCCACCTTCGTGGGTGCGGATATAAGCCCTGAACCATCGCGTGACCATGGACTTGAACGAGATTGGCGACACCCTTTGGAACTCTCCACTGGTGGATAGACGGCCTGGTTTCTCAATTTCCCCACTGCCCGACGCTACGCTGATTGGAGAAACAATATACAGGGCTCGCAACACCTGACCCCTGCATGGAACCGTGCATTGGGCCTTTGCATTTCCTCGAAACCATCGACTGTAAGTTCCCGAGACTTCACGGAGATAGGTGCCCTGCTAACGATCGCAGTTGACAGCTCTCTCTGCTGCACTGATCGTAGGTATTCCTCGTGCCTTTACATCATTGATGCTTTTCAGTTTCAATCCCAATCAGCTCCGGTGGTGTGCAGGCTGTTTATGTACTCTACCGTGTATTCGCTGACATGGCATACGGATTCGGATCGGTACTTTACTTCTGGATGGATCTCGAACCACTCCCGAGTTTGGGAAAGCCGCCACCAACACGACTTACATACTGTACGTCCTTATATTACACTCAACCGCCTAATACTCGCTTATCATCAGAGCGCCATTTACGCATCGAATACAACAGTGTCTTGACATTTAAGACTGAATGAAGGGTGCTAATCTTCGATGCCTATCGCCTGTGGTAAGTCGTCCCCGCTTCAATCATAACGGAGGCTGAAAGTGAGGTTCGCAGTTGACCTCCTATTACGCGAAGTGTACATGTCTTCTTCCAGGTAAATATTGTTTAAACTGGAGCGAAATATTAGGGCTCTCGACAACATGTTACTGAGCACCAGGCTGAGTAGTAGTCTTTTCCTCCCAAAACTGTACTTAGCCTTGGCAGTCTGGCAACGTGCGACTCTGGACAGGGGCTTCTACGACTGTAGTACGCACGACCTTTATTCAATCAGATGTAAATTCGTTTGTCGTACCTAGGTTCTGATCAATTAACCGTAGTAAATTTGAGGAGTGCTGCATTATGAAGTGCAACTTGAGTCTCCAAGACCACCTGCTGTATTGGTAGCCCGCCATTGACATTCAATTTTGCATCCAGCCTTTTACCGCTTTCACAGCAGACATGTATGATACTGAACAATTACAATTGCACAACCTCATATACTTGGAAATTACCGCAGCTGCCGGAGCGAAGCGAAGGCACATCTTGTTGCACTGTAATAGGCTTTGGCGCTCCCTGCACAGCTTCAAGGAGCCTGAAAAAACATCTCTGTGCCATTGGTCCTTTCCTTTTTGGGAAAAAGGTATTAGTGTCCCAAAAAGGGAAAGTATCGGTGCTTTTGTGCCATTTCATCAATTCCAAACCCAATATGAACACAGATTTGTTTAGTCTTATTTTTGGTGCCCTAAACTAGGGTCAGAGCACCACCAGAACCGCAAAATATGGCCTTGGGCAATATATGGTACATTGTTGTATAGTTACATTATTCGCAGGCCCAGTCCTCAATATAGTAAGTAGTAATTACTGTAAGCAAGTAAGCAGCAATAAGTAAGAGAAGCCAGAGTCCCCCTCTGCTCTCGGTGTATAACACAGGTCTGCAGCCCTGTGTTACACACCGAGAACAGAGTGTGCAGTGCCGCTGGCCACTGCAGTACATGGAGAAAAACAACAGTAGCGGAGGGAAGGATGGAGTGTAAACAAAGACATAGGACTGAAACAGTGAACCAGTGACCCCCAATCCTGAATACAATGGGCATTAGTATCCCAGTCTTTCGATAAATAAATCATACTTGTTTAATGAAGCCAGGTTGAAGAAGGTGTATGGTCAAATGGAGAGATAGGAATGCCTGTGAAACACATATCAGTGTCTGTTCCCTCACAGATATCACTCATACCTGGTCTGAGTAGATGCAGTGCCTTAGTAGGGCGAGGAGAGAAAGACAGTGCCCCTGGACCCAGTGTACACGACGGCAACCCACAGCATTTGACTGGACACACATATGATGTCCAGGTCAGTGAGGAGTTTTGCTGAATTTAGCATGCCACCACAACAGGCATTGACCAGACACGCATATGATGTCCAGGTCAGCGAAGGGTTTTGCTGAATTTAGCATGCCACCATAACAGGCATTGACCGGACACGCATATGATGTCCGGGTCGGTGAAGGGTTTTGCTGAATTTAGCATGCCACCACAACAGGCATTGACCGGACACGCATATGATGTCCGGGTCGATGAAGGGTTTTGCTGAATTTAGCATGCCACCACAACAGGCATTAGCCACTCAAGCACACTCAAGCTCCTAGGAGCCGCTCGGACACTCAAGAGATGGCCATCAGACGAGCCCCCAGTGACCAAAGAAGCCCCCAGAACCCACTGAAAGGGAAAGAAAAAGAGAAAGAGAACAAAAAAAAAAAACCAGACCTGTCTGCATGGGGCTGTCACCGGTGCAGTATAAAGAAACAGTATGAGCATGGGGGTGATCAAGCCCCAGTCAGGGACTGCTATGAGGCGTTGGTGACAGTGGCCAGCAGAGGGGTAGGCAGAGAAGAAGAGGGGAGGGGTATAAAGACGGATACTGCTCATCATGGCTGAGAGGCAGAATGAGGGGGGAACCAACAGAGGTAGGGGCATGAGAGAGATGGTGGTGGTTGTGAAGAAGGGGGGTTTTGATGGGAGTGACAGACTTTAAGGCAATCACGGAATGCACATGTTTAGTATACCTCCATGGAGACAAGGGTTGAGGGTTTGCTATTTTTAGACAAGGGTCTAGGGATTACCATTTGTGTTTGTTTTGAATGCAAGTCTTTGTCCACTACTTCTTAGTCTTGCTCCCATGGGCCATCGTGAGGGGAGAACACGGGGAAAGGCCAAACACAAGAAACACCACCCACCTAGTGACTTGGAAGTCTTGCACTACCACATCCAGAGATCACTATCAAGCCAGTGAGTGATAAGACCATTTCATCATAGAAGGTTTTGTCATAGAAGGCTGATGTGTCTTAATAATTAGCAATTGGGTAACTGATTACGTTGAACTGCGGTCCGATATGCCGACTCTGGATTCATTGCCCACAATCCGCCAGGCCATGGTCAGGCAGATTACAAGAGCAATTATCAACCCAAGTATTAATCAGTAATGTGAAAATAGGATTATCCTACAGTCAAAACAAGTGTTTCTACGACTTTCTGAGGCTATCTGGGCCATGTCCCGGCACTTTTGGCGGATTTTCGAACTTTTTTTTCCGGTCACGCTGGATCCGGTCAATTTTCGAAAACCAAAGTTCGAAAATTCCTGTCACAGGTCACAGTCGCGGAGAATTGAGCAAAATAGTACAGTAGCTCAGTAAGGTCCAGACCCTCATGACAGGGTTCCCAAATTGGGACGTCATGAGGTGGCTGTGTTCGCCGAGACTATCATTTCTCAACGAAATTGAGGGATTCTTTCTCTTGGTATGACTATTTGATGTTGAAATGCAGAATCTGTAACTTTAAGAGGGATAAATCGAGTTTTTAACGTGCTAGACGTTAACTTGTCGCTTTTGTCGTTGTTTGTCTCTGACGTCACCCGCTTCGGGCACCCGGTCCGCGATAACCTTTTTTGGTAAGATTTTTGTATTGGTAATTCAAACTCAGATCGACTGTTCTGTCTTCGACAGGCTTGCCTTTTGAACGACAGAACAGTCACTGGTCTAGTCGGCGTCAGGAAAGTTCAGGCTAACTTCATTGTGATCAAATGCTTCATCACCCCTGCCGTTTCATAATTGCAGTGTGTCACTGGTGGAAATTGTCTGAATCACTTTTATTGCGTCCCAGACAGTCAGAAAGGCATTCAAATAGGGAGCATAGCTACACCAACCAACATTTGTATCATCCCTTGCTGAGAATTTGGACATTCCAAGGGGGAAAAAAATTTCAAGTTCGAACCGGGATCGAACCTGAACTGAACCTGAACTCGATTTCAGGTTCGATGTTCAGCAAATGGCTGAACCTGAACCAAAGTTCAGGTTCAGGGTTCGGGAAAAAGGCCCCGAACCTGAAGAACATTCCCATCACTAAGGATGAGCAACAGATCCTCATCAGCTTGTAAAATCTGGTCTAACAACCATTTGGATAATAACAACAGACCGATTGGGTCCCAAAAATGTTGAATTTGGACTCATCAGAAAAGATTACAGCCTCCCAATCTTTTCCTCCTCTAATCTTCATGACTATCCGCCCAGTTTTCGCGCTTTTTTCCGATGAACAGCTGTCACGGGCGCTGGATGTCAGCAGCCGTCTGAGCCTGCCTGGATTTGATTATGCGGCAAGCAATATGCCGTTCATGACTGTCCAGTCGCCTGGGACGACCCCTGCCAGGTGTTGTATGGTAGAAATCCTCCTTCTCGTGTCGTTTGTGAAAGGTCCGATACGCTTTCGAGCCGTTGCAGTGAAGTTCTTCCGCAATTTTCACAAAGGTGAAGCCATGGTGTCTGAGGGACACCATGCGGGCCCTCTTGGATGGTGACATTGGCGATGTCGGAGGTAACGTGGGCGCGTGTACGACGAAAGAGACAAGTTGGTTTGGGTCAAACGGTGCGTCAATGCGGTGGCCCAGATCGGATGCCGGAGCTCAGACCCAGCATTTGGACTCTAACACGACTCCAGAGCCATTTTCTGAGGCTCGCGCAGTCTGAGAAATAAATGTTTACTGCATTGTGCTCAAGAAAGCGAACAAGACATTCAAATGCTGTGTGGTACCCGTATATATTTATCCAGTGACAGGCGAAATGATCCGGCCACCTTCCCGTAGCTGCGTAGGGTTGTGTTGAGTACGATAAGACGACAAACCGTATGACCGGAAGCGCCCATTTCCGTCACTCCATGGGAGTCCGCTCCTCGTGCCGCTCTCAGTGCCTCCAACTCCAGCTCTCTCTTGCAAACGAGGTCGTACAGGGGCCCCGGACCTGACTTCCATCGCCACACTGGGCTATGTTGAAGCGCCTCTCACTCGCGGAGCTCCCGATCGAACTAATTGACGGTATTGCACGATGTCTGGACTCCGACCTGGTGGCATTGTGTCGTACCAACCGACTTCTCGACGGCGTCTGCCTGCGCTGGATCTATCGAACAGTCATCCTTGACGATGCCGTTCGCGCGGTCCAGTGCTTTCGCACCCTGACCTTCAGCATTCCTTGTGCTCACACCGTTCGGAATTTGGTCATGTATATCCTCTTGAACTTGTGGGTTCGACACCGCTGACTCCATGTAGTCAATTCCGCGCTCGGACGATTCTCCAAGCGTTTGCCCGCGTAATCACGGCCGCGCTCCATAATCTGAAATATCTCGAGTCGGTTGATGTCTCCGCGCACCCGGATATCCTCCATTTGATGAGCGATATCCACTTCCCCCGCCTTCGTCTGTCCTCCATTCCATTCTCTATCGACATCATCCCTTTTCTCGAGCTGCATCCTCAACTTTCTGGATTATCACTCGATCCCGTTCCGCATGCTTCGGTCTTGCCTTGGACGTCGTTGCAGCCACTGCATCTACCAGACCTGGAAAGATTCTGCGGGCCTCCGATTGTAGCACTATCAGTAATCCCCCACTCCCGAACCACTCATATCACCATCTTCTGGGACCTAGAAATCCGACCAAAGTTCTCCGACACATTCATGGCCATCGCCCGCTGCCGTACGGAGTTAATTGAAGTCCGAAACATCAGGGGAGGCCTCGGCAAGTCTCTAGAATTGGTTCCTTTCGTGCCCTTTCCACCCAAACCAACATCTCTGCTTTTTCTGCGTGCCGACCCATAAAAACTCGCCATCGTTGTTCTTGAACTCTGTCGCCGCACCTTGGCTGAAGGAGCTGCTCATTTCAAGTAACTGGACGTTAATTCAACCGTTGGGAAATGCCCAAGAGGTACCCGCCGGAGAATGCCGAGACACCGGCTAGGGGGGGGGGGGGGGTCTGGGTCGGCTTATTTCACTTTTTGGAAAAGTTGCGGATCCTCTCGAAAACACGTTTAAAAGGGTCGAAAAAAAAATCAAATTTTTTTGAGTGGTCAACTGAGCTCAACTGTCACAATTTTCTACATCCTGACCCAATATTAATCCTAACCTCAGATTTTGCCATTTAGCTCTTGCCGACGATCCATCAGCACAATGCGCACTTGATTCGTGGCAGTTTTAATATCGCAGCTTGGCTTGCCATGTCAAGCAATTTGAGGCAAAGAACCTGGTGCCCGTGCAATTATGCCCAATATCCCAGCAAATATCCCACATTTATTGCAACACATCTGGATTTTACTGTATCCCTGCCCAGATGTTTGTGCTGCAAAGAACTCCTGCGCCCCGGGTGATACTGTGGAATTGGTCGGATGCTCTGTCTGTCGGGTCCCAGGTTGCAATCATCTTTCTTTCTTTTTGACTGAATCTTGACAATTTATCCCAGTTCCACTTGCGTTTGCCTGAATGACATTTTGGTTGACAGACAATCAAACATTGATCGGAATTGCCTTTTTGGGATGTTTATATAAGCGTTACGCAGGGGGGGTGGGGGTCGTCGAGCCCTTAATGCACTTTTTCGACCCAGTGTAGCAAATTCTTCAGCGGGTACCTCTTGGAAATGCCTTTCGGTGTCCGAAAATTTCGTGATTATATAGTAAGGTCGGTGACCAATCACAAGGCCGAGGGAATCAACAGACAACATGCGAGGCATAAGCATCTTTGTTGTAGTGTCTGCAGGCTCGACGGGTACCTTGCGTGTGCCGCACGGCTGTGTACTAGGTTGCCTGTAGGGATAGCGGCCAACTCAAGAGTTTGTAATGTTCCTGTTATCTTTCTTTCTGGTTTTATTCAGGTACTCGTACTTATCCATTTAGTTACATTGTGGCACATAGATATAATATATATTCTCGTACTCGAGTCGTCTCTCCTCAGACTTCGTTTCACTTGTGTGCGCGAAGACTAAGGTGAGCTTCTCTTCTTACTTACTTCTTTACTTGTTACTCACTCGTACCTAGTTGCTATTCTCTAGGTGAATATAACAGACTTCGTTTCACTTGTGTACGCGAAGAGTCGGAGACTGAGCTGCTATTCTCTAGAACTCTCGCGCATTTAGTCGTCTCACTCTCACAGATTCATCCGATGCCAGTGCCGCTAGCACTGATGATGAGACGACATGGGAATCTGATTGGGAAGAAGGAGACACTGAGCCAGAACCATGGGAGAGTCTGCCTACTCCAAGGACGTATGACGAGAGGATGGCACGGAATGATCAGAAACGAGCAAATGCTGAGAAATTTTCCATATCTCTTCTATTTTTCCTGGTGTTCTCCAATGTTCACCCGTTTTACTTATGGTGGTCCGGAATCCGGAATTTTCCTCACCTCCGGACCCTCATCCCGTTACAGATCAACTCATACGGAGCCGGTCCGAGTTAACCGGACTTTGGCCGAAATATCCCCCAGCTGATATCTTGATAATACAGCTTGTTTTTACTGAATATTATTCACATATTGACAGAAATATAAGCACGCCAATATCTTTGCAGAAACAGAGACTGACGACAACATATTATCTGAGACTGCTTACCTGGCAACACTAGTTACCTGGCCATTTGCATAATATAAGAAGGTGTGGTGCAGGATTGTGCAACCTGGTACTTGTGGGGTGGAACACGACTGATGGGCACGCTGTATGTCAAATTTTGGCCCGGAGTGACACGGTGATCAAAAGTTAAAGGGACGTTGTTTGACACCGGAGTTTGACCCGAATTTTTAGCCGTAGATATTCTGTGAATACATCATGTTTCAGCAAAATATTTGCGGAATATCATGGCAAATATTCACAGGGCATTATTTTGCGAATACCCGGCGTATCCTCAACATATTGGCCACATTTCGTTGTGGGGACTTAGCATATTTTTTAAACAATTGTACGGCCTTCATCCGACAATGTCCGACGTTATCGGCCCGAGACGTTCTCGATCACGTGCCCATACCTCTCTCTCTCCTTCCACGACCACGCACCATCTGTTGCTCACACATCGTTCAGCTCACACACTCGAACTTTGGAGCATACCCTCTCAGCACTCTCAAGGACCCATAGCCCAACTTTCAGGTCCAACCCTTCAAAATTGGCTTGACGGTGGCCACATATGTACGCTCAGCAAAGTGAGTACCATGTCCCTCCCGATTCTGTTCTATCTGCTCAGGCTTGTGGGAGGTCCTTCTTAAGATCGCTCGACATCGGTGACTCATCGAATTGTGTTCCGGATGTTACTGGAAGGACAGTGAGGCCTTGCCCATTCCCCTTGGCTGATTTCTTTCTGTCTTTTGGAGGGCATGGACCATTCCGCGCGTCGGTGCCATCAATCCCTCTAAGATATCACAGCCAGTTTTTATGCAAATCGGTGCAGAACTGACTGAGATATTTACAATTCTCTGAAAACATTCCAAAACAGAAAAATTTGGTCGCGCCTTCGGTTCCGACTTTAGCTGTAAATCAAGAGCCTGCTAACCAAAGTACGTATATTTCAATCTTTTTTTTTCTGTTTATCTGCTCCCAGCATGAAATGATATAGATATGTATGGGGCGCTCATAGTCATTCTTCCGTGCCGACTGGTCCCCCACGACGGTGACGTTGTGCCGACACAAACGCCTGCTGCGCCGATGAATCCCACGAGTTAACAACCCAGTCACGGCTGAGGGACTCCGCCCATTGCGCGATTTCCATGCGTCGGGCGTTGAAAGTCTCCGCTTCAGGCTCCGGTTCCTTACGCGAGTTGGGGCTCCTCAAATTTCAGTCTCGGGGTCATTCAAAAAGTCAAAAGACGTACTCTTTTGCATCAAGCTTCAATGGGTCACCGTCACAATCGACGCGATCTTCCAGCTGGGGGAGAATGCGCAGCGCGGCCATACCGACGAGAGTCGCGGCAGCTGAAAGTTCGGCCAGCGTACGAGAGTGTTCTAATCTGCTGTGGCATCATCAGGCGTGAGTTCAGGCCTTCGTCTTGGTACATCACACCCGCACTTGAGGCCCTTGCCGGGTTTCATGACAGCTGATCAATGTACGCAAAGCGAGCAATAGGCCAAAGTTACTTGGGGTTTGTGCGGGGTGACCAAAACTCAAAGAGTGACTAAGTACTACTGTTCCATTTCCTACAATTCGTATAGTCACAGGTCACAAGCCCAAAATCATACGAAAATTTTCGTAGGTCACTGCGTCACAGAGGAGATTTTGGCCTTAGCCGAGCTAGCCGAGGGATGCCGAGCAGTGCCGAGGCATCAAATTACCAAAAGGGGACCGGTTACGAAAGGTACAATTTGTATGAAATGTCACACCCGAAATGGTCGTACGAATTGAACGAAATCGAACAGTAGAGTTGGTTGAAGATTGATGGCGCATCAATGCTTGGTAATACATACGTGGCGCTACCGGGCCTTGGCACACAGCTACGCGGGGCTACCAGCCGCTACAGTCTCAGAGCAACCTCAAACAAGGTCGGAAATTCGGCAGTCAGCTTGTTTGTTTTCACACGCCCATAGAAAAACGTGACTTGATATGGAGAGTTAATTGCATGCACTGTGGACCCCTGAATTAGTGAAATTCACCCCAATTTTCACCCAGAAAACAGGGTGAAATTCCTGTACTGTACTTTTTCGTTCAATCGATGACTTTCCATAAGCATTAAAAAATGTTTTTCGAATATTTTGAGCTCAAAATCCGCCGAATCACCGCACTGACATGACACCTGTCGGGACCCCATCGGGCCCCGATTAACCGTTCTTTAAGCAAATGGCTCCTCGGCTGTGCCATTTCCCCATATATTTGTACTCTTTCCTTCCTCCTCTGTGGATCCTCTGTTTTTAACTCCTTTCGTACCAACTTTTGCTGTGTTTTCTTCTCACTGCGGTCCGTCTCGTGTTCAACCATTGTCCCCATTTGTCCCAAGCATTTCTCGATGCTCCAATTGTACACCTAACCTACACTGCCTCTTCAACCAACTCTGACGGGATTCAACAGCTTTCCTTCCCATTGGGATAGCATTGGGCAGCTGACCCATCCACAATCTGAGCCTCAGGCAGACGCAGTTTGTCGCAGTTGACTGCGCCGCCAGATTTTTGTCAATGAACAAAGCTGCGGCCACACACGACCCGAGCTTTCTCTCCACACAAGCAGGACAGATTCCCCGTCCTTTCTGATGGTCCACCCTCCACTCCCCACCCGTTTGCCTGCTGCCGGTTTTTTATTATTCAAATACAGGGGTTACAACTGATAAAGCATTCTTTAAGATTTGCTCTTTCGGCTATGCTAGATGACAGGTAACCTTCCTTTTGTTGTTCGTCTGCTCTGGCTCTTCGATTCACCCCTTCTGTCCTCGACTTTCTCCATTTTTCAGCACTGCCTTTTCATTTGCGGTCAAACAGCTGACCCGCGCGCAGCTTTTTCGTGACAGAACGCAGTCGATCGCAGCCGCTGCAGTCTCCAGCGCAGCATAATTCTATTCATCAGGCCGAGGGGCCACGGATCCCCCGACAGGTTCTTCACATATAAAACGATGTTAGTAGGCTCCCTTCACCCACTTTGCTCCTCGAAATTACTTTCATTTTTGGTCGATTTTTGGAAACGCTGCGGGAGGTAGTCCTCTACTTGGGTTTCACTCAAAACTACTGCTTCAGCGTGGGCATCCGCTCGACGATCCTCCAAATTTATGTCTGCAACTGCCACTGTGCTTGCCATGCTGAATCTCATGGTAGCTGTGTCATGTCGGCTGCTTTTTCGCCCATGCTCCCTTTCATCTTAGTTCTGAACCTCAATCCATGCCAGGTTGCTTCCAATGCGTCTGTCCTGCGACCCTATCTTGCCGGTTCTCGTTTATGTCCAGATTTGTGGTTTTATAGCATTTCCGTTGTTCACTATGGCTGGCAACAATTTGTGAATCAAGTTTACAGCTTCATATCTTGAATCCTTCTGCGGTTTCTGACAGGTGCAATATACCAGATGAATTAAATGCAAGATCAGGCAAGATCGAAACCTTCAACTTAAGTCATCCTCGATTATTTGCTCTCGCTATTACTTCCTTTTCCACCTCGAGAGCGCCCAGCTCCGATCATTGATTGTTCTTGGTTGACCAGCAGTGAGTAACTGCTCCTCTCATGCTGTGTTCCCTTTTATATGCCTTGAAACTTCCTGTGAGTTGATTTGATTCTCCGTCTCATTTTCGCCTGGGGAGACCAACTTCGGCTATCCACGTCCCGCCTCTTTTTTTCTTTCTAATTGCATTGTATGTAGAAAAGGGATTGTTTCCTTAATCGTTCCTTGCCGTGCTTATTGCCGGAGCGAAGCGGCGGCCGGTCTTGTCTCTGTTAGAATTTCGTGTACCCTCTTACAGAGCTTAATTTATTATAATCTTTATCTGGCATGTTCTCTGTTGTTGCCACTTCTTTTGGCTTCACGTTTCCGCTCTTTCGGCGCCTGATTCACACACCAATCTTCCTATCTTCTCAATGTGGCGCATTTTTCTCAACCACGTTGTTTATTCCTCCGGTTAGAACCACCCTCGCATCATTAGCGAGGCTCGTCACATCCCACCTTATCTTCTCAAACACGCTGCTGCTTCGCTCATTTTGGTATCCTCGCGCCTATTTTCGGGCAGAACGGCGCTCTTAATAGTCCGTTCTATCCAAGTCTCAACCGGTGCTTTAAGGGGCAGGTGATCCGATTGGGAATGGTGATTCGTCAGGGTTGATCTCCTTGGCGTTGACGACGAGCTTGAGGTTGCGCGGGATGCGGTAGACCCGCGTACAATCACGGTCTCGGCTGGCGGGTACGGCGCTAATGACGGTGTTGCGAGCGCGCAGCATTGTATTCGTCCCGCACATCGAAGGCGGCGGTCTGGTGCGATAGAGGGGTGACGGTTGGCGGTAGTTGCGGGCGTCCCTAGCTTGATGCGTTTCGGAGCGAGAACCTGGCGGGGGGGTCAATTCTGAAGGAGGAGAGGGGATGGACTATACAAGAAGCAGCGAGGAGGACAAAACGCGCACCTAGCACCTAGTTTGCCCAAATCATCTAGTACCAATGCAGACCAGAGTGCAGGAAACCAAGACTTGCAGGTAGTGTCGGATTGATTGCGTCGTGGCCGAAAATGGACGCATGCGACTAGGAAGCGGATACTGGTGCACCACGATAGAAGGTGGACGAAGACGCAGTACTCGTCTGCCTTCGCGCGGTCGAGGCGTTGGTGAATGCAAGGCACTGCACAAAGAGCTCATTAGCACTGGTGCTCTCAATCTTCAAGGGCTAGAGAACAGAAGAGACGAGCCTTGAAAAGATCCTGCCACTGACGGGTCCCGCAATTCTTGAGGAGAACGTGGAGCAAGGGAGCACAAAGAAGGGAAGGGAGAAAAGATGGCTTGTCGCCAGGTCGTCGGAACTTCGGAAAAAAACCTAAGTCAGAGCACACATGATGAATACGAACTTGGCCAAATATTTGGCACCCTCTCTTTCACTCGTACCACCACCACACCTCCCTCCACTCTCGCCTCGCCTCGCTTTGAATGCTCTCTTTATTCCCCTGTTCTGCTAATGCACCAACCCTCGTTGCCACTCTGGCGCAAGACCGACATTGCCACCGGCCCGCAGGACGACTTCCGGAGCGACGTGGGTTCCTGTGAGATCAGGCTTGGAGGAAGTGACCTGTGGTGAGCTCATTTGCATCGAATATTATAACTGTGTCTCATTCTCCCGCACCAGCTACGCCGATTGGCTGTGCCGTTGCCAGAAATGTGCTCTAATGTACGTTTCCTCTGTTGCTCATTTCTGCCGCAGAGAGTTTTTGAATTATACAGTCTCATCTCCTTTCAGATCCCCCACCTTTGGTCGGACGACAATCGGGCACTTTCGAAGAGTGAGCACGCAAGAGCTCAATCATTTCCCCAAACTGACTCGCCGGACGTCAAATTCACAAACAACGCCTCAAGGCCTCAATATCAAGAACGGACCTTTGATGTTCCAAGACGTATCAAGACACGGAGGTAGTCAAGATCTGAGGCTTCGACCTCAAGCTCGTCTTCAAAGCTCAAGAATTAAGTTTTGATTTCAGATGCCTCAAGACTAACAGGTTCAAGCTCAATCTCAAGACTGAACACGCCACAAGAACCTCATGCCGCAAGAAATTCCTTTTACGCCCGCCTCAAGGTTTCGAACCGCAATGCAAGAATTGAGTCCTGAACTTGAAGACCTCAATCCGCTATTCCTCAAGATCTTCACCTTGACAGCCACTGTCAAGACGCCTCAAGACGTTGATATCGAGGACTATTCGAGGATCCGGGGTTCAACACACGCGCAAGAGGTCTTCGTTCCATCCCTCTGCAGTTTGGGTAGTGCTGTGTCGTACCAATTACTTATGTGTATCCCTTTTTTTAACAATGCAATGTTTTTGTTTGCAATTTTGTGGTGTGTTTAAATGGATTGGTTTTTTTTCTTTTTTCTTTTGGCGTGAACTACAGCGAACTACGGCGAACTACGGGCCAACTACGGACAACTACGTAGAACGGGCCGGAACTACGGAGCACTACGGAGTTAAGCCCCAAACTACGGAGCACGCCGTACATGGGGATCTTGATACGGCAACTACGGAACTACGGCAACTACGTAGAGCTCCGTAGCGCTACGTAGCGAGCCCAGGTTTTGCTGATGCACATCGCTTGCAAGGAATCGCCGATATCTCCACAACCGGTGCATCGATCCACGCCGCCTAGGGCTCATTTTCTTCATTGCGAGCGTGGTTGTCCCTCTGAGTGCCTCTCAAGCACATTGCACTTCAACCCATGTCTTGATTCTTCTCGGCGCTGGCCTCAAAATGCAAAAACAGGCTTCCAAAGCTGTGGTTTTGTCGACGCTGTATCTGTTGAAATAAGCTCAGAAGGCAGCACCTGATAATACCATGGTAGCCCACTAACTTTAAACACTCTTGGGGCTGTATCTCCTGTAATATTCTTAGCAAATGTAGGGGTTTGCCTTACCACTGTTATACCATTCATACCATTGCACTACCATGTGGTTTGTGAGGTGGACTTTGAAAAAAAAATTGAGTTTTTACCCCTACTAGATTGCATCTAGTGGTATGTTTAAGTCAGTCAGTAATCTTTTGTGATACTTTAGTGTACCACTGGTACCACTGATAGATTTTGACCCCAGATTGAAGTACTCAGTGACAAAGGTCACACTGGTAATAACCTAGTACAGGAGTCAGTAAAGTTTGTGATCGAGTTAGCATACCATCATACCACAGTAAGCAAATTAAAACAGTCAGTAAAGTTTTGTGACTGGTTTGGGTACCACCATACCACAGTAAGCAAATTAAAGCAGTCAGTAAAGTTTTGTGCTTGGTTTGGGTACCACCGTACCACAGTAATCCAATTAAAGCAGTCAGTAAAGTTTTGTGATCGGTTTGGGTACCACCGTACCACAGTAATCAAATTAAAACAGTCGGTAAAGTTTTGTGACTGGTTTGGGTACTACCATACCACAGCAATCAAATTAAGCCAGTTAGTATCGGTTTGGGTACCACCATACCACAGTAAGCAAATTAAAGCAGTCAGTAAAGTCTTGTGATTGGTTTGGGTACCACCATACGATGGTTAACAAAGTTACTTGGCAAAACTAACTTGGCCTTACAAAACTAACTTTACTTTACTTGTGGCAGACAAGTAAAGTAAAGTAAGCAAAAGTAACTTGCAAGTAACTTAAGTAACTTGTAAGTAACTTCAAGTAACTTCAAGTTAAAAAAAAGTACCAGCACACTAGAGTAATTTAACAACTCTAGGGGTCATAACAAGTGTCAATTCATGCTCTTGTGACTATAACTGGACGAACTTGGTTGGATTTGATGCCATCTGATGGCACAAGTTACTTTGTCTGATTGCATTGATTTAACTTGGCGGGGCAAGTTACTTCCAAGTAACTTGAAGTTATTTGAAGTTATTTGAAGTTACCCAAAGTAAACATTTTGATTCTTGACACGAAGACACACTGGTCCTCTAAACACCAAATGATGAGTGCATATCTGATATACCATGTGAATAATGGCTTATAACTCGTAAGATCAGGCAATTAAATACCGGACCACAATTACCTCATTCATAGCGGCAAATCACGATCTTAAGGGCTTGCAGATGACTGTGGAGGACTGAGACACGATCATCCTCATTTCAGAATGGCTGTTTATTTTCCGCTGCCTAGGCCGTCTAGGATCTTTTTTTTTTTCAACGGTAGAATTGATCCCATGACGTGCCTACAGACCGAATAAGCGCGTGCTAACAATAAAGTATGAGCTGCACGAAGTATGATAGTAGGAATAATAAGATGCGAGTTTTTAAAATAAGTCTGGTGCCATGACACGAGACCAAACGGCCGAGAGGCGTGAAGACAAGGGCGAGAGCGTAGCGTGAGGATAAAGGCGATGGTGAGGACAACAACGAGACGACGGAAGCGATGCAAGTGCAAGTGCAAAAGCAAAAGCGAATTTGGGGTGAACTTAAGCAGTGCACAGTGTGAAAAAGCTGGGATTGTATTGAGAGTAAGTTAGATATTTATGCAGAGAGAGAGCAGTTAAAATGGAGTGAAACAAGGTAAGAACCATAGTAATTAAGAGCCAGGAACTAGACAAATAATAGAAGGACAATAGTGGAGGATCGGAAATTAGCCAAGATACAATAATTGCGGCGAGGTTGATGTTGAAAAAAGGAAATGAGATGTATAATGGACTGTGTATTAAGGGGAATGAGTTGGAAAATAAGATGAGAGTGTCAGATGTCTGGGCGGACCACGAGTCGGTGGGTACAGAGTGGATGAGAGCCGGCGTCAACGGTAACGGAATATGCCGATGTTTGACAAGATAATCGTTTGACAGCTTACCCGTTAATCCGATAGTTACTTGGTTCGGGCTTGGCGCGCGAACGAGCGCGTCATCCAATGCATTGAACGCTCTCGAACAGGTGAAACAGGCGGTAACTGATGCCATCTGATGGCAAGTTAGTTTGGCTGATCGCCCGTAAAGTACAGTAAAGTACCGTAAAGTTAGCTCCCCCAAGTTAAAGGGGGGATCAAAGTTAAAGTTAGGCTTTACAAGTTACTTTATTCACTCTCCTTATGATGTCCTGCAGGTCAAACTCGACTAATGCAGGCATTTATTCGCCAAGGTGCTCGGATATTGGCATCCCTGCAAGCGTAATCTCCTGCGATGACTCTGAAATTATTCGACCACGACTTCGGTCTTGTCTCTGATTACCCCAATATTGTTGTATTCTCATTTTTCTGTCACCCTAAACACGCCGTATTCCGAACTAAAAACTGAAATAAATGCAACGTTTGCATCTCTTTCTACGAATCCTGTTCTTCCTCTAATACCTGATCCGGTGACCATCACCTTCTGCGACAACTTCGATGCCTCTATGATCGATGACCTCAGTAGTCGTGATGACTCGTACCATCATTGCGATCTGTGCTGCCTTGTTCATGGTGGCAATCAACTACCTAGTGCTGGACAGCAGCTACAGAGAGTGGCCTACCACATCCCATCAGACTGCTTCACTCCCTCCAACTCAGGTATCCACCCCGCTCGATTTATCGCAAAGAGCCCTTCTTTGGGACTCAACTTCGTCTCCTGGAGGTGAAAATCGTCCACAGTCCCCACGCGCATGACCCTCATTCCCGGGAACCCCGAGCTGACGCGGTACATGAGGGTACCACAAGTCGAACAGAAGTAGTTGGTCATGGTGTTCCCAGAGGCCACGGTGCGCGACTGGCTAAAGGCGGTGAGATTGCTTTGGCCACGAAGGTGCTCCAGATGCGTATCAGCAACAGCAAAGTTTGAGGCGAACATGGAGCCCGTGATTTTGTGGCAGTCTGTGCAGGCGCAGATAAACGTCCCGACAAGCCCTTCGCCATGAGTAGCATGGAGCCGTCTCAGAGCACTGCACTGACAAGGGGACGGGATACACCTACGAATTTCAGTTGCACGGCTCCGCAGAAGCATGTGGCTGTTGCTTCGCGCTCGTTGGACCAGCCATCGGTGGTACAGCTGGCGAGGGGAAAGTATGACTTTGACTGATCGTCAGGGGCAACGACAGGTACCTGCTCCTTGGTATCAGTACTAGTTACGAAGCTCGAAGGGGAGATGTCTAGGTTCGATTCGACTTCGGGGACGGCGGTGGGCATGTCGTTTGCAGGATTCTTGTTTAGGATTTGTAAACCGGTTTACATATAAACAGGTCCCAGCTCTCGAATGGTTGACCAAAATGACCGGTTTTTAATCATCTCGGCAGCCCGGGCCGCCGGCAATTGATGGGCTGAAACAACAAGGGGAACCGATCCCCGAGATTACACTACACCTCGAAATTCTTTTTCAGAGAAATTGGGAACCAGCCTCCCAAGATATAATCGAGGGCCCTCAGTCATAAGGCTCCAGCCACAAAACACTTTCAGAATTCGGAGCTCGGACTGTGACCTCAAGTGGCGAGACAAGGCAGCGTTTCGCTTCCGTGTTGCATTTCGCTTCGCGGTTTGCGACTGTAGTAGAAAACAGGGTGTTGAGAATATTCGAGTATATGCGACTCAACGAGTCATCCGGACTAATATAGAAGTATGTAGAACATTCTAGTAACTAGCTCTTGTAATAGATGCAAAGTAGAACCAGCTCAAGGCTGTCACCAAAGAACTCAGATCCTGCGTCGGATTGTAGGCCATGTTGAACTTACCGTCAATTACCAACCTCTATATCTAACCCCCTTCCACAAATCCAACAGAGAGATTGGATATCTAAAACAATGTGGCAACTTTGTATCTGGCCAAGTGAAGCGCGCAGGAAACCACAAGGCGGCGCATGAATAAGTATTGAGACCTGATTGAGACTACTAGTGTAGAGAATTCGCTTTGCGGCAGGGGACCCGGGTAGCAAGAACAACACGCAAGAAGAACGTTTGGCCTGTAGAGTACATAGATGGTGGTAGTACGAAGGCAAATGGATGAGGATCCGTGGACAACGTACACTACGTAATATACGCACACTCTGCACAGCCCCGTGATTGATCCGTGAGCTCGCCAAGCTTGCTCACATCACGCCAGTTCTCCACAACTAGTTACAGTGTCGTACTCAAGGGGAAATCGGGATTAAAAAAACGGATATAGGGAGGGGGGGAGGGGGGTCCAGGTTGGGCCGAAAAAAACTTTTCATTGTATAAAGTTTAGAGGTTCAGAATGGCTAATAGACCATGAGGTGAGTGTTGGTAGGTTGTAAAAAAACCATATAACTGTCCAGGCGGTGTATACTGCAAGGTGTATTCACTCTGAACTCTTGTTTTCGGCCATTGAAGTCAACTTGGTCAAGTTGGAGCCGGCTGTAGTCAGGTCTCGAGTTGAAAAATATCAAGGTGTTTTAGTCCAGAGTGTTCAGTTCATCACCAAAACTCATTGGATGGTAGAGACAAACATGATTGAACTCAAGGAGGTGGTGGGAAGTGAGTTGAACATCGGCGGCTGGACGCGGAGAGATCGGCCCGGCCCTAGGGTTGGGAAACTCCTTCCCTATAAGGCAGGACGGGGGGAGAAGGGGGGTCAGCTCGGGGTCGAAAAAAAACATTTCGACCCTATATCCAAAATTCGAATCCCGATTTCCCCTTGGTCATACTGGTGCATTCCCGTAGACGTTACATCATAGTGCTGCGAAGCGGAGCTCAAGAGACGCGAGCGTCGGAGCGCCAGTGACGAGTGGTGAGCGCAAGACACATAAATTGCTGTAAACATATGTCAAGAATAGTACTGTACAATTGCCAAGGGGGAACCGATCCCCGAAATCCACACTACACCTCGTATTTTTTTTCTCAGGGAAACCGGCGACCCCCCCTCCATCCACGGTCTTTCTGTACTCTCATTTTTCATCACCACAAACTGAAAGGTCTTCAAAACAGAAATTCCAGCTGGATACAGGCCCCAAACTGGATTTCTAAAAGTTGTTACAACTTTTTTTTTTCACGACCCGGTGAACCCTGTCCGGGAACTATCAGGTGCGCAGTCCTATTCAAGTCCTGTGGCCTATTGCAATGAACCCTGTGCGGGAACTATCGGGCGCGCAGCCCGGAAACGGCGTCAGCACGCGGCATGGGCATACCCGAGGACGCTGCCCTAGTTCCAAGAAATTCCATCGAGCGCATCTCAGTATTGTGAAACTTCAACCAGGCGCAAACAGGTGCCACCCCGCGCATTGCTATTCAAGTACTGTGGTGGACCCCGTTCGGGAACTATCAGGTGCGCAGTCCAGCAGCAGCCTCAGCACGCGGCGTGGGCACACCCGAGGACGCTGCCCAAGTTCCAAGAAGTTCTGTCGAGCGCATCTCAGTATTGTGAAACTTCAACCAGGCGCAAACAGGCACCACCCCGTGCATTGCTATTCAAGTACTGTGGTGTATTGGGGTGGATTCAGCGGCTCGGGTTCCTTAGCTTGCGACATCGACGAGGTCCGTACCTCCTTTGATTTCCGCGTGTCCATCTTCCCAGGTTTTTCGCCTTTTTTTCGCCCCAACACGGTCGCCATCAAAAGTGATGGTGCCAAATATGATCTAGGACCTTGTTCAGGAACTATTGTGTGCGCGCGGCCCGGGTACGCCCCAAGGCGCTGCCCGAGTTTTGCAAAATTCTGTCAGGCGCATCCCAGTATTGTGAAACTCCAACCAGGTGCAAACTGTTACAGTCGCTTTTCATATTTGACGTGAAGGTACGCATTTTATTTCTGTTTCACCGATTACTAAGCTACATCGTCATCACGCACCACACAGTGAAACAGGCACAAAGAAGAATGCGCAAAAGGCAAATCTGTATCACGAACTCCACCAGAAAAACGGTGCACGCCAAGGGTATTGATTGGGCGCAGGATGCTCATTAGTTGCTGTATTATTTAAATTTGACATACGCGCCAACACTGTCGGTGCCAAAATACCCCTGAACATTGGCTGAGGTGAGCCCCTATGCTCGCTCTGACAAACTTGAAATTTCCCGTGACCGCTTCAAGGCGAACCCCAAATATGTTTTGTATGCCGGTACCCGGCTACAGTTGGGGGAGCTTGCCAAATCCGAACGACGGGTCTTCCAAGCACAGCCCTCTGATGTTCTCACGGCGGGACCATCAAATTCCTCGATATAGGCTTTTTGCAAATACATACAAAGCACGTAGAGGTGATGAGGCGTCAGGAGAGATCACAGATAGGCGTCTAGACAGATCTTTCATCTAGATCAGTTGAAGTCAGGTCGGGTGTTTGGAGTTCCTTCTTTTACAGTTCATTTACTTTTTTATGCCAGTGAGCCCTTCATTGTACTAACACTTTACCCTTATTGAAATTCATTTGTTTCTTGTTCAGTATTTTGTTTTCATAGGACTGTGCATTTTGTCTCATTGCAATACTAATGGTTCGCTGTCATTGAATGTTGCTTTCTTCTTGCGTACCCACTGGACCAGTTACACTGGACCTCTCCGTGGGACGGAGTCGTTGTATGTCTATATTTTCCGTGGCAGCTGATGCAATGTCTGATTCGTACTCCAGGCATTTACATGCAGCGCTCTGCTTTCGGCTGGTCCGATTATCACCAGTCACAGCGTTGGTACTACCACCTCATCATATCAAGGGGAACCGATGCCACCACCGATGCCACCCATATCTATCAACATTATAGTTGACTAGTACTGCTTCAGATATACAACGTATTTAAAACTAAGTCAATCGGGGCAGTACTTCTAGTGCTACAGCGTACTTGCCCAAACCGGAATGTGTTCGGCTGAAATCTCGTTACATAACCGGATCAAAAAGACAAAGAAAAAAAACGGCATCTCAGTGACTGCCGATTTTCAATGTGAAGGGACAGAAAGTTATTAGGTAATCTTACATAATCAAAAACTGAGTCGCGAGAATTTATGGTGCCGGTCACCTATGGTGCAGCTCACCTAGTCACCGCTACCAAAATTTAGTGGCCCAATCGGCCGCAGAAAAAATTTTGAATTAAGTGTACCTCTGGAGGGATTTTAGGCATACTTTTGAATGTACTCGGGCCTTTATCGCGGTTGTTCAGAGCCTAGCTCCGACCTTATTCTGCCCATTAACGAGTCTAAATACTCGGGCCTTCATCACGGTTGTTCAGAGCCTAGCTCCGACCTCATTCTGCCCATTAACGAGTCTCAATACTCGGGCCTTTGTCACGGTTGTTCAGAGCCTAGCTCCGACTTTATTCTGCCCATCAACGAGTTTAAATACTCGGGCTCTTGTCACGGTTGTTCAGAGCATGGCTCCGGCCTATTCACAGCACTGTAATTGGCTGCGGACATCGGTCCGATCGGGGTCGGTCCGATCAACCGCTCGCTTAAGGGGCTACGAGGCCAATTTCGGTCAGATTCTCTTGGGAGTAGGTGCGTTCGACTCGCACTGCAAATCTGCAAGGGATGGTCCCTTACGATTTTTGATGGGATCAAAAAATAAACATTTTTCCATTTTGATCATATTTCCGCTTAGGACAGCTGTAACTCGGGACACAGGTCTCAGATTGACTTAAATCTTGGATATGTTATACAAATGCATGATCTCTAAGGGATGGGACTCTTGATGGGAGGTCCCGAAGAGCATTACTCGTATAGAGTGCTTCACATTGGGACAGCAAAATTATGTCCCCGCAAAAGGGAGCAATGGGGAGTCAATTTTAGTCAGATTCCCTATCGGAGTATTCCATCCCCCAGGAGAACGTTTGGGAAGACACTATGTCAAAAAATTAGCTTAATCGAGTATCAAGAATCGAAGTTACAGCTGTCCTATGCGGAAACGTGATGAAAATGGCAAAAAGTTGATTTTTTGATCCCATCAAAAATTGTGAGGGACCATCCCCTGCAGATCTGCAGTGCGAGTCGAACGCACCTACTCCTGAGAGATTCTGGCCAGAATTGAGCTCGTAGCGAGTGTTCTAAGTAAAATATCGCAAAACAGAAAAAAACTGCCCACGCCTTATGTTCCGCAAATGGATGTAAATACAATAAAACTCCAAACACGATGAAACAAATCTCCGCTGATGCCGAGACGCCACCGTCGCAAAACTGCTCAGAAAATTACAGCTTTTTGCGGAACTTAGGGCGGGGACGGTTTTTTTCCATTTTCGACTATTTTCATGAGGAACATCGCCAGGAGCTCAAATTTGATCAGATTGCCTTGAAATTCGGCATGTTAGAATCGTATTCAAAATCCGCAGTCAACGCAATACCGGTATTTTTGATGCCATCAAAAAATTAAATTT
This sequence comes from Mycena olivaceomarginata, assembly GCA_029378375.1. Lineage (NCBI taxonomy): Eukaryota > Fungi > Basidiomycota > Agaricomycetes > Agaricales > Mycenaceae > Mycena > Mycena olivaceomarginata. Next base: position 256,395 of record JARKIC010000112.1, on the reverse strand, counting down.
TTACCGCAAAATTTCTGTTTTTGGCAAGTCACCTGTAGCACTTGAAGTACTGCTCGGATTGACCTAGATTTTGAATATGTTATACGTATAGATGTACTCTAGTCAACGTAAACTTTGGATTGATAATATTTGAAGTAACTGTAATTCATTGTGCACCTTGTTGAAATGGTCATCCCCCTCCTTTAGAAAATAGAGCACTCAAAGCAGATTTGGGTATGACCACATGTAGAATCATCATGGTTGACTACGATACATGTATAGGTATAACATTTCCAAGAACTAGGTTAATCTGAGCAGTACTCCGAATGCTGCAGGTGACTTGCCAAAAACAGAGATTTTGCGGTAAAAATTTAATTTTTTGATGGCATCAAAAATACCGGTATCGCGTTGACTGCGGATTTTGAATACGATTCTAACATGCCTAATTTCAAGGCAATCTGATCAAATTTGAGCTTCTGGCGACGTTCCTCATGAAAATAGTCGAAAATGGAAAAAAACCATCCCCGCCCTAAGTTCCGCAAAAAGCTGTAAAAACATGATGCTATTGAATACCCGGCTTTTTTTTTTTTGCGCTATGGTGCGGGTCACCTAGCTGCTGCTAAATTATTTCTTTTGATCTTCTGAACAGATCTGTTAGACGGATTTTTATTTACAGCCATTTGCGGAACTTACTATTGGCAGGCTAGCTCGGACTTCAGGCAAACGGCTGCACTTGTCTATTTTAACACGCAACAGTCCATGCATAATACACGACCGGGCTGGTTGCCCTATGTATACCCTATTCAGTGTTGAAGACATAGTATAATTCGTAGACACAAAAGTGAGAGTGCGGGAATGGTGCTGGAAATATGGACATAGACGGATTACGGGTGCAGGGAGAACATTCGAGCACCTTGGCGAAGAAATGCCTGCGTTTCGAGTTTGAGCTGCAGCAAGATAACTGAGAGGAGACACGAGCAAAAAAGAAAAGGCACAAACGAGCTGCGATGTATTTGTCATGAGGGAGTGCCTCAAATGAGTTTGTGCGCACTTGTGCAAGTGTTGTCCCCTGCTCAGCGATGCCGGGAGAGTCTGGCCTGGGGAACAAAGTGAGACATAGATCCGAGAAACAGGTTTCCCGTACTCCGGGTCACTCACCTGCTTATCCTCAAAAGGGTAACACCCAACTGAAAGCGGCCGCGCCAACGGATGCTGATGTCCGGAAAGAGAAAGAACAAGCCCATGTTGCCATTATGTCCTCTAGGTGGTTGACGGACGAGAGAAGACTACCGTATAAAATAGGCGGGGGTTGGCCGGTGACTGAGGATCCCATGTCTAAAGGTGCTATTCCGTTCTCGGTGAACAGCGAAAGGTGCCCAATGAGGAAAGGCAGCTCGTCTTGGCTTTGCGGATTTACAGATCAGCATGTTTCTGACTAGGACGGTCATACATACGGTACAATCGAATTGCCGTTCGCGTCGCACACGGTGAGCCGAACAACCATGGCCGGAGTCAAAGGGAGACGCGACAGGTTTGCATATCCGAATGCAGCGGTCTTTTGCGGATGTTGAACGACGTTAAGCTGATGTGATCTCCTTTGAACACTGGTTAACTTGAATGGTCACATAAAAGTGTGCGTCAGAATGTACCAGTGGCGATGGTCGGTCAGCAGGGAGGATACTTGAAGCCCAAGATTTGAGCGTATTGAGCTGGAGTTATGATTAGTCGGCGCGTTGGGACTTGAATTCGACCCATCCGATTCGAAAACAGTGGAAGTGGTGTGGACCAATGAATGGCGGCCTCCCTTGCGAGCACCGTCCACCAACATCATTGGAATAGACATCGGAGGACAAACGGTGGGATGGAAAAGCAATAGAAAAGCGTCGTGGTAAAGAGAAGGAAGCGGAGGTTGCTGTGCTTGCCGAGCCACGGCTTCGATACGTCCTCATTAATCAGTGCCTGCAGTCCATAATTGCCTAAGTACTAGGGCCCCTACAAATGATTAATCCCTAAAGGCTAGGGGCCCCCAAAATCCGCCGGATTCTCGGCCAAAGCCTAGACTCTAGGGCAGAAATAATATTTTTGTAAGCCAAAAACAATATTATTTGCCCTAGTGTTTAGGATCTAGCCTATCATGTATTTTGAGCATCAGATAATCCGAATTTCAGGAAAATTACTGCCCATGCTCCCTAATAGCGGCCAGATAGAATATTATCTGCCCTAGATGGTAGGGGTAGGCTGATCACCTGTATGCAAAATAATATTATACTTCCTAGGTGCCTGCATTTGGCTGATCAATGGAAGAATATTTGAAAACTCAAAAGCTTGGGCTCAGCCGCATAGAGAATAATATTATCTGCCCTACATACCTGGGCTTGGCTGATTGGTGGCTCACCAGCTATAATATTATTCCACCTAGCTACTTGGATTTGGCTGACCCAGAGAAGTAATATTTTACAGCCTAGACTCCTGGACTCAGCCGCATGATGCAGAAATATTATTTGCCCTAGATGCATGGGCTTGGCCAAACAGCCTTTCAGGAACCAGAACATTATTTTGCCTAGCCACTTGGGTGCAGCCCACCAGGAACAAAAATATTGTACAGCCTAGAAAGCTGTTTCGGCTACATTGTGGGAAAATATTACTCACCCTTCATGCCTGGTCTCAGCCAGACTAGGTTTCAGCAGCTGAAATATTATTTAGCCTAGCCACCTGGCTTCAGCCGATTCACTGAAATAATATTCCACAGCCTAAATTCTTGGGCTCAGCTGCACAATCCTGGAATAATATTGGCCCTAGATATGTGAGTTCAGCTGATCAGTGTCAGAGCAGCTATAATATTATTTTCTCTAGCCACCTGGCCTCAGCCAATCCATCAAAATAATATTCTGCAGTCTAAAAGGCTGGGTTCAGCTGCACAGTGCAGGAATAATATTGTTCACCCTAGGACCCAGGCTCTGGCCAATGGGTATAATAAATATTTTGAGCCCAGGACAGTTGGGACCGGCTGGTCAGGAGAAGAATATTAGGCACCGTAGACAGTAGGATTCGGCCAACTTACCTTTCCACAGACAATAATATTATTCACCCTAGGACTCAGGCTTCGGCCAATGGGTATAAGAAATATTTTGAGCCCAGGACACTTGGGACCAGCTGGTCAGGAGAAGAATATTAGGCACCCTAGACAGTAGGACTCGGCTGACCTACCTTTTCACAGACAATAATATTGATTTCCCTAGATGCTGGGGTCCGGCCAACAGGTGTAATAATATTTTATGCCCAGGTCTCCTGGTATCGGCTGGCAGGGATGAGAATATTGAATGTCTTGGATGGTGCATTTCAGCCGACCACCCTTGGACAGGTGATAATATTATTTGCCTCAGGTGTCAGGGTTAGGCTGGTGCATGGAATAATATTATATTCCCTGTGAGACTGGGCTCAGCTGATGGATTCACAAAATATTGATTCCCTTTGATCTTATGTTTTGGCTGAAGTACAAAACATATTGGACTTCTACAGAGATATCTTGATTATTTTAACTGCACAGCTGGTGATAGAGACACACAGTAGACACCAACTTTCCGAAGAGACAGTTTTGTTCGTGTAGTAAAAGACCTAAACAAAAAGCAGCCTCTGGGAGTCGAACCACTGACCTCCTGAGAAGGATTGGATAAAATTACCATTGGACAAGGTTACTACCTCTACACTATATAACCATTGGATATGTTCCCTTTTGAGCTCCCACAATCTGCCCCCAACCATCTCTGACTCACCTGTGCCCAAGCTATGACCACAACAGGTACAAAGACTGGTAAATACTGGCAACACCAAAAAGATGGCATCTTGTCCATCAATCCACAACTCTTCTCTCTTCTCTCCTTCCATGTCCGCCTCTTATTTTCCATCCCTGGTTTGTCTTATAACAGTGAGTTGTCCTACATCTGTTTCCTTTTCCCCCCTCTCCCCCTTTCTACCATACCTCTGTCCTCTGCTGCTGTCCTTGCCACAACACCCACTTGGTAGTCCCTGACTGAGGCCTGATCAACCTCTGTTCATCCTGCTCATATTGCACCATGGCTTGGAACCAGCATGACAGGGTATTCTTTCTGTTCACATCTTGGGCTCTGGGGGCTACTGTTTGGGATCTGGGGGCTCCTGGTTATCTCTTGAGTGTCCAAGCAGCCTACACAAGCCTGAGTGTCCTTGAGTAACCTATGCCTGTTATGGTGGCATGCTAAATTCAGCAAAACCTTTCACTGGCCCAGACATCATATGCGTGTCAGCCAAATGCCTGTTATGGTGGCATGCTAAATTCAGCAAAACCTTTCATTGGCCCAGACATCATATGCGTGTCGGCCAAATGCCTGTTATGGTGGCATGCTAAATTCAGCAAAACCTTTCACTGGTCCAGACATCATATGCGTGTCAGCCAAATGCCTGTTATGGTGGCATGCTAAATTCAGCAAAAACCTTTTACTGGTCCAGACATCATATGCGTGTCGGCCAAATCAATGCTTGTTGTGGTAGCATGCTCACTTCAGCAAAACCCTTCATTGGCTGTATGTATGTCATGTGCGCATCTGCTCTTCTCATTTTGCTTCTTTGGTGGCCTGGCATGTTTTGGGTGAATGCGGTGAGCATAAATTCTTGTGGTGCTCAAATTCTAATATTCACCATAGTGGGATATGTACAAAACCAGGTAAGCTCATAAATTGTTCAGGTGTTGATCTTGATGGTTTTTATTCCAGTGCAATCCCCCCACTTTTTCTGTTTTCTTTTTTGTTTTCATTTACATTTCCTGCTCTCATCTATTCCCATGTATTAATTACATATGGGGGTGTGTTGCTCATTGTTTTGGATACAGTGTCTGCAGCACTGTATCCGAAACAATGAGCATCATCACTCTCTTTTCCCTTCTTTACCTTGCTTGTATTCTACTTGTATTAGATATTGTTTGTCAAATGTACCAAAGTGCCTCCAAGACCCATTTTTTCGGCACCATTGAATGGCTAACCCTAACCCTAGGTTGTCTTAGGGGCTTTCCCTTTTGGGACACTACCACATTTCATCCCAAAAAGGTAATATCACAAACATTTGCTCCCTGGGCCGCCCTTCAACCTTTGTGGCTGGTCCAAATTGGTAATTATCATCACAAATAGCTTCTGAATGGTATTAGAGCACAAATTGGAGTAAAGGACTTCTCTGTGCTGATACTAATGACTCAACTGCTAGGATTTGTTCTGTCCTATAATGAGCTTGGGTAGGCACTGTGGAGGAGGTATCTGGACATCAATCATGGTATATATACACTACTAGGGTGGTCCCAATCCATCTGAGTAGGCTTTTTGAGGGGCATGGGTGCTGTAGGGTCTACATCAGAAATGGCTTGTTCAAACTGGTACCTACCTTCTAGTTGTCTGAGAGTTCTAAACTGCAGGCCTGGTGGAAGCCACATTTGTAGAGAATATGATTGTGAGCAATGGACCCTCAGAGATGTCAGCAGCCGAAGATATAGCATGATTATGTGTGACATCAATGTGTAGTGCATTTACCATTCTTGAGTGTTGTCCAAAACCATCAAACAGCTCCCGTTCAATAATGCTCCCTAAGGCTCCAACCCAAAGATTGTGGTTGATGTTCCAGTATAATGCCAAGTATGTGAAATCACATTTTTCAATCATTTGAAGAATAGGGCACAATGCAGTGAAGCTGGAGTGAAATCAAGTATTTGAGATGCAACAGACAGTATGTACTCGCTGTGGCAAAAAGTGATGGCCGCTGGGTTTTTGGGTCACTGCTCGACAACTAGAGCATATTTTTGGACAAAATAAAATGCCAGATAGCCCAGAAGAACGATGCGCACATTTTGAAGACATTGATAGCATCAAAATATCTTGATGTGCCAATAAACAAGCCAGATATGTGAAAATGCCATTTTTCAACTCTGTCAGATATTTTTTTACAAGAAATGTAAATCACTCATATTGTAGCCCTAGATGTGCTGTTCCATCTGACACTTTGAATTTTGCAAAAATATACAGCCAATATTGAGATATTTGGGCCACAAAAGTGGTATTTTGGCTTGATTTGAGCAAATTTGGGCAAATTTTAGTGATTTTGGTCACTTTGCGGCCCAGATATCCCGATGTTGCCTGTATATTTTTGCAAAATTCAAGTTGTCAGATGGAACAGCACATCTAGGGCTACAATATGAGTGATTTACATTTCTTGTAAAAAAATATCTGACAGAGTTGAAAAATGGCATTTTCACATATCTGGTTTGTTTATTGACACATCAAAATATTTTGATGCTATCAATATCTCCAAAATGCGCACATAACCCTTCTGGGCTATGTGGCATTTGGTTTTGTCCAAAATTATGCTCTCGTTGTCTCGCAGTGCTAGAAAAACCCACTGTCCATCACTTATTTCCACTACTAGTAAATCCAGTATTCTTCATTATTTGAAGTGTTTTGACTAAGATTTGGTCAAACAGTGTTTTGACTTCTGTACAAGCTATAGGCACAAAGTTGTAGTTCAGCCCGCAAACCGAAAAACACAATATCCTCAATATATGACCAAAATCTTTCAAATAAAGCAGAATATAGGACATTCAGATTGTCTCATGCCATTTTGAATCTCCATTTCACACTACCTGGTCTACTTGATCCTCAATTGTGCAGAAGAGTCAGAGATGTTACTTCAGAATTCTGGTCCATAAAGGCCCATATTGAGGCGAATTTTGTGTTAAACTCTTCTTTAAATGCCCAGTATTAGTTCTGAGTGGGCATAAGCACTCTCATAACCTTGGGGCAAGCAGAATAAGGTGAACATAGACTTCCAGAATCATCATGTTAATACAGAGTCTGAGAGTCTAACTGAGTGCTGAGCTGCTCCAGGAGACTTTATGCTGGGTGCACCAACATTCAGGACTGTGTTTGAGATATTTGGGATGACTATATACCATCAAATGGTACAGTCCTGTCTATCCCTGATATAGCTGAAATCTGTGCTTGACAGGCCTTAGAACCTGTTAGACGAGCACCTGAATATTTGGATAGCATCAGAGGGTAAGTTAGGGTCATCAAGAACCTCAAATATGCTTTCAGAGCAATGGTATTGTGGAAGGAACTGAAATTCAGTTGGAGGACCCATATGTTGGTATTAAATGGCTGTCCTCTGCTTGGCTGTGAATTCAGCTCATAGGGTATCAAGCATGGTAAAGGCAATTTAGGAACAGTGAAAACAATCAAAAAGCAGTATAGGGAGCGAGTTTTAGTGATAATTGCCTTTTTGGGATGAAATATGGTAGTGTCCCAAAAGGGAAAGTCCCTCGGAAACACCCTTTGCCTGTGGAAATCAAAGTTGTAGAGCTTTGTTTAGAACCATTTATGCATTGGCAGCATCATTAGCTCACAAAATGCCAAATACATTCCAAACCCTGTGCTTTTTGGATCTGCCATTGAGTTCAGGGCAATGCCTATGCATGTCAACATGGCTGCTAATTGGCACACGGCATCAATATAACTTGCTGGATGAATTGGAGTGATCGGAAAACTACTGATTTCTTGGAACCTGGAGCTGCCAGCTGATACCAGGCCATTGGGGATCCAGATGGCAGTGGGGAGTGGAATGTTAAGGTGGTCTATGTGGTTCCGAGTTTTCAATGGTTATCACTTTAAGAGGGCCTTAATATTATTATCCCCACTGGCTGACACCAGAGTTCCTGGGATTGAAATATTGATATACCCATCAGTCAGGCCCTAACATCTAGGGTAGATAATATTATTCTCTGTACAGGGGTCAGTCAGCCAAGCTCTGTGCTCTAGGGTGTGTAATATGACCAAGACCAGCTGATACCAAGGTTCCTGGGATTAAATATTATTATAGTCATCAGCTGGACCCTAACATCTAGGGCAGATAATATTATTGTCTGTACAGGGGTTGGTCAGCTGAGTCCTACCATCTAGGGTGCTTAATATTATATAGGGCTCAGTCAGCCGAGCCCTGTGCTCTAGGGCGTGTAAGATTATGATCAGGACCAGCTGGTACCAAGTGACCTGGGCATAAAATATTAGCATATCTGTGGGCCTCAACATCTAGGGCAAATAATATTATTGTCTGTTGGAAGGTAGGTTGATGGAGTCCTACCGTCTAGGGTGTCTAATATCCTTCTCCCCACCAGCAGATGCCAAGTGACCTGGGCATAAAATATTATTTTATCGGCCGGACTCCAGCATCTAGGGCAATCAATATTATTGTCTGCGGAAAGGAAGGTCAGCCAGGTCTTACTGTCTAGGATGTCTAGTATTATTCTCTCCACCAGTCAGTGCCAAGTGACCTAGGCATAAAATATTGTCAGCTGGACCCCAGTATCTAGGGAAAATAATATTATTGTCTGTGAAAAGGTAGGTTGGCCGAATCCTACTGTCTAGGGTGTCTAATATTCTTATCCCTACCAGCTGGTATCAGGAGACCTGGGCATAAAATATTATTATACCTGTTGGCCGAACCCCAGCATCCAGGGCAATCAATATTATTGTCTGGGAAAAGGTAGGTCAGCCGAGTCCTGCTGTCTTGGGTGCCTAATATTCTTCTCCTGACTAGTTGGTCCCAAGTGTCCTGGGCTCAAAATATTTCTTATACCCATCGGCCGAAGCCTGGGTCCGAGGGTGAATAATGTTATTATCTGTGGAAAGGTAGGTTGGCCGAGTCCCACTATCTAGGGTGCCTAATATTCTTCTCCTGACCAGCCAGTCCCAAGTATCCTGGGCTCAAAATATTTCTTATACCCATTGGCCGAAGCCTGGGTCCTAGGGTGAATAATATTATTGTCTGTGGAAAGGTAAGTTGGCCGAATCCTACTGTCTACGGTGCCTAATATTCTTCTCCTGACCAGCCGGTCCCAACTGTCCTGGGCTCAAAATATTTATTATACCCATTGGCCAGAGCCTGGGTCCTAGGGTGAACAATATTATTCCTGCACTGTGCAGCTGAACCCAGCATTTTAGGCCGCAGAATATTATTTTGATGGATTGGCTGAGGCGAGGTGGCTAGGAAAAATAATATTATAGCAGCTCTGACACTGGTTGACTTTCCATAAGGCATTTTCTGTGTTTTCGAATACTTTGAGGTCTAAAACCGCAGGATCACCGCAATGACATGACACCTGTCAGGACCCCATCGGGCCCAGATCTCTGTTAGAATATTTTCGACCCTCTTCCAGACTTGAATTCAAGTTTAATCTGGAGGGGGGGTCGCTACCCCCCCTCTTCAGATTATTTTGCGCTCGAATAGAGCTTCTGCGACGCTTTCAAACGATGTTTCGCCTCTTTGGGCAAGCGCGTCTCACCGCCACACCGCGCCTCAACTGGTCAGCAAATTGTGTGCACCACAGGGACTTCGGATTTCTTCTTAACCGCAGTTATCCAGGCACTGAGATATCTCAGTGCCTAGATATCTCAGTGCCTAGGAAACGGCTTCCTCCAGTCTTTTGGCTCAAATTTACGGCGCAAATGAGGGGAGGACGACGAGTACCGTCCATACCGTAAGGGTTTGAACAGTGTGCAAAGGAGCTTGTAGCTACGCTTGCGTAAACCCGTATGGCATTGACTCGCTCAAAAAACGAACCCGCGGGCGCTACCCAGCTGCAGTTGTCGGATGTCTCGCAGATCTTTATGTACCTCTCTAGAACTTATTTCAATGCTTATGGGAATACACAGCGATTAAATTATTCAGAATAACCCATATGCCGGCACGCTTGGGACCCCTCCGTTAAGCTCGAGAATAGAAAATGCCTTATGGAAAGTCAACCACTGATCAGCTGAACTCACGTATCTAGGGCCAATAATATTCTGGGATTGTACAGCTGAGCCCAGGAATTTAGGCTGTGGAATATTATTTCAGTGAATCGGCTGAAGCCAGGTGGCTAGGCTAAATAATATTTCAGCTGCTGAAACCTAGTCTGGCTGAGACCAGGCATGAAGGGTGAGTAATATTTTCCCACAATGCAGCCGAAACCAGCTTTCTAGGCTGTACATTATTTTTGTTCCTGGTGGGCTGCACCCAAGTGGCTAGGCAAAATAATATTCTGGTTCCTGAAAGGCTGTTTGGCCAAGCCCATGCATCTAGGGCAAATAATATTTCTGCATCATGCGGCTGAGTCCAGGAGTCTAGGCTGTAAAATATTACTTCTCTGGGTCAGCCAAATCCAAGTAGCTAGGTGGAATAATATTATAGCTGGTGAGCCACCAATCAGCCAAGCCCAGGTATGTAGGGCAGATAATATTATTCTCTATGCGGCTGAGCCCAAGCTTTTGAGTTTTCAAATATTCTTCCATTGATCAGCCAAATGCAGGCACCTAGGAAGTATAATATTATTTTGCATACAGGTGATCAGCCTACCCCTACCATCTAGGGCAGATAATATTCTATCTGGCCGCTATTAGGGAGCATGGGCAGTAATTTTCCTGAAATTCGGATTATCTGATGCTCAAAATACATGATAGGCTAGATCCTAAACACTAGGGCAAATAATATTGTTTTTGGCTTACAAAAATATTATTTCTGCCCTAGAGTCTAGGCTTTGGCCGAGAATCCGGCGGATTTTGGGGGCCCCTAGCCTTTAGGGATTAATCATTTGTAGGGGCCCTAGTACTTAGACACCCTTCGTGCAATGGGACACCCTCCTCGCCTGTTACTCGTGCTTCTGTGCTCTTCGACGGAGCGGTGCCCAGCAAATGGAAGAGCAAGGACCAGACCCAAACGATACCAACCAAGAGAACAGCACCGAGGGGACCAGGCCCGACGCTAATGCCAAGGCCCGCAACCGCCCGCCCAAGCGCGCTGACAAGAACGGGTCCTTCCTCGAGTACTTCAACCCGCACACCCGGCCACGTCCCTCCCGCCCTACCCGTCGACCGGCTTTTGGTACGCCGTACCGCAAGGAAGGGCGCGGGCACGCTGGAGTATACGATGCTGGGTACGTTCCATCTCTCTGCCTGTCATTCTAGATTTTCATAACGACTAAACACAGTGCACACCGGCACAAATCCTTTTTCGCGAGCCCAACGCTGTGGGCACAAAGCGCCGTGCATCCAAACCATCTTGTGCAGGATGCAGGTGAGCCCTCTTCTTTCCCCTACCTACTGCTTCAACCTGAAAACGTGTTTTCTCTAGGCGGATTCCTCATTACGCTCAAACTTGGGGTGCAGCCCGCCTCTGCATTGACCAGCAAAAAAGAGACCTTCCCCTGCTGCCTGGGTCGACCAGCCCGATCTACCTCCCGCGTGGCGCGTCGGAGAAAATGGGACCCGGGGGGTTGGATCCACTTCCCGTCGCACCCCAACGACATGCACGAGCACTGCGTTCTGGTGCTTCTGTAGTGCGTGGACGAGCGCGACGATGAGCGCGTCGTGTTTGGTGTCGATGAGATCATGCGGGGACAGTGGAGTTCGGTACGCGTGTCATTTTCCTTCGTCTCTTTCTTTCATTTAACTGACTCTGGAAAAAGAATTAATGCTCCGCCTGCACGCGGCGCCCAAGTTGATTCAGTGCGCAAAGGACAAGTGTGCCCAGAACGTCGGCCGCCCGGGGACCGGATTCGCGAGGTCTAAAAGGAGGGTGGTGTTCACTTTAGGTCCTACCACAAAGAGCACTACTGCCCAGTCCCCCTGACCATCAGCAACATTCCCGTCGAGGCGCCGGCCAGTGTCAGGCTCCTTAGAGTCATACTACCTAGACTGCAAGCGGTCCTTCCGCAACACGTCGAGATAGCGCAGAAACGGGGTACCACAGCCGCCCTTGGCCTCTCTCGCATCACCTCCCCCACCTTCGGTCTCCCCCATTTCTATGTGCGAAAGCTCTTCCTCACGGTCGTTGTCCCACGCATGGTGTATGCCCTACCGGTGTGGTACAAGCTGGCCTCTTCAGCGAAGACGCGCGCGAGTCGGGGACGGTGTGGATGGCCAAAGCGCTTGGGAAAGTCGTGGCAAGCCGCGCGCCTCACCACCACCACGGCGGCGGACGCCCTCGACTTTCACTACAACCTCCTCCCTGTTTGCATCTGTCATAACCGGTCAGCATTCATCGCTGGGGCGCGTTTTGTCACCCTCCCTCCTTCCAACCCCATCCACCACCACCTCCTCGCCGCATTCCCCGTCCTTCATCAATAGTTCAAGACCATCGCCTCCCAGCTCGTCATCGCCCGCCCGCCAGCTGACACCCTGAAGCCTACGAAGGATCAGGTGAAGAGGGATATGGAGAGGATCGGGCGTAGAGGGGTTGCTGGGTGTTCACAGACGGGTCGCTGGACGAAGCATCTAGGGACGATCGCGGAGACACGGTTTTCGAATTGGGGATCACGGGCGCCATTGGCGCGCTGGAAATCGTCAGCAGCGCCGGCGACTGAGGGAGGTTGACATATTCATGGACTGTCAGCCTGAGATCTATGGCCTCAACCGCCCCAAAGCCACAGCACGGCCAGTAAGTACCTCGTCGCGGTGTTCCACGCCCTCCACCGCCGCATTCTCCGCCAAGTCCAGCCCCGCTGGGTCCCCGCTCATGTCGGCATTGCAAGAGACTGTCGACGCGCACGCGAAAGTGGCGGCCCTCGGCTCCCAGACGGTACACTCCATGCGCATCACGCTCTGAATCCCGCTCCCCATCAGCAAAGCAGCGGCAGGGTTCCGACCCGGTGGAGCATGGAGTAGGCCACTTCTCGCCCTCTTCGACAGCACCACCCCCTCCAGCACGGTAGCGCGCACGTACAAAAGCCTCCCTCGCCCCCAATGCAGCGTACTCGGCCAGCTGCGCACGGCGCACATCGGCCGTAACGCATACCTGCTGTACTGCTTCGGCCTCACCCTATCCCTGAACTGCGTCCTGGGCTCCACCCCTGAAACCGTCCAGCACTTCCTCCTCGCCTGCGCCGCGTATCGACGACAGCGTCTTGAGCTCACCCTCGGTTTGGCACCACCCGGCTATCGATGAAGCACTTCCTCGCAGGCCTCCCTCACTACACACTATGACCCTCTTCGCCTCTCTTTCCTTTCACTTTACCTTTCAATCTCTCTTCAGAGGATCACGATTGATCACCTGAATGATTACAATTAGTGATACAGTCGATGTAACACTACATAGACTCCGACATCACTCTCTTTATAAAATTACGTGTGTCCGTCTGAAGCCACTCCGCTTTAAACTCCGCTGATGCCGTACACCGCGGCAGTTTGCTGCCCTCGATCGTTGGCAAATTGTTGGGTTCCCATGCTACCGGCCCGCAGGCAATCAATGATTCGGCATTGCCGGTACTACGTCACTTCCGACAAGCTTTGACAGACACTGCCCTGGCGCTAACATTGACAGATGCCTCCCACCCGAAACAAAGGTGGCCACGGCGAAATTGAGAGTCACGTGACCTTTCACTTGAGAAAATGCCCAAAGTCACTTTAAACTCAAAGTCGAGAAAGAATTATTACCGCAATGGAAAAAAGCCAAGCGTCATGGGTGACTGTACATTTTACGGCACGAAAGAAATATAATTTCAGCTCAGACATCCTGCCGGTTGTCTAGGGCTTCAACCCGTCGCCGTTTTTGACGGGTCGACGGACGGGACGGGCGGGTAAAGACCCGCCCGTCTGGGCCCTCGAGCCAGCGCCAGGACGGGACGGGTACGGGACGGGTTGACCCGTCAACGGGGTACCCGTTCCCGCCCGTTTAACGGGTTTGACGGGTCACCCTTCCTAGATGGAAATATGCATCAAATCTAGATGAATTTCGTCCAATTTCCGGGAATTGAGGTGAAACTTACCCATACATGGAAACTCCTTTGCTGAAACATCAATTCTTGCCCGCCACAAGCACCTGGATGGCATTGCCGGGACCTGCCGATATTGATCTACGATCAAATTCCGATTAACCGAGCGATTGGCCGTTCACAAACACTTGTCTGGTCTTATATCAGGGCACTTGAGATATTTTATGATACTTTAGAGGTCCTAGTAAGTTCCCAGTTTAGTCTCAGACTGTCAATAATTTATTAAACTTACTTGCACAAATAGTCCTCCAGCACCCGTCAAAACGGCCGTTACGGACGGGACGGGTGGGACCCGCCCGTCTCGGGGCCCTCGGCTACCCTCTGACGGGACGGGTATACCCGTCCCGTCGAGAAAAAACGGCCGTTTTTTTGACGGCCGTCCCGTTTAACGGACGGGTTGAAGCCCTACGGTTGTCGGACCGAGCGCGGCTAATATTAGGGTCATTCACGGTTCCCTCTTTGCTGCCCTTTTTCCCGCCCTTTTTGATTCCCTTTTTGCTCCCTTTTTCTGTTTCTGTAAATATAACCCCAGTTTGACCACTTGACTATACTGGGAAAGGCCTGAAGGATTAAATATGCTCAACAAGGATCATGAAACACTTTAGGACCCTTAAGCTACGTCGTATACACAGATTGTTGAAAAAAGGGAGCAAAAAAGGGAGCAAAAAGGGAAGAAAAAAGGAGATAGATGTGGGGGGTTTCACAGTAGACTTTTCCTGCCCTTTTTCGCAACCTTTTTTCGTGGAATTCTTGCAGTTTTTGAGGTATCGACTTGGTTTTTCCCCTTTTCTGCCCCTTTTATATGCCAGATGCTAAAAGGGAAAAAAAAATCTGGTGAAAATCGATGGGAAACTGAAAAAGGGGGGAAAAAGGGAACGAAAAAGGGCGCAAAAAAGTTTGCTGTGAACGACCCTATTGGCAATCACATTTTGAACACTGCGGGTATGCCGTTCAGTCTGGCTTCCTCGCCGTAGAGTTGCCCAGCTCGGAGCCTCAAGTCAGAGGAACTCTCAGTTTTATTCGGAGACCAATCTAGGGAAATTTCATTCGATTTCTCCCAATGTCTAGGCCTTAAGGGGACTCGAGGCTGAAATAGTGGCCTTTCAAAAGTGGGAGACGGCGCGAAGCGCCGTCGACCGCTTGTACTATATAATTACCTTCAATTCGTCAGTCACACATCACGCTCATTTTTTCTGAGGGCAATAATTTTTTCTCAATTTGCCGGATTTTCTTTGAATTTTAAAAGTATCAAAAAACCAGCGGCGGTGTCAAATTGAACGTAATACTATAGTAAGCCGGTGAATGGCTTGCAGAAAAGAATAATGGAACATCATCATCATCATCCTTATCTCTTGCTTATTGACCTAGCTCCTGAATACCGCAGCAGACTCCTCTTCAAATACTTGTTGGGAGTTGCTCTGATCATCATGGATTATCTGCTCATTGATCCCAGGTTATATTGATTGTTGTCTCATCATATTGAAACAAGTTGTCCTCAGACAACGGGATATCTACATATAACGGATTCTGGCTGTAAACTTCAACCAATGAAGAAATGCCCAGACCTTATCACGCCGAATCCTGAAAAGTTTATGTATAGCATCAGCTTTGAACTTCTCGGGTCCAATGAATACCACTGAGATACTGCCATTGATATCTTGGGGTGTGCGCAGAAGTTCAGTTGCAGTATTAACAATGTTCATTTCATGAGTGCATACATTGCTATGGAAAACCTTTGGTTGTTTGTCATTGTCAGAGTTGAACAATCAAATAACATGTGCAGTTGTCTGATAAACACAGCACACCATCTCTTCAATCCAAGTCAGGTCGGAAAACTCATCAGGGACTCGCCCGCAGTAAAGGTCATTTTTAATGCAAATTTCGGAATATCTGACTGCTGGAGTAAGACAGTCGCCACAAACTTCAATAGATCCATCACGATTGATTCCTTCAGGGGTGAGCATCAGTCCACTGAGTTCGTCATTCTCAGAGAATTTGAAGTTGGATTGGAGTCGTCTGTCTTGGCATCGCAGTATCTCAAGATGTTCCATTGTTATTTTTGAATCCTCTTGGTATGGGCCGAATGTTTTGGTCAAGAAATCTGAAAAATTGCGCTGGCGAGAACACACACTGCATGCTGAGCTACAAGACCATTGTGAGCCATGAAAATAATTTTGCATACACTTCAAATTTATTTTGAGGGACGGAACAGCGGGCCAGTTAGTCTTGATATTCGTCCAAAATTCTCGGTTAACCTGGAACGTGTCAACCAGTTACTTGACTTGTCGCTCATGAAACCGCTTGCATTTACGATGTTTTGGATCTGTAAATAAATGCATGACAAGATCTGCATCATATTCTCTCTCCAAAAATGCAATGATTAGGTCTTCTTCTGTTAGGTGAGTATCCTCAACATAATGTGGATCAAAGCACCGAATAAAGGAAATGATGTCTACTGAAGGGTGAGTCAAGTTTTGAATACGCTCACGGATACTGGATCATGAAGTTCGAAAGGTCCTGAAATGAATAGGAACCAAGTGTTTTGGTTGGTTGACGGAACGGGTGCAGTTTTTTCAGCACGGTTGTCAACAATTTCTTGTTGTAATATTCACTGGGCTCAATAGTAATAATAAGTTTGTCCTCAAGCGGACTCCAGGTGTCAGAGATAACACAAGGTGGAATCATCAAATATTTTGTTACAGTTTCAGTCAGGGCATCTGAAAAAAAGTAGATCACGGCAACTTCCAATGATTTGTTTGTGTTATCAAGTAACTCAGATTGCATACAAGTAGAAAGAGCATGAAAGTGACTCGGGATAGTGTCAATATAAAAGTTCTTACACTGTCTGTTTACTCGGTAAGTTAGAGATTTACTTGCTGCTTGGTGCAGTTCTTTCAGAGACAACAATGTCAAAGAAGATTTCATATATTTCGTTGGGAATTCCAGCCATAACGGCTTGGTGTTTATAGCGGCTTGTGCCTGGATATTCACCGCATTCAGCTCATTCACATACAAGGTGGTAGATGCCAAATTAATCGGCGGGTGCTGCGTATTTTTGGTGGCGGATGCCAAATGTAACAGCGGGGGCTGATTATGATTGGCGGGTGCCAAAGTATTCGGTGGGAGTTGCTCATTCATACTAGGGAGAGGGTAGAACTGAAGGTGAGTTGCAGGAAGCTGGTAGTAGAGAGAGCAAGTGCGCAGGGAAGAGTGGAGCAGAATTATTGATGACTCATTTTCAGATATCACGTGAAAGGCCGGGGCTTCAACTTGAACGAGTCAGGTGTTTTCCGGCTACGTTGAACACAAATCAATGTAACTCTAGAGCCACTGATGCTCTTATTGACTTGTCCAGATCTTAGGACACAGGTCTTCTGAGACTGTGTGGCTCAGATCACCTGACACCTTTTATGTAGCCGTTGATATACCGCACTGTTATCGACGATGTTATTGCTTCTATTAAGCCTGAATTCGAAGAGGCCGGGATAGCCCAAGATATCCTGGCTGAACTTCAACATGTGATCAACTCATTCATTCCTCACATCCGCGGACACTCAATTGTAATGTGCATTGCAGAGATGGGAAGACAAGGTTATTGCGTCCCGCGTAGCTGATTTTGAGCCCCCACACCAATATTCTCCTTTCCTGTCGCCATCGGGCCAGCCCATGCCTCATTATACATTTCCCTATGTAAACGCCAATCGCCCGATGTCAGGCCCTGCAGAGGAGATTCTGCGTTTTCCCCCTGGGTCCGGGAGAAGGCCCGCATATTCCCCAGATCGATGGTCCCCCTGACGATTCTCAGGATTCCATGAAGTACACCTCGCACCCACCTCGGCCTGAGCCCCTGACTTCGCCATCAGAAGCAATCACCAGTGATTTAGATGACTCAGAGACAGATGAAGAAGACGCTAAAGACGGTGTTGGGGGCAGTTTTAACACTGCATTTTGCAATTATGACAAGGTATGGGATTTAGCGATACCGGGGATAGTAATGATATTAGTCCTTAATTTTATGAAGGTTTCGCGTAAAAAGACCAAGTGGAAATGTGTGCTCAACAATGGCGTAATACACGCCAACGGAAAGGATGACTTGGGATTGGGCCTCTTCGAGGCGGGTGCTGAACCTTTAGGTCAAGGTGTCAACACTTTCACAAAATCCACACTATACCCACACAGTCACTACTAGTACGTTCAACAGGTTCCAACAAATCATCTCAATTGGAAGCACCTTCAAATAATTGGGTTGGATGAGCACAATATAATGTGTTTTACACTAAGTGGAATACTACCAACCATTCTCTAATACAACGAACATATTATCTGTAAAAAGTGAGAAGCATATGGGTTTGGTGCCTGAAATTGGCAGACTTCCCACTGGAGCTTCTGTTTAAATACATTCACAAAAGATGGGGGCTTCCACCTCGGCCACTCTAGAGCATGATCCCTGCTATATGATTGTCTGATCTGTTGTACCTACCTGATTTCCAGAGCTCAAGGCCATTGGCTGAAACCTAGTAAAGTCACAAAACAAACAGGGCAAATATTATTTTTGCAATCAGGCTCCGGTGTATCAAGGCAAAAAGGATGTCCATCTGATGCAAAAAAAAGTCTCGTCAAAGGGCCCTGTCCCACTTCTGAGTGTCAGCATTACGACACAAAGATCGAGTCAAATGATAGCAACCGTTGAGGGAACCAGAGTTACAAGCAGGTAAACCATTTGATGTAAGTATACTAATGGTCCAGTTTCTCCATAAAAATAGGGGAGGAACTGGGGGAATTATGTTGACCTGTGCAGCCGGAAGACCTGAATTGATGTAACCCACTGTCAGGACCTCTACATACAAGTGCAGATACAAACAAAGTTGAACCAGTCTAAGCCAGCTTGAGGTATTCTCTGCCATCTATTTGACTCTTCTTCTTCTTGTTTCCTTCACTGATACACTCTGATCCATCCACCCGCCTAAATGTGTCTGCACTTCCGCCCCATCCATGTCCCTCACAATTTTTGCGTCCCATCATACTGCTGCTTTCCCGACATATTGTGTTCCTTTCTTTTACATGGTCTCGTCTAAAAAATGCCCTGATAAATTACCTCCTGATACCTTACATCTCCCTTACCTATGGCAGTACTGCTGCATAGCAGACTCTGGCCAGGTACACTGTACAGCGTAAAAATAGAAATAACAACAACAGCAACAACAACAGTACATCACAGAAGCCAGAGGAGCCAGAGGACATGGAGGGTTACAATACAGCATGTGATGTGAAGGATGAGCACAGGTATGTTGTAGAGTCTGTCTTGGAAGTAAAGTCGAACTTGATAGCATGGCAGGCTGTGATTGATAAGCTGAAATGACTAATCACGGATACTGTTCCGAACACAAAGCAGAAATGACTAATAACGGAAAACTGGACTCGAGAATATCTGCTGGTTCCAGAGGATTAAATGGGCTTGTACCCCGAGGATTCGAGGTGGTAACAAGCTTAAAAACAAATCCTTGCATTTTGATTTATTTCTATATCTTACCCCACTTGCTTTCGATTTATTTTCGCAATGACCAATGTTGCATGACTAAATTTTGTTTTTACATGTAGCAAAAGTGCCCGAAACCCATCTTCTCCTGGGTAGCCAAACCTAAAGGTTCAGCAATTACCTCTTCTCAAAATGCACTGGGTGTGTTCTCAGTAGCCGACGACCTTTGCTAACCCAGAACAGCGAGTTTGATTGGGAATGAAGACATGGGCTTGAATCTTGAAGGCTTGGGGTGGAATCAGTTCAAATGAAATCTCAATTTCAATGTTAGGCGATTTCATGGTCCTACATGTACACCTAATTTAAACAATAGGTTGTGTGGAGTCCGCGCCATTTTCGTCACTTCGTTACTTCGCTTAGCTTCACTTAACTTCGCTTAGCTTCGCTTAACTTCGTTTAGCGTTGCGAAAGTTCGTGAGTTTGATCACTTTCTGTGAAAGTTCGTGACTTCAGCCGATGTGGTGGAACTTCGTCACTTCCTCTGGATACCGTGAAAACTCGCTACTTGGGCTGCCAACAATGAAGACGTGATCGTGTCCATCCACGTGAAGAGTGCGTCGTGAATTGCAGGCGTATTGTTCAGATCAACAAACACCGGGAGATAAATTTATTTTCATTGCAGAGACATTGGTTACAGTGCAGGATACATTGCCCTAGACCGACACATAAAATCTCCGCACCTATTGTGCTTTGCTTGGAACACGACACATTTTTAGGAATCTGCCGAATGAATTCCAGAGCTGTTGACGATGGTGGGTGGCTCGGGGGACTCGGCTGGAACCGAGGGCAAGACAGGCCGATGTTCTTTGAAAACCCCTGCCGAATATGTCGAGGTTGGGTGGGAAAAGAGGCGAAGAACACTAGAATTCATGTGGAATGGGATAGAAAACAGCCCAATAGTCATTAACTACAGAATATCAAGATTTTTGAGCCGTATTTTCTACTGTCTGTAAGCCTGCTATCAGGCTATCATACCCTGCCTACGATTGGGTGATTATTTGAATGCGCGACGGGTAGCGGCGACGCAGGGGGAAGTACACCGGCGATGCTGTGGCCCGCCGGATACATTCCTTTGGCGCCTCGAATATGCTCGCATTTGAAGTGACTGGGTGTTGAGTGCTGGTGTGGATATCTCTGTCGAGCACGGAAAGCTTTAGGTCAGTGCATGGGCAGAAATAAATAAAAATCAGCTACATACTGCCGCCGGGGAAGATCCTCTTAGTCTCTCGTAGACAGACGCTACAAACGTGAAGAACCTCGTACCTCGGTAGTTTGTAAGATCCTCTCCCGCTCCGGCTGCAACGAAGCACATCGTGATCGACAACAGGCCTACACTGCCTGCCTGCGATGAAGTCTAGTTCAACGACTGTGCCCTAGGTGCTGTTTTCTCTACAGACAGTCACTCACTAGGTCGGGGGTGCATTGGGAACATTGCGGGGGTTGAGGGTGGTGGTGGTGGAAGAGAGGAATGTTCTATTCGTGTTGCTCCGTAATTCCGGTGATCAAAACAATGCACTTCCCACACGCGCACCCGTAAGTGACGAGCTTTCTCAAAAATTTAGGCGAGGGTGACGAGCTTTCTCAGATATCTGATGAAATGACAAACTTTCACAGTTTTCCATCAAAGTCACGAACTTTCACATTCCTAAGCGAAGTAACGAAGTGACGAACTTGGGTACTACTCGGTTGTGTGCGTGGTTGACCCACAATAAAATGATTCGTGAGCACGCCCTGCAGATCCGGGTCGTTACAAACATTTCTCTCGGTTCAGATTCCGCCCAGAGCCATTATTGCGTTTTCCGCAATAAATCTCTATTAGATTTGTTTAAACAACGGACCTCCCGATGAAAATCGGTTTTTAATCTTTTTTTCCGGTTAAACACCTTGAGGGGCATATTAGCCACTCGTAGCGTCTGTCCGCAGGACGTTGGTGAAGCGTTAGCAAACGCTGCGCAAATAGACCAGACATGTGAGCAAGACAGATTCAACTCCAGTGTACTGTAGTGCCGGATCTATATAAAATGAGGTTATAAAGAGGTGCCATAGAAGCAGGGACATAACCATTTCGATAGTCCAAGCTGGACCCAGCGAAAATACCGGAGGGTTTGTGGCAACCGAATTTCCTCCGAAATTCAGGAGTCAAATCATGTTGACAGGGTGTCTTACCGTTGCAATTAGATTGAGATATAACTCACCATATTGCTCATCGCTGCTGTTGGAATCATCGCCAAGGAGGTCTAGTGGGGGGTCATTTGGTTGGGTTTTGTGGAAATTGGAAAATACGCTACCTGGCATGTTGAACGACTCTGCATCGGCGATATGAGCATTATTGTAGGCGCGCTATACATACATACCACGCACCTGATACGGTAGTGCGTTCGACGTCGCCTTGTTGTCCTTCCTACGGGGAAATTAGAACATTATAATAACTGAAAGTGGCAAGTCATACCGCCGCATTTTGGTCCTCCGTTGTACTTTGGATGGCGGTGGGCCACTGTGTCATTGTGGGGAGGGAGAACAGGAAGAATCGTCAGCGTGACAGGATCGATTGTGTTTTATATACGTAGCGCTCACGATTTCCCCGCCGGCGTAACTGGGCGCAGCTGACGCGTCCGGTGACACAGGCTCCCCGTCGGCATCGGTCATGGCACCAGTGTGCATCCCTGCGTCACCCAGTCCCCCATGATTGTTGGATCCCTCCCACGCACTTGTATCAATCTCAAGCTCGTTGAGAACTACTTTCAAATATAGAACTATTGCACAACTCGGTTTGCTGGTGGTTATTTTTGTTGTTTGCCTCCCTGAGGACTCGCCTTGGGCCCACGAACATGATTCCACAGAAAAATCTGTACCCATTCCACTTCTGAACGATCAGGAAGCAAAATACTTCCAAATATGAAAATAATGCACAACTTGGTTCGCCGGTGGTTAATTTTGTGTTCGCCTCCCTGAGGACTCGCTTCATGCCCACAAACATGATCCCACAGAGACATCTGTACCAATTCCACTTCTGAATGACCAGGAAGCAAAATACAGAGTTGAAACCCGGATCTGAAAAAGACCTGGATGCGAAAAATAATATTGGTTTATGGACCAGGTTTTGACGGATTTGAGTCAATTATTCTTTGTGTTACTTGTATGTGAAGTATTAACAATCCTGTATGCTCAAAAGGTCCCATTCAATTTGTCTGCGAGCACAAAAAAATCATTGTTATGAGTGTCTGCGAGATTGTCCAGACCTAAAATCGTGCATGGGTAGGCTTAGTAGTCCCTCTATCACCTCGCAGTCACAGCTTGCCACGAAGTGCAATCAGCACGTGTATGCGACTTGATTTTTTTGGATCGGGGTCCTCCACCAAAATGGGTCACAAAAACGGTTGAGCTCATGCTCCACAACCACAGACCCTAAAAATCTGGAAATATTTGGGCATACACTAAGAGGTAATCCGCCTACAGGCGGAATTCTTCGGGGAGGCGAGGGACGCATGGGCAGGGCTGTGGGATGTGCTGCGGGTGGGGGGGGGGGGGGGGGGGGGGTGGAGCGGAACGGGGGCAGGGAGGAGATGGTGGGGGTGTGGCGCGCACGGTGGGGAGATGTGGACAACGGGTTGGTGGGGCTGCGGATTTGTCGCCCGTTGCGCGGGTCGTCTACACTGGGTCCTGTGGCGGCGCAGCTGACACCCGCAGAGGGGGTGGTAGCGAGGCATATAGCGAGCCGGCGCCGATTAATACGGAGTCGTCTTCCTCGCCGTCGAGTCTGGCGTATGCGAATGGGGCCTCGCCGTCGCCGCATTATGAGCGGAATTCCCGGGATCGAGAGTACAACCAGCGCGGGGAGTACTCGTACAGGGACAGTGGCGGCGGCAACACGCGCGATTACAGCACGAGCCGGAACAGTTGCGACTCGAGCGGGGCGAGCGTGCACATAAACACCAGCTCGACGACCAGCGGGAAGGCGGCGTATGTGAGCAACGTGCTCGCTGTGCTCGACTCCGGGCTCGGGAGCAGGCGGGCGCCTGCACACTCCAACTCGATGTCAAGCGGGTATACGAGCACAAGTGGTGGGTATGCGGCGGCTAGTTCGAGCTACGCGACGAGCATGACGAGCGGCTCGCCCCGCCGCCGACGATCAGCGGGCCGTTCTCGCTCGGCAGCATCACGGGGAAGCCGAAAGGAGCGAGGGACGGGTATTCGGGGACAGGGACGTCGTCCTCGTATGCGCCGTCGGCGTATTCGTATTCGCCTGGCACGGGCGCAGTGCCATATTCGCCGGGTGGGGAGCGGGCGGGGTTCGCGGGGTGGAATGAGAATGGGAGTCCCGCGCGGGGTGCTAGTGCCAACAGGAGTGGGAGCGGGCTGAGTCGGAGTGGAAGCAGTAGCGGGAGCGCGCCTGTTCTGGCGAACCTGAACGGGAACGGCGCGTCGAAGTTCGACCTCAGCGAGGTCGATCCTAACACCTTCCCCATGGGAGACACGGGGACGGTGCGGAGGAGCCACTCGCCGACGCCGACGACGATGACGACACGGATGTGAAGGACGGAAAGGAAGAGTTTGGGGAGGTGGTGGCCGAGATAGAGTGGGGGGATTAAGGGGGGATGATTTTGCCGCTGAAGAGTGAGTGGATGATTTCTCTGGTTTCGGACTTCTTCTCGCGATCGGTTGCTGTATTTCAAACGCTTGCGCTCTTTTTTTTTTTTTTCCCATCAACGTCGCCGCGGGGAAGAGTTTAGGCGCTTTCGTGCATCACTTGGCGAGGAGCGGGAAGGCGGGAGTGTGGTGTCGGGGATGTTGGAGTGTTCATTCTTTCAGTTATCGTGGTCTTGTCAAATTCATAGATGTTATATTCGTATTCGTGTGTGTAGATGTAGGCGGCGAGTCTGAGATGTGGGATGCGGATGCGGAGGTTTGATCATGAGAGGGTGTGCTCCTGCGCCTGTGTTGCGGCATGTGGCCTTACCGCGGGTCGTACGAAGCTCGGGGTGGGGGTGGTGGCCGTGCTAGTGGAGGCGGAAGAGGAGGCAGGTGCACGACAGCCCACGCCGTGGGCGATGGCGGGACGGACACGTAAGATAGCTGGGTAGACTTCCATGACTAGAAACAAATGAATGAGTGAATGAGTCGACAAGAATTATAGCGACACAAAAGTCTGCTGTTCCTCGGGATAATCGGGATAAAGTACTGTGTGAGGAGGAAGGCAAGGAGGATCATCCCGTCCAATCACTTCTCGTGTCGCAGTGACGGGCTCGGGGTGCATCCACCCGTTGTTCGTTATCTACGGCACATGTAGGTCAGCAAACAAGGAGCATACAGAACGCATATCGACTTACATGCTGCACACCCCTCGTGATCGGATTCGTCGGCTGCGCTCGATTAACATGCAGCATAATCTTTGCATACAGCAGCCCTATAGCCCATTCGTCTACGATGCGTATCCGAGGCACCAGGATGGGGTCCAGCGACAGCCGTATCGGGAGCGCGATGAGCGTCGGGATAATGATCCTCAAGAACAAGACCATGTACGCAATCTTCGCGCTCCACAACAAGCCACGCTTGACGACCAGGAGCCGCAGGTCCGCGCACGCTTTGTCCCCGCCGCGCCGCTTGTCTAGTCGGTCGACGGCGCGCCCGGCGAGGTAGCACGCCCAGGAGGTACGTGCCCACGATGAATGAATACCCGTCGTGCACCATCTGTGATTCGAACAGCCCGAAGAAGTTCCGCCCGAGCTGGATCGGGAGCGCAAACACGACCCCGAGGAACACCGTGCCGAGGACCCATAATCAGAGCTGGATAGTGGAGGGGTGGGACGCGTCGAGGAAGGAGGGAGGAGGAGGAGAGCGGAGCGGTGTCGCGAGAGGGAGGAGGGACTGTCAGACGTCGGAGAACCAGGATACCCCATACCGGGAGGTATAAACTGGTTGGAGTGTGGAGGGTACCCGTATGGGGACGTGGTGGGCAACGGCAGCGGCCCGTCATTGTAAGTTGGCGTTCTTCATGTGGACGACCGAGTTGGTGTGCATGAGACGTAAGGAGGTGGTGGTTGCGGTAAGAAAGTGGACTGATGGTGGCTGTGGCGTCCGGTCCGAGAGCCCATCGAAAACACCGATGTGCAAAACACATTCGGTGGGGTTGTCGAGGACACGTCGAGGACGTGTTGAGGACGCGTCAAGGACGTGTCGAGGACGCGTCAAGGACACGTTGAGGACACGTCGGGTGAGAGACGTTGTATCCACGGGGATCGGTGGACAAACAGTGGCTTGAGGAGAGATTAGCACAATATACACAAGAAAAAAGAGGAAGGATGTACTCACGATTGGCGTCTGAGTTGAGATAGAAATAGAATAGGTGTTGAGTAAAGATCGGGAAGACTTGGGTTGGCACAAGCATACCATGTGTGTCAATCCACAGGCTCTTTGGCGAACAATACTGCATGCACCCAATGAGCCTGTGGGACAACGTGGTGGCACCAGACCAGGATCGTCCGAGTTTGGCATAAATAAACAGACGCGTTTTATACAAACGCGTCGCGTTGATGTCCACGTGACCGCACTGCACGATACCGGAATCAATTTCTGATGCTCAAATTTAGGCGGCATTCTCTCCTTATGTATCTATACCCTAGCTTTCTAGTGCTGGTCGTTACTTTTTTCCCTTGTATGGATAGACCCAGTGGCCGGCGAGTAGCAAAATTTCCGGTGTTGTGGGATGCTGATAAGTTCCCAAAACAGTGCATAGTGTGTTTTCGAGCGGCTATCCGTCCACCCTTGCTCTTGAGATTCTGCCTTGCCGACAGCTCTCTTTGTCTTCCAGCTCGACGCCTTTCGGCAAACGGCAACCATTCCTCTCCCGTTCAACGACTCGGTGTTATGACAATTTGTTCTGTCTCAAGATTGCCGCCTTTGACAATACATTCGTACTGTTGATATTTCCAAAGTTTCGTGAACAACACTGGAGACAACACTGGATGCCCGAACACTCAGAAAGTGGTGGGTGCGGTTGTTCATGTTGCAATCCGCTCCTTCATTGAACCTTGTAGCTGTACATGGGTGTTACCACCGACTGTGTGTACACCCATACACAGTCCTCAGTCCAGGCGAAAATGACCAGAGCAAATGCCCAGTAGCCTTAAGTATGTCTTCTATTCTCTTCACTATTGCCCATATATTTAATTCTCCTCACCGAAGGCCAAACGACGCTGGCTTATCTAATAGCCTTTTTGGGACAATTTACGCGTATTGGGATTTCAAACTCCGATCGACCAGCCTGTCTATCGACACAAAGATTTCGATACGACAGGTTGGATTCGAGCTTAGGGTAACCACAACTCTCTATATATAATCTAGGTAGTTCAAATGCGAATAATAACCAAGTTTTACCCTCGCATTTCAAGTTACATTGTCAGCCGCACCATAGAGGTATCCCCACCATGCTTCCATCCAAGAGCGCAGTCTGGAAGTTCTTGCCAAGGCAGCTGTTATGACATCAATCCGGAACCCCAAAGCAGACGTTGAGCAGACGCGATGTAACTTACTGTAATGCAGTGTTAAGTGAGGTGGTAGATCTCCCATCAGCATCTTTCCCATTGATGAGATTCTGGCGTACCCGATCAGGCCCTAACACAATCACCCACTGATTCCTTAAGTTGTTTGCCACACTGCATTATGCCGTACACTAATGCGCAGATGGGCCCTGAGCACACAATACCGACTAATTTCCACGCTCGCAGTTTCGAAATTTCTGACAGCGCATACTTGGGGGGGGGGGGGGGGGGTGGCCATCGCGGGGCGTGGCAGATACTCGCAATTATGTTACTGTATTGGAACTTTTCTATCAAAATTTTGGAATCTGTTGGTTGGAGGACGTCGGATCCGTTGGGATTAATTCTCTACGTAGAATCGGCTAGAGTGTGGGGGTAGCATCCAATGAAAGTTGACAGCGCATGACCAAATGATCAACAGGTAGACACTAGAACAGGAGGAAAGAACACACCGCGTGGAAGGCGACCACCAGTGCTGATACGGTCGGTTGTGCGGCGACGGGTCTGAGGTTTACTTTGGGAAAGGGATTGAGACATTAACCAGTATGGAAACCATCTGTTGGGGTTTCTAACTCCCCTGAAAAACTGATCGCAGAATCGGGTGCAAAGGCATATAGGAGTGGATACCATCGTAATGACAATGTGATGTATCTTGTATCCAATGGGGATGCTCCTTCACTCTGCAATTCTGTCAAATATTCGAACTAGGCTGAGGCAACACTCGGACGTAGACATACCCAGCATCCCAAGAGCACCCTGGAAATATTACCGATCAGATCCAGGGCGGTGCAATTTAAAAAATCTCACTTTGAAATATTCATCTTCGATTCTCGATGGTAGAAAGCGGGCTCTGAAAGCTCTAGAGCAGCGGGCCGCGTATCTGGATCTTGGTCCAGGAGAAGAGTGATGACTGTTTCAAATTGAGAAAATGAGGTAAAGGTAATGTACCGTAGACACTCTGTCGTTGACGCGTCAAATGGCTGCCCCAGCTCGGGGGGAAACCGACAAGGGCTGGCGTAAGTCTTCTATGACCGCAATCCGTTCCGATCCCGTTGAAAATATATAATTCATGTCGAAGAACACGATCTACTCGCCAAAAATCAGGAGAAACAGGATGAGGATGAAGTAATATGACAGACCCCAAGACTGTACATGTGGGCCGCGACTGTATGGGTAGCGCCTTTTCACAGCCCTTTGCAGAACTTAGGCCCGCGCACCTTTTTTTTTCTTCTTTTCAGCCGTTTTAGGCAGCGCAGAGTATTATAGCAGTCAAAGTGCACATTCTGTTTTGAACATAATTTTCTTTTTTTTTTAGAGGCCAAGGTTTTCTCTGAAAGTAACAAAAATAAACCTGCAGCAGAAAAAAACTTTTTATAGACTATTTATTCAGCACGTAGAATATGCTAGTCTCAGTCTTGTTCAATTTCAGCACGGTGATTGATAGGCAGGGACCAATATGAAATCTCGGCGTCGCCTGCGAGTCTTTTATGTACAAGAATACGGTGTAATTTTAAATATCCAACGAATGATGGTGTCGACGTTACCGTCCCATTTTTGTACGTTCTCATATTTACATACTAACAACCATGTTTAGAGGTCTAAAGATCTTTTAGCGATCCTCTGGTCCTGAATCGACAACCATCTCAAATTATTTTAATAATTGCCTCTTCCCCCGCGGGCTACTGCCCGAACGTACAGCTAGCCTAGCTTGTTTGTTTTGCAACGCATTTCCAAAAGTGTGACTTGGTATGGAGAGCTAATTGCATGCCACAAATTGCCAGATGGTACCCAGCACTGTTCTGAGCAGCCCCGTCTGTTTGAAATTGTAATGGCTGCTTTGGTTGTTAAACCAGAGGTCATGGAACTCTCCATATCGGGTGTGGCAGTGCTGGAACCTCGGCCCGAATCAAAAGCACTCGTGGGGATTCCCCAGCCACAATTTGATCCCTCCCTTCTGGGATCTCTTTCTTCACGATTTGGGGCACTCACCCGGTATGTTCCATCGAAGAACTTGAAGGAAACTTTCTCTGGTCGTGCTTGGCAATCACTCGATTTTGTCATCAAGTCGGCGCGGTCGAACCGGGTGTGCTTTATAAAATATATAGATTTTTTCGCAATTTTTTTTTTATCTCAAGCCTTGGTCGGAAAAGTGAAATACCACCCCCCCCTACCCGGTGTCTCGGATTTTGCCGGTGCTCGGGGTGCGGGGAATTGCCGCGGCGGTGGCTGTGCTATTGCCGCGGCGGGTAAAGTGCCGCGCAGCGTTTATCGCTTTCCACAGCGCTTCCTGGAGCTGGAATCAAGTGAGGGAGATGTTCTTACGCTTGAATACATCCTTTGGAACAACAAAATCCTCGGACAAAATTTTGGACCATGTCAATGTAGTGGAGTTCAGGCATGAAGATAACGAGGCCCGCGGACACTCCCTTGGAACTCCGACCCGCTTTTCGCCCGATTTTGACCCTGTTTTACTCTATGAAATTTTCGCTCAGCCGGCTGTTATACTCTATTTTGGTCGGACATAGCCTAAAAATGCCATTTTTTTCCTCCCATGCCCTATTTTTTGCTCTGGAGTGGCGGCCCACGTTTAATTTCACCTTGGGCAGCGCGACACCTCTCAGGAATTAATTCTGGGCCTCTAATGATCAGCGGAGCGTACATGCTGAATATACTACTTTTGAGCTCGAGGTGCGGCCTTTTTCTGCGGTTTTAGTACTGCATTCGCGACCTTCCGACGCTTGGTTGGCGCCTTGCTGGCCCCGGACTTTGACTGCTTCGTCCCATCGGTTTTTTTTTCTTTTCACGGCCCCGCGAGGCAGCTTTGGCTTCTTCCTCCGGCTCCTCGTATTCTTCCTCTTCCTCGTCCTCATCGTCCGAGTCTCCATCGAAACCAGGGACATCTAGAATGCGATAGACGGCTCTAGAGGTGAGTGCCTGCCAACGTTCCCACCCATAGTCTCCGCCCGTCAGACTGTACGTCTCATTACCTAAGGCTCGAATACCGACTCCCGTCAAAAGGTAGACGAATTCGGATATCGGCGCGTGGGTAAATAAGGCGAGCGAACGAGCTGAAGCGCGACTCGGAGGGACTATGTGCTGGAAGATATTGATGTTGCGTAACTGAACCAGTGATCCGTCTGGGTCGAGATTTTTTGATAGCCGTCCAGAATGACTGGTAGACGGAGCGCCAAGAA
The DNA here is from genome assembly GCA_029378375.1 of Mycena olivaceomarginata. Taxonomy (NCBI): domain Eukaryota; kingdom Fungi; phylum Basidiomycota; class Agaricomycetes; order Agaricales; family Mycenaceae; genus Mycena; species Mycena olivaceomarginata. The sequence continues at coordinate 226,335 of JARKIC010000112.1, read as the reverse complement.
TTCCGTTATTGGTGTGGCCCTGCTCGGAAAAGTCGCCTGCAGATCCGCTGGGATTGTGCGAGTATCGCAGCAAGCATCCGACACTTCGATTGGGACGTCCTTGTAGAGCTTTCCGACACCTATCCATTCGGCAGCATCAAACGGAACGCTACTCTCGAGCAAGATGATGTCGGCCATCAGAGAAGTGGGAAAAAAAGAGTCGTTGGGTTGTTGCGGTACAATCGGTGTTGTTTTCGATCGCTGTCGATCGCTGTCGATCGCTTTTGATCACGACTTTCTGCCGACTTCGGAGCTGACTGTACTCGAAAAAAAAATCGCGCGGAGCGCGATTTACTCTATACATACCGGACATCAGCCCTCTCGGCGCTGATTTACTCTATTTATGTACCGGAGATAGGGGGCATTTTGGGCCGTTCATTTACTCTATTGCGGTCGCCCGTCCAAGGGAGTGTCCGCGGGCCTAGATAACGTCTCAATACCAGGTAGATTTACTCACCCAATCAGGGGAAAAGATCTAATTGAGATCAAGGCTCCAAATGACGAGATATAAAGGTCAAACCAAATTTTCCAACGTTGCAAAGTTCACTGATTTACCTCGGAGCTCCCGGTATACCTGTAATTCACGATTGCGCGACTTTCACCAGCCAACATCTATCGAGTAACTAAATTCCACCGAGTCAATTACAGGGTCAAGTCAAGTCCCCGCAATGGCGCTTTAGTGCCGCGGCAGTGTCGCGTCAGCGCCGCGGCAATTCCCCGCACTACCGCGTCACTTCCCCGCACTGCCGCGCCACTTCCCCGCACTGCCGCGGCAATTCCCCGCAGTGCCGCGTCAGTGCGCGGCAGTATCCCCTCACTCTATATTGATGCAGGGGCAACAATGCTTGTCCTTTCAGTTGTATCTACCTTGGTTTCGAACATGTTGAACAAGTGCGTGCCGCGTAAAGTACATCGGATTGTCACAACACTGTTGAAACCTGTTTACAAAAATTTCCATCCACAAGGCTTACATTCATTGAGCTGTCTGGGAAACAGGACTTAAATAGCGCCAATGTGGATCAAATAAACCGATGCACTAGCCCAGTGGTAGTGCAGTGGCAGTTTGTTGTGAAGATGGACCACGCGCTTCTCGCTTCAGGCCTTTTGGTCCGGTGAGAAAAAAAGATGTGGGCATGATTCGAACAACCCACCCTTAATATTAGTGCTTCCGTGTGGACCACTACATTAACCTTCACGGTCGAATGACGGATAGCAGCGGAAAAATGATATACCATCTACATAACTAATCAAATTTCTGCCGTCGAATACTGCCGTCGAATGTTGCCCCAGTTTACCGTGCTGTGATAGCGCTGTAATCATTGACTCTGTCATGTCTTAACCATGTCCCACTGATTAAGACTTGTTCCAGCGTTTCTGGCGCGCAGCCTCCTGAATGCGACAAACGGGAAATTTGGCTCTACTTATAACAACTTGAGCGGTTGAGATTACGGGCACGCGGCAATGGCCGCGTCACTCTGTCCCGGATATTGTATGAATGAAGAGCAGTGCTACCAGACTATGGGTAATTACAGCTCTTTGCGGTACAACAGGCGCGGTCGGTTTTTTTTTTTTTTCCCTGTTTTTGGCAAATTTTCATGAGAACAGCTGGCCTGAGCTCAATTCTCAACCGTTTCCCCTCAAAATAGGCTCATTCGATTCGCATTGAAAATCCACAGCCAATGGGATGCCGGTATTTTTGATCCTTTTACGTAATATAATTTCTCCCGGAAAATTTTGGTTTTGAGTAGGACACCTGTAGCACTCGGAATACTGCTCTGATTGGCCTAATCTTTGGATATGCTATTATATCTGATGTGCCCCTAGCCAATGGCGTGTTTGTTTATATTACATGCGGAGTAATTGTGATCTAGTGCACACTTTAGCGAAGTCGATATCCAGACACTACCATAAGTAGAGCTGTCCATGGAATTTTAATTACATTAAGCTCCATAAATACCCACATTGGCTAGGGTCACATCAGATGTATAGCATATCCAAAGATTAGGCCAATCGGAGCAGTATTCCGAGTGCTACAGGTGTCCTACTCAAAACCAAAATTTTCCGGGAGAAATTATATTACGTAAAAGGATCAAAAATACCGGCATCCCATTGGCTGTGGATTTTCAATGCGAATCGAATGAGCCTATTTTGAGGGAAAACGGTTGAGAATTGAGCTCAGGCCAGCTGTTCTCATGAAAATTTGCCAAAAACAGAAAAAAAAAAAAAAAAACCGACCGCGCCTGTTGTACCGCAAAGAGCTGTAAACCGGTTGCAGTCTTGGATTGAATGCTCTTTAATTCACTTCAGTACGTATATGGGATTGCAGAGTTTGACTTTGGCTAGATATATGAAAATCAACAAGAAGTCCAGCTGACCAATTCAGAAATATTTCGTCTTGTATCAATGGACGGAAATGCGCCAAAATTGAGCAAGGCGCGGCGGTGCTGCGGAAATAGTAATCGATCTTTTTGAAACAGCCTAAGCTATTCACTACGAGGGATTGAGCGGGGAAATCAGGTTGAAATTTGACGGGCCATCTTGGTTGGCTGGGTTCAGCAAATTTGCGAGATTTGGACCCGTAATTTCAATTTGGCGTAACAGTATAACTCTGGTACCGGTGGGGCTCGTGAAAATAGTTCGGATGCGCTTACTGGCGACGCAATCACAATATAATGAGGTCAACCAAGAGCAGCTCAAAACTGAGAAGCCGCAGTTGGATTCTTCAAATAAAGTCTCAGTAAACAACCTTGAATACTCCGTCCTTGATCTAACCCGGGTATCTTACAATTTGAGTACTGTGCCGCCAAACCATGATTCTTGCCTTGTGGTCAGTTGGAAGGGCTCGGAGTTGTAAAACCTGAAATGAGGCGGAGACAATCAATCCCAACCGACCTGGCAGTTACCGTGAAGATGAATGCCTATCATCTGACCGTCGCTCAGTCTTCATTAGGTTCACTGCGAACCAACTCCGTGTCCATTCGCATAACCAGACGCCCAATGACACGTTACACTCGACGTATGAGAAGTACATTTCTCTGCAACAGGTCTTCTATTGCGCTCACACATGCATGTTTAGGAAAGTACGGATACGATTGGGTTCGAGATTGGAAGAAATTTTGGACAAGCTATTAATTTGTGGGACAGGAATGAGAGCGGCAGTGACATGGCATTGCGTAGCTGGTGTATCTTCATTTTCATCCCACAATTGAAACTCATTAATCATAATTCTGTCCCAGGGAGTCCTTCAAAACCGTTTGAATGGACTGCCAGACCGTCTAAATGTGTCCTACGCAGATATGTAAGTTTTCTTCCTCCTGTTTCAAGTGCGGCAACGGCCCAGCAGAGGTTCAGAGTGTCCCAGGCATCCAGTGCAATGCCTCAATGTGAAGATCCATCGATCAATGGCCCAGAGCCTCCTCCGACATGCAGTAAATCTATAAAGTGCAACCCAACAGCGAGTGAGGACGTCCTGATACAAAACCAGATTTAGTTGAATTTCCTAGAAAAGCACTTGTCACCATCGCGCTTGACACATTTGCCAACTATGGGATGACCAAGTGTAGTTGAAGCACTGGCAAGCAGTAAGATAAATCGAACTGATATAGGAAGAGCTCAATTCAGGGCCTCGAAAGTGTGGTCTCATGCGACGTGTAATAGTCCTGGAATAATTATCTCACCATACCGCGACAGTGGGGGTTTGTCACCAACAAGCGAAGTATGAGCTTCAAAGTTTGCAGTGTCTGTCTAGGAGAGACTAGGGTTTTGTTGGTTCACATTCAGACTAGAGCTGGTAGGCTCCGCAACAAATAGTCACGGCGGGTGCGGAATTGCGAAATGGGTCGCAGTCTCTGGCCGGAAATCAGAGAAATTTTAGAGATCTCCGAGAGAATGGCTTATTACGCACCGAATTCCCGTGCACAGATTGAGCACCTCACATTTTCTTAACTGTTCTCTTCAATCGATGATTGCCATTTTTTTCTCTCTGTGCGCACTGCGTCCTTGCTTTGATTGCCTACCACCTGTAGTAGCTATGTTCACTGAATATATCCTTTCTTTGTATCACATGCGACGCGAATTGTAGCAAATAAGGGAATCCAAATCCTGGATTTGTCCCAAATGCCGATGCCAGAAAAACATTCTGGCGTATCTGGCCGCCAGACTAAATTCTGGCGCTCGCATCGCTGTGGATGACGTGTGGCGCGACCTCAGCCAATCACAATGAGTATCCTTTGGTCAATAATTTATAGTCCGTATTAAGCAATGTTATAGGACGATAATTTGAGATTTCGGCGCGGTCACCTCAACCCTAGTCCTGAATCTGAACGTTCGCGAAGTCTAAAACCTCACTCCACCAAATCAATATCTCTGTGTCCACCAGTCCGCCTCGTCTCTCGTGTCCATGGGTGCCCTGGTCTCGTGGCCATAATCCCATGAAGCGGCTCTTGATGTGACGTCAATCCGCAAGCGTGGTTGGCCGGTTTCCTTGGTTGCGCCGGAATCCGAGATGTGGAATGTGAACCGGTTTCATGAGTTTCCTCCTCCTCAGCCCTCGTTCTGAATCTGAACATTTGTGAAGTCCAAAACCTCGCTCCACCAAATCAAAATCTCCGTGTCCGCCAGTCCGCCTCTTCTCTCGTGTTCGCGCTGGTCTCGCGGCCATAATCCCATGAAGCGGCTCTTGATGTGACGTCAATCCGCAAGCGTGGTTGGCCGGTTTCCATGGACACACCGAAATCCGAGATGTGGAATGTGAACCGGTTTTGTGAGTTTCCTCCTCCTCAGCCCTCATCTTGAATCTGAACGTTCGTGAAGTCCAAAACCTCACTCCACCAAATCAATATCTTCGTGTCCGCCAGTCCGCCTCTTCGCTCGTGTCCGCGCTGGTCTCGCAGCCATAATCCCATGAAGCGGCTCTTGATGTGACGTCAATCCGCAAGCGTGGTTGGCCGGTCGTTCGATTCGTTGCTATCGCGCAGCGTCAGACCTGGGAACAAAGTGTGGAAGTCTGAAGGATCAAGAGAGATTTGCCGGTTGATTAGAAATTAGTGATATGGTTGATGTAACACTAGACTCCGACATAGGCCGCCACTGGCCTGCAGTGAGGATAATGGAATAATCAATCAATTCTTTCGACGCGCCGGAATCCGAGATGTGGAATGTGAAACGGTTTCGTGAGTTTCCTCCTCCTCAGCCCTCGTCTTGAATCTGAATGTTCGCGAAGTCCAAACCTCGCTCCGCCAAATCCATTTCCGCGCATACCCTTACCCTCGTTGATTGAAACATTTTATGTGCAAGGTTCGGATTACGGCCCAACGTGATAAAGCCCACGCATGCTTCAATGATATACCATTTTAATGTAGTGTTATTCTCGTAGGACCTTGTCAAATTCGCAACAGACTAGGAAATTGTAGAATGCAACGATGTCTGTTTTCCTTTATTGATTCAAAAATAAGCAATCATTCATCGGAGTTGTCAAGAGTTACTTGTCAATGTTCTTCGAGCTGCAGCAGCCGTGTCGTGCAACTTCCACGACAAATTGAGGTGTAAACGAGGTGCGGATGGGGAGTCAGATGATAAATCTAGTCAGACTGTCCCTCATGGTGGCACGGGGGCAGATTTAGGTGTCTGAATGGCTGGACTAGGCCATTGAATTCCGACGCCTGCGCCACAAAATTGCTCCCTTACCCACACAATCGCCGAGTACAAAAAGTTCGAAGTCGACTTCGCACGAGCTCTTAACCAAGGACGCATGTACCTCATTTCACTCTTGTATTATACAGCGATGGGTATGTATCAGCGAGAATTGCACCGTCACCAATACATGGAAGGTGGCGTGTTGAAGGCGTGGCGATCGTCCGAAACCGGGGTCTACCTTCTTCATTATGTATTGCGGCACTATGCGAAATATGCCACATTCACGCATACATGGGTAACCGTGTGGGGAGAGCCACGAGGTCAAGAATTGATCGAGTCAATAGTAACAGTTTAACCACCATTACAAAAAAGAAAGAAAGAAAGAAAAAAAGAAAGGAAAGAGAAAAAGGGTCGACACACCTACATCGTCGGCACGAACCCGCACTGGGCCGTGCAGCACGGGCTGCTGTCTGGGTCACACAGCGCGTTCAGCTTGAATTTGCACGTCTTGGCGTCACTCGGTAAGCCCCGCCGTGGAAACAGCCGTTCCAGAAACCACCGACGGCTCGCTCCCAGATGCTGTCTGTTGGCACTTGAATGTACGAAAAAATCAGCACGAGCTTACGCGACAAAATGAATTAGAACCTACAAGGTCGCCAGCCACACAGTGCCGACTTCCGAACCAGTAGGGCAACCGCTCATGAGATGCCACAACCCGACACCATCAGATCTTTTGGCACCCCGTCATGCAGAGAACAGCGACAAGCAATCGTTGAAAGTTACCGTGCTGCAGTCGGTGTTCCACGGCGTAGTCGCGTTGACAGGCGTGGGGCACCTATTACAGCTCAGACACTCGCTGATAATGAAGCGAAGAAAGAACACGTACACTTCGTCCTGGATCTGAAGCTCGACAATGCCAAGACTGACATTGAATGTCGACTTATATAGCAAACTGGCAGTATTCCAGTTGATCAGAATCTGGCTTGTAGCGTTTGAATGCGAGCCGTATTTCATTATTTTTCAGTTCGCGTTGCCACTGTTTATAAATTTGAAATTATATCAAATGTTATCGGCCCAGCTCCGCCAAAAGATCACTTACAAATAGCCTTTTTGGGATAATTTACGCGTATTGGCTGTGACCCAGTTGACTTGCAGGGCTGGAATTGGCATCAAATGAAGGCACCCGGCTATCAAACCGTGACAAAAATGTGACGGATTTTATAGGCCTTCAAACTCATCCAATTCAGGGTCCTTTACTCTGGAAAGTGGCCCATCGTGCTCGCCATCTCTCCGTGAACATAATGGTACCACATTCATGGGGGTTCTGCCTGTGTATGTGGCGCTTGGCAGCCGCACCTTTCAACCCTTTGCTGTAGTTCCCCTTTCTATACGATCCCGGATATCCGTCCCCCTTTGATTCGTCTGCGTGACTTTCTGCTCTTTCTCCTTTAAATCAGACTTGTGTTGGATCACACTGTCTTCTCGAGGGTTCGAGTATTCCTTCCCTGCCTCTCTCACCGTGGTCTGTTGCGCTGATGGAAGGCCCAGAGCCGCAGCTCACCGCCCGTGGTCCTCACTCTGCGCTGCCGCTGCAGCGGCAAGTTGCAACCCGTGCCCAGTCTCCCCGCCGCGGCGTGGCCTGAGCGTCCGACAATGTGGCACCCTATCAAGAGAGTTTCCAGGACTTGAATGCTCCGACGTTGATCGCATCATAGTATTCTGATATGCCATCAGAAGAGGCCAAATATAAAAACGGCTATTTTTAGCTTGATAAATGATTTTTTTGGAGAAAATCTAAATCACCCAAATTGTAGCCCGAGATGTACTAAGCAACTTGCCAAGTTGAATCATGCAAAAATATACAGGCAATTGTATTGTTTGGATCGAGGTCATGCTTTTCCAATGCCCAGATGCTTGTTGGGCTCGCTACAAATGCCACAGGCCAAATGCAAAAAATCTGAACCACCCCAAAGTTGCACAAGGACCAGAAAATATTATTATTTCAGCCGTGAAACTCGCTGGCATGTGTAAATGGTCGCTTGTCCTTGCCCCAGTGGGCTGGATTGTCCATTTCGCGGCGCCACCGAGTATTTCTTTCACCGCTGGCCTTTCATAAAGCTGGTATGGCCGACGAGCGGCACAGCCCGCTACCAGGGTCAAGACCATGCCTCACCTCAGAGGATATGTATTTTTATTCAAAACTTGCTCGGTCGATGCGGGGGGAGCAGTATATCATCATTCAATATTCGTGATCAATATACAATGAATTCGGGCGCCTTGCGCACCGACCGAGCTCGCATTGGGCCGCAGTATTATATAATGTCTCCGCATCGATAGTGTTGGAGTTGAAGGTACATTTTCACAGACATGTCCCAATCGCCGCAATCGCCAGCATTGAAAAGGATCGTTGGAAGCCTGGGAATATTTTTATGTCGCACGACAGTTACATGGGAATATTCTGTTTAATTCCTCCATACCCAGAACACTAGACTGCACAGCTCGGAGGATTTAATCGGCCAAAAATCGGTCTTGGACGCGCAGGTTCACAGGTCGGGTATCCGGGTTGGTCTGCCGCGCAGAAAAAGGTAATCGTTTAATCATTTGTTTATAATTTATTTTCGTCTAGGCCCAGGGGCCATTGGTGAAGAAAAGAGAGGCATTCATTAGCAGGGTGGGCGGAAAGCAATACATTATAAGGCTGGGAGGACAGCAATTGGCCAGAGATAATATTAATGCACGAGTTGGCCTCAGTGGGGCCAACTGAGAATAATATTAACTTTCGTACCCTAGCCCATGTACAGTCTGTCACACAAAAAAATGCGCACCCCCCTATTTCGTCATAATTCGGCAACCACTCAAGATTTTGAGCCAAAATAAGATGTCACATTGTCGAGAGAGCCGGCGCCGACGTTTTGCATGTGTTGATTGCATCATAGTATTCTGATAAGTATGCCATCAGAAGAGGCCAAATATAAAAACGTGTATTTTTTAGCTTGATAAATGATTTTTTTGGAGAAAATCTAAATCACCCAAATTGTAGCCCGAGATGTACTAAGCAACTTGCCAAGTTGAATCATGCTGTTTTTGGCCACTTTGCGGGCTCTGTAGCGAGTTATTAGCCACTTTGCGTTGCAGCCATTGGAGCCATACCATGGCAAAATGACGTTGCGATGCTCGATGGCTCCACCCGCCAAAATTAGCCACTGGTGGCTGCCACAGCCATCTGACGTCATTTTTGGCAGGCGGAGCCACCAGACAACGCAAAGTCATTCAGCCATTGGATGGCTCCAATGGCTGCACCGCAAACTGTCTATTGGGTTTATATCTCTGCAAACTATATGTACAGAATCAGAATGCGAATCCGGAGGGCATCTCGTCGCCCGATTTTTTATATCATGCCTAGAATGAATATAATCCCAGAATATATGATTCCCACAGAATTCACTTGCCGTGCGACGAGATGTCTCGGGCAACTCGCAGTAGTGCTACTCGGCATTACCAAAAGTAACCGGGCGTTTGGTTTTATCGGCACATGATGACATCTTTTGACATTGTTATGGATAGAAACCTGATCGAGGATGTGTTTGACCCCTTTCTGAACGTTGGACCGTGAGGTAGAAGCCCTCATACTGGATGGTGGGTTCCATTGTGAGGCATGGGGTTCAAAATGTCACTGGGAGGCACGTGGCTCGAAATGGCTCCCTTATCCTGCTGAACCCAGCCGAAATACATTATAATGCACTGGGCGGTGGGTTCCATGGTGAGGCACGTGGTTCAAAATGGCTCCCTTATCCCTGCAGAATAGGACTGGGTATTATTGGAATTCTGACTGTAATTTACAGTCTGTGAAGGTGGGTCTCTCGTATCATATATTGGGCCTGTAACTTACAGCGCCGCAGGCCCGAAAAAAAACGGTATTTTACGGTAAGAAAAGATTGTAAAGTTTGTAAAACACATGTAAAGTTTACTACCCACCGTCATCATTGTCCCACGCAATCTAACAGTTAGTGAAACTGCCCTCCGAGTTAACATCCCGGAATGCTAGTGAGCGATTGGTTGCCGTTTCAATACATTCACATTCGGTTTTGCTAAAATCCACTCTTCACACAACGTGAAAGGTTCAAGGCAAATGGTTGACCTCGGTCAACTTCTGATACCTTAGCGAGGACTAGCGACGCTTGAGGGAAACCTGCGGATGTTCTTCAGCTCATCGACTCCGGGATATTTGAAGACGTGACGTACCGGGTCATTATATTCGCAGATGGTCTTCCGGACTTCGAAATCACTCGCGTCGACCAGGTGTCCGTTTTGGACTCCGATTTCTACATCGACCAGGTGGGAATGCCCCGGGAGTTTGTCGACCACTTCGTTGAGGAGTCAAATTGAACACCCACGGAACTCTCCCGACAAAGTATTGTGATGGAGAGGGGATAATCAGCGGCGCGAATGAGCCACAAGTTAAAAAAGTCACAGATGTCATCTCCGGAGTAGTTATTTCCCCCAAACTCGAGGAGGACCGAACTGCAGAGTTCCGGCGTCGCTAACGCAGTGGCCCGCCAGTGGCCGCAAATCTGCGCCACTTGGAGTGGAGCTTTGGTTTGGTCTGGCCTTACACGTCGATGAACGGGAAGGCAGTAGGAGAAGATCTTGGCCGTCAGCTCGTATGGGAGTTTGAGTGCGGGAGTCTCCATGATGATGCTGCAGGTTTCGAGGAGCTGATTGGTCAAGGCTCGCTCCCCACCTGGGCGTGGAAGAAAGGTGGATATTGGTACCATTTTTGGGCTTAAGTGGGAAAGTCGCATCATCTTGGTTCCTTTCTGGGGGAAGTATAATTCATGCTAGTCTCGTAAGACCCTGACATCTTATGGGAACCCTATCATAAAGGTCTGGGCCCGACCATGACCCTACAACCTGGCTAGATACAAATCTATGAATATTCAGGGGACTCCAGATGTATTTAGCTCAAACTTTCTCTCCAGGCTTTTCCAAAAAATGATAGAAGGTGTCCTAACCCCCAAAAAGTCGAAAATCAAGACGCACATGTCACGAGGGTCTCCAACGTCATGCAGGGTATCTCTCAGAGACGAAGATTACGACAAGGACTAATTAAGCCACCCAATCAGTATGGCGCCAGGATCTACTTATAATTATGTCTGAGTCCCACGTTTATTTAAAGCGTGTTCGCAATGCGGTTAAACGGCGAGTGATGATGCAGGGTGGTGATTGGGTCAAATAGGTAGTCCGGCATCCACCCAAACGCCGCCCGGATCTCAGCCCTCGAACCCTCATTTTTGTTAGGTTTGGGGATCAAAATCCGAAATTTTTGTACGTACCAGTGTTGCGGTTGACCCGGGTCTAGACCCAAGGTCAAGGGTCAAGGGGCAGGTAGACGTAGGTTGACCCGACCTTGACCGCAAGGCAAGGGAGGTCTGGTTTATTTGCGTAGATTTGGTACATGTCCAAAAAAGGAAATCATATCTGACAGACTACAACATGCGGGGAACAAGCATTTTTTTGTTGTAGTGTCTGTTTATAAGAGACTACGTTTCCGGTCCATTTCTTGTCCAATCCAGTTCAAAAGTAGGTGCGTTCGAGTGGCAATCCTCTCCATCTGTGTGCATAATTGCCCACCGGCTGCTCTCTACGACTCTTTTTCACGCACGCGCCCAGGATGCATCGTCTCGTTCCACGCTTTTCTCGGTCAATAATATTTTCATTCTCTCTATCCTAGAAGTATGGTGGAGTCTCCATAAATGAATTCCAGGGCACATACTTGTTCTAGCCAGCGCCTCGATATGGTATGCACTGGTGTAGGGAATGTGCGGCAGAATGTGCGGCAGCGGCAGAATATTCCCACGTAACTGTCGTCACTCTCTTTATAAAATTAAGCCTGTCTGTCCGAAGCCTTTTTAAACTCCGCTATCTGCGCTCTGGCACCACTTGCCGGGACTTGCCCTAAAGTCTTCAGCGCTTATTTATTACCTTTTTAGGATTCAGGCGAAGTGCTGGGGCCCTTCGCGCCCCAGCACGCTCTTGTGCAGCATAAAAATATTCCCACGCAACTGTCGTGCGGCATACACTGTCCGTCCTCGAAGGACAGTCTGGGTATGGAGGAATATATTCCTACGTAACTGTCGTGCAGCATACGCTGTCTGTCCTCGAAGGACAGCCTGGGTATTAAACAGAATATTCCCATGTAACTGTCGTGCGGCATAAAAATATTCCCACGCAACTGTTGTGCGGGATACACTGTCTGTCCTCGAAGGACAGGCTGGGTATGGAGGAATATATTCCCACGTAACTGTCGTGCAGCATACGCTGTCCGTCCTCGAAGGACAGCCTGGGTATGGAAGAATTAAACACAATATTCCCATGTAATTATCATGCGGCATAAAATATTCCCACGCAACTGTCGTGCGGCATACACTGTCCCTCCTTGAAGGACAGTCTGGGTATGGAGGAATATATTCCCACGTAACTGTCGTGCAGCATACGCTGTCTGTCCTCGAAGGATATGCTGCATATGGAGCTATTAACCAAAATATTCCCATGCAACTGTCGTCTGGCATACGTTGTCCGTCCGCGAAGGACAGTCTGGGTATGGAGGAATTAAACAGAATATTCCCATGTAACTGTCATGTGGCATAAAAATATTCCCACGCATGCATGGCTGAAATGTGTTGGACTTCCCTCTACTCCCAGTTCCCCATCAATGATGGTGAGCACACGGCAGATGATTGACCCGAGGCCTTCCGCAACTAGACGGGACTCATATTGGAACCGTTATTGAGCGCTGAGACGATACTTGGGGGGGTTCTGAGCACAGGAAAGATTAACATGTAATTAACTTATTTCACCTGTACTGAACTTGAAGTTACTTATTTGTGCGGAACTTAAACTTATGCATAACTGTGCGGGTAAATCTAACGGGCCCCGCCACAAGTTAACTGTAAGTTACTCGTGGCAGTGCCCGTTAGTTTTCACAAGTTACTTGTGAAACCATCATACGTAGCCGACGGTGGCCGACTCACCACCGACTCCCAGCTACATAGCACACCCGGGCTGCCCACCTTATTGAATGGTTTACTTCGCATTTTCAACCCCCTGTCTGGATTCCTTGACAAGGAAATGTACTTGAAAGCGTTTGAAGAAAAAAATCTCTAAACAAGTGTCAGCGGCACCCTTTTGCCCCCGGCTGTTAAGGCGATTGGTTTCTGAGTTATGTGCTGCACATGAATGTTTTGAATCAACAGGGTGAACTCCGTCAGTGAGGAAGGACCCGATGGGAAGGAGAGCAACGAAGTCCGCAAGACCAAGCGGCGCAGGTATGATTTTGTCTTGACCCTAGATGAGGACCCCTAGGGCGAAAATCATGCTGAGAATTCGATGTGTTCTCGGATTCGAATCAGCTCAACGTCGGGTAGGTCGAAAGAAGTTTCAGAGTAAGTTTCGGAGCCAGAAGGAAAGGGAGACAAGACACCGAAACAACGAAGTTCACCACATTAAAAAGCTGGAACAATAGTATCGATTAGCCTGTTGTTTATCGCGCAACTGATGTAAAGAGACATCTGGGAATGTGGATGACCTGAAGCAGGCAGTCTGTGCATACAAAGATGCCGTGCGGGATGACCCAGAGTCTATCAGCCATCTTACAGATCTTCGAACATCCTTGCGACATCGCTTTGAGCGGTTTGGTAGCTTGTGGGATATCAACCGATCTGTTGTGATGCTCGAAGCTGCTGTTGAGCGCACTTTGCAGGGAGATCTCCAGGAGCCCTCACGGTTGGATGAGCTTGGGATGTCACACCTCATACGCTTTCAGCGCCATGGTGGTCTCGATGATCTCAACCAGTCTGTATCGAGATTTGAAGCAGCTGTTACTCTCACTCCAGATGGCCACCCTGACAAGCTTGGGAGGTTGAGCAATCTTGGCAACTCGCTTTGGTGTCGTTTTCAGCGGCTCGGTGATCTCAGCGACCTCAAAAAGTCCATCATGATGTTGGAGGATGCTGTCCGACTCGCTCCAGATGGCCACCCTGACAAGCCTGCAATGTTGAACAACCTTGGCAACTCGTTTTTGGCTCGCTTTGAGCGGCTCGGTGATCTCAGTAACCTCAACAAGTCCATCATGATGCAAGTGGATGCTGTCCGACTCACTCTCACTCCAGATGGCCACCCTGACAAGCCTAGGAGGTTGAACAACCTTGGCAACTCGCTTTTGCGTCGCTTTGAGCGGCTCGGTGATCTCAGCGACCTCAACAAGTCCATCACAATGTTTGAGGATGCTGTCCAACTCACTCCAGATGGCCACCCTAACAAGGCTTTAATGTTGGATAACCTTAGCGACTCGCTTTTGAGTCGCTTTGGGCGGCTTGGTGATCTCAGAGACCTCAACAAGTCCATCGTGATGAAAGAGGATGTGGTGCAACTCACTCCAGATGGCCACTCCGATAAGCCTGTAATGTTGAACAACCTTGGCAGCTTGCTTTTGCGTTGCTCTGAGCGGCTCGGTGATCTCGGCGACCTCAACAAGTCCATCATGATCTTTGAGGATGCTGTCCAACTCACTCCAGATGGCCACCCTGACAAGCCTCTAATGTTGAACAACCTTGGCAACTCGCTTTTGTGTTGCTTTGAGCGGCTCGGTGATCTCAGCAACCTCAACAAGTCCATCATGATGCAAGTGGATGCTGTCCGACTCACTCTCACTCCAGATGGCCACCCTGACAAGCCTAGGAGGTTGAACAACCTTGGCAACTCGCTTTGAGCGGCTCGGTGATCTCAACGACCTCAACAAGTCCATCATGATGTTGGAGGATGCTGTCCAACTCACTCCAGATGGCCACCCTGACAAGCCTGCAATGTTGAACAACCTTGGCAACTCGCTTGAGAGTCGCTTTGGGCGGCTCGGTGATCTCAGTGACCTCAACCAGTCCATCATGATGAAAGAGGATGCTGTCCGGCTTGCTCCAGATGGCCACCCTGACAAGCCTGGGAGGTTGAACGAACTTGGCCGTTCGCTTGTCCGTCGCTTTGAGCAGCTTGGTGATCTCAGCGACCTCAATAAGTCCATCATGATGTTGGAGGATGCTGTCCAACTCACTCCAGATGGCCACCCCGACAAGCCTGGGAGGTTGAGCAACTTTGGCAACTCGCTTTTGCGTCGCTTTGAGCGGCTCGGTGAGCTCAGTGACCTCAACAAGTCCATCATGATGAAAGAGGATGATATCCGACTCGTTCCCGATGGCCACCCCGACAAGCCTGGGAGGTTGAGTAACCTTGGCAACTCGCTTTGGCGTCGCTTTGAGCGACTTGGTGATCTCAGCGACCTCAACAAGTCCATCATGATGTTGGAGGATGCTGTCCGGCTCGCTCCAGATGGCCACCCTGACAAGCCTATAAAGTTGAGCAACCTTGGCAACTCGCTTTTGGGTCGGTTTGAGCGGCTCGGTGATCTCAGTGACCTCAACAAGTCTATCGTGATGAAAGAGGATGCTGTCCAACTCATTCCAGATGGCCACCCTGACAAGCCTGGGAGGTTGAACGACCTTGGCAACTCGCTTTTGCGTCGCTTTGAGCGGCTCGGTGATCCTCAAGACTCTGAGCAGATGCTACTTCGCTACACTTTAGCTGCATCCTCAGCAACAGGCCCTGCCACCATACAATTCAATGCGGCCCAAAGCTGGGCAAAACATGCCCACATTCACGAGCCCTCATCAATACTCCGTGCAATATACTACTGTCATGTTACACCTGAATTGGCATGGCTTGGTCTGTCTATAAGCGATCGGCATCATCACCTCTCAGAGGCAGGCCAAGTTGTGAGAGATGCTGCCTCAGCTGCAATTGCTGTGCATGACTACGAGAAGGCTGTGGAATGGCTTGACCAGGGGCGTTCAGTTGTCTGGGGTCAGCTTCTCAACCTGCGCACACCAGTCGATGAACTGAAGACGAGCCGTCCTGACCTCGCTGATACACTTCTCTCTCTCTCCGCATCATTGGAAACTGCTGGCACCCGGAGCAATGCTGGTACCGATGGTATTGAACCACAATTACGTGACTCAATTCCACAGAAATATCATGATCTTGCTCTTAAAAGGAATGAGGTCCTGCAGCAGATCAGAGAGCTTCCAGGGTTAGAGAGGTTCCTGTTATCCAAGCCAATTTCTGAGCTTTTCCATGCTGCGAAAATGGGCCCTGTTGCCATCTTGAATATCAGTGCATATGGATGTGATGCCCTGATCCTTATACCGGGCCTTGGAGATGAAGTCATCCATGTCTCACTGAGGGACTTCACAATCCAAGAGGCACAGGCCCTTGCCAAATTGCTGGCATCAGTTGTGGGACCTCCCGGACGCAGTGATGGGCTATTCGGATCTCAGGAAGGAGATATAGCTCCAGATGATCGCCTTCCTCATATTCTCTCTGTGCTCTGGGCTAAATTGTTCGCCCCATCCTTGATGCACTGGCAATGACGGTAGGGTTAATCACCTTCATTCATATCCCATCCTAATGATTTTCATAGACTCCAGTGAGCCAAGATTTGGGACGTATCTGGTGGTTTCCAACAGGGCCATTAGCATTTCTTCCTATCCATGCAGCAGGACTCTATGGTGAAGACAAACCCTTCGGCTCGAAATTATCGGACTTTCTGATTTCCTCTTATACACCATCATTGACCGCCTTGATCCAAGGGCTTCGCCCACATTCTGAATCCCTAGCAGAGCTTCAACTCCTCGCTGTCACTCAACCATCAGCTGAGGGGCAGTCCTACCTCCCCGGAACTCAGGAAGAAATTGAATGCCTTCAGCGGCATGTTGAAGGAAAAAAGGTTCATCTTGAGTGGCTGGGTTGACCTTGTTGTCGAATTCACATGATATTTTGTTCACGTTCACTTTGCCTAGATCGAGGCGGTCACCCATAAGCAACAGCAATTTCTCTCAGAGAACATTAGAAAAGGAAAGAAAAGTACAGAACAGCAATTCTCACCGACCTCCCATTTGACCCAGGGAACGTCGGTTGTGGGTAGCTGTGCACCGCACTTCACAGTCGAGCCACGTCAGTCCATTTCTTGCCTCTTCCGCCCACTACCCACTTTCCTGCAATCCCCCGAAGAATATCCAAGCACGTCCCAGCGATATTGCACCACGCGGTAGGGGCCGATTCCTAGTGCGTTCAACCAGCGCGTCGATGTCGTAGTCCAGGAGATCGTCAATAGTCATGATCTGAATGAACGTAAAGTGGTGCTACCCAAACTACAGCATCGACTCACCAGGCTCTTTACCCCAAAACATAATGGGACATACACCGCGGCGCGGACAAGTGCCTCGTACCCGGACAGCTCTGGTTGGGCTCGATAAACCATTGCAATCGACCAGCCTGATTCACGACAAGTGAGAACTTGGCTCCGATAAATATAATAAAACTTGCTAGTGGGCAGCCAGACAACCCAGAAGCCGATATTGTTGTGCAGCCTGCAGAGCTCCCAGAATCCCTGTACTTCGGTTGCCGTCGGAAGTGAAATTACCCTCATGGGATATAGAGAACTCGAAAAGATGAGCAAAACGCGGTGCTGTAATAAAAGGGCTTAGTGGGTTCCTGAGGACAAGGAGTCTGAGGGGACCAAGGGCGCGAACGTATCCTCTTCATATAGACCTTCGGGTTCCAGACTTACCTCGCTCCCGATCCACGACTCTGCTGAAGATTTGTTTCGGCTTGTTCCATGGCTTCATTATTGAATGCCAGCCCTGCCCAGTCTGTTCCCAAGCTAAGCCGTTGTTTCCAATCCCTCTTTTTTCTCTGATGTTGTACCGTATTCTTCATTCAATTCGGCGGTCACGCGTCACAGGGTAGACTCGTTACCAGTCTGCCCAGAAACGGCATACTGTAGTATTGCGTTCAATTCGTCAGCCACGCGTCACGCTCATTTTTTCTGAGGTCGGCAATAATTCTTTTCTCAATTTATCAGATTTTCTTTGATTTTTAAAAGTATCAAAAAACCGGCGACGGTGTCGAATTGAACGTAATACTACAGTATCTTAGTGCTAGCACTTTGCAGTAGGCAGACTGGCACAAGTCGGGTTGTGCCAAAGGCCTGAGCGCGGAGTTTGAAATGTTTTTCTTTTTTACATTCTGTCAATTCATGTCGGTCTCAAAAGTGACAAAGGGATGCATAAATCTAATGACTGTAATTGTAAAATCTGCCGGTTCAGAATTTCCTGTAACTCGGGCGGGGCGAACACCAAATGCCTACTTTTACATGAGAACTGATGGCTCTGCTCAGCCACCGTGATGCCGATGATCGGCACCACCCAAAATTTCAAACTCCTCGCTCAGCCCTTTCGCACAGCCCGATATGTGCCAGTCTGCCTGCGGTATAGTGCTTGCACTAAGGAAAACTGCCTACCAGCCTGGAATAAACCAGGTAATAATTAACATTTTGGACTTAGACTTTTTGCAACCAACTTACAACACAGACAAGAACTTTTTTGCTCTCCACTTTAATTTTCTGCTTGCTAATAACACTGGTACATCCAAATAAGTGGGGAGGATCATTGAGATCTTCATTTCACTGATGCAAGTTCACTGTGATAAACTTATAGGCTAGAAAAGAAAAATGGGTCTCACAGTATTCAAAGTGTAGGAATTTGGACAATGATACAATTTAAACAGCTTGGAGAATGGCGGAATAAGCTCTCGGACGACGTAGGGCCCAAAACACATCTAGAAGGCCCAAAGCGGCTGAGGATCCCGCCCCGGTCTGGTATTGTTGAGACTCCTTCTCCGTCCACGCAGGGGGCATACGGGATGGAGGGTGCTGGATGGTAGTCCATTTCAGATGGCAAGGCAGAGCAGGAAAAGAGGTGCGAAAGGCTTCGCGAGGAGGCAGATGGCCTGTGGGATCCAGACGCGACGGCATGCAGGTTGGGCTTGTGGACAATGAGGACTTGACGGCGGTAGCCGAAGCAAGCTTTGGCCGATGCACGGCTGGTGAGTTTCTCTTGCCATGGTAGTGATGGGAAAGCAACGTGCGGGAAAAATCGGTCATTCCGAGGGCTTTATTTTGCCAAAAATAGCCTCAGATTGCCGAGGATTTTGCTGCGCGGCAGCTTCGGTTTTAATCGGTTGGGAGACCACTAATCAAATCAAAGCCAAAATCCGTCCACTTTCCTCATCCACACCTCTGAGACTGTTTGGGCACTTTAGAGTGGCTTATAATGACTCTTGTGCATGGTGAGGATACATTGTAAATGCTCAATTATTATTATTACACTACAATTCTAAGCAATTAGCTGGGATGGCCATGTGATGGCTCACGCAACATCAACCTTCTGCTTTGGTGGCCTGTTTTTGGACCCATAGAGATATTAGCTTGGTATGAGAAGCTCCTTGGGCATGTTGGGAGCATGTAAAGATGTGCATCACGATGGGTTCAAAATGCGAATTAAATCATTCAATAGTGAAGCACAGGGTTCAAAATGGCAGTACAAAGCATGTGATTCAAAATTATATAAGCCTGCTGAAATGTAGGCGTTGGGCATCCGTTTGCCCTAACGAACCAATCCCCAACCGGAGTGTGATTGCAAACGAGAATTGATCTTCCTCGGCGCTTCCCGCTCACACGTCGAATCTCGACAAATTCTCCCAAAACAAGTTATGTGGGCTTCAGCTAATATCCATGTGTACTCAGTGGGAAGATATGGTTGAGCTCAGTGCAGGTGATCTGGCACAGTGAATCAATTTCTGGTTACTTTGTGTGATGACGAGTAGCACTGTTTATTTTTGGCCAAAATTGATGAAAAATGTGTTCACCGATGATTTTTCGCGGCAGTGAGTAGCAAAATTCTTTATACAACGAGCCACGTCAGTAATGTTAAAGGTTGCGTGCGACTCCGGCGATTCAAGAATACGCCCGCATTGTGGTGAGGGTCTTCGCCCATGACTCCTCGATGACTTCGTAGAGGAGCGGGGAAATAACACCGAGGGCGCACGCGTTACGCCATAGACTATGAACCTTTGTGGTGTGCACTACCAGCTGTGACAGGCTCGCCTCCTGTAGAGGCGTAAGCGGGGCGAACGTCCTCGTATTCTGCGTGTAAAGGTACGCATGTAGCAATGAGAAGGTCCCGGGTGAAGGAAGGCACAAGGGCACAATAGGGACAGTAGCGTTTGGCCCCGTAGCGTCGGGTTTCGAGAAAGGGAGCTTGGGGAGCCTAGTGCAGTAGATCCTCATAACGAGGTCGTGACAGGGATACAAGCTGATCTGACACTTTTGACCAAAGGTGAGCGGCGTGTCGCTATAGATGGCGAACATGTGTGTGGGGCAAGCGGTGTCGCAGTGACGAGTTCTCTGCTGGTAAGCAGATGGGTGGGTCGGTCGTCCGGATACTGAAGGGTAGAGGTGAAGCAAAATATCGGTGCGAAGGTCCCGGGGAAGCCTCGAAGCGTAGTCTAGAAATCTGGAGGAAATAGGGGAATGTGCCGTGCGGGCGTGAAGTACGAGTGTGGCTCGTTATGGACTCGGAAGTGGGATAATCTGGTGCTCGGTTGCTCGGTGTTCACTGGCGACGTACCCACGGTGGAGTACTCGATACACTGGTCACGGGGATGATAGTGGTTCGGGTGTAAGGAGGTAATAATTGGCCATATTTACATACAAAACAAATAATCGGTCGTAAGACCGATCGATCGTGAGGTACGCAGCTATGGGATGGAAGTGGGGAAAGCGATGAGCGGGGCATCCACCCCTTCCACAGCGGCAGATACGATCTCGTTCATGGGGATTTCGAGCTCTTTCGGCAGGCCGCCTTGTATTTCGGCGGTTTGGGTGGCCCCCAGAGCAAAGTCCGCCAAAAAATTGATTAATGAATTAGCCGAGATAAGTGTGCCAATCGATAGATCTCATCAAGGCGGTCACGGCCATATAAAAATTAAGTCATTCTGTCGAGCCGTTGTGCCGGAATTCATCAATTATTGCACCGGGCCGGTCAAAATTTTGGCACCTGCTTAAAAAGTGTGGGAAAAATATGAAAAAAAATATGCAATTGACTCATCTCATCGAGCCGTATCTGAATCTGTAAGAAATTCAGCAATCCATCGAGCAGTTCTCGAGAAATAAAATGATCTTTCTGAGATCACATGCTTTGACAGATCTGTCAAGAACTGTCACCAGGGAGGCAGCTGACTGGTACGTACAGCCCCTGTCTTCTCTCTTACACAATGACATTCATCCAGGAGTGACTGCTCTCTTCATCTTTGATCAGTCTTCTGCCCATGCTTCACTACCAGAAGGTGCTCTGCGAGCATTCTCCATGAATAAATCCAATGGCGGGAAGCAACCAAAGCAGAATGATACAGTCATCCCCCACTCAAACCCATCTGTTGCACAGCGGGGAATGGTTCAAAAAATGACCACTGATGACGGTGAAGCAAAAGGCCTGCAAGCAGTGTTGGTAGAGAGGGGGTTTGATGTCTCAGGCCTAAAGGCAAAGTGTTCACCAGTATGCCCACTTGAAAGCACGGGTTGCTGCATGGCGCACTTGCTCAGCCAACAGGAAGACTTTGTTAACCAGCCATCAATGCTTGAGACTGTGATTAATGAGGCTGGGCATGAGTGCTTATTTCTCCCCAAATTCCACTGTGAACTCAATCCTATTGAGATGGTAAATGATCATTTTTGAGTGGTGTCTTCACACTGATTCCATTTGATGTATTGGGGATGGTGCAAATATTGTTATCGGCAAGTCCCAAAGACGAATTTTGCAGCCTCGAAAGAGTTGGCCTTGAAGTATCTTGATGGATGCCCAGTTGAAGTGATCCGCCGCTTCATCAACAGGTCATGGAGATTTATGGATGCCTACCGGAGGGGGTTGACAGGTTCAGCAGCAGAATGGGCAGTGAAAAAGAAAAAACAACACCGTGGAGTTTCAAATCGTGCTTTCAATGCACTTGATGAGTCTCTTCAACGGGCGATGGAAACCTCTGAGCAGACGATGTAATAACATAATGTGGCTGTGCTCAAAAAAAAAAAAACCCCCGTTTTTTGCCAATCAACTCCGTTCACGATTCTAGATTTTGGGTTTGGGCCAAAATTTTGGCGCCGCAAATTTGTCGTGGGAAAAACTTCGGAGCATGTTTTTTGGACTCTTTGAGTTAATCTAAGTTCAAAAATGTAAAAATCAGGTTCTAATTAAATCACCATACAGTAACTCACGAGGACTACATTCCGGGACTATCAAAGACCGCTAATTTTCCTGATGGCTACCAATCTTTTTGGACTTTCACGAAATCGAAAGATCTCACCCTCCTGTAATATTTTGAATGAAATCCAACGTACGGCTGAAATATTTGGCCATTTCGTAAATAGAATATGGAAAAATACGAAGAAGTATGGAATCGACTCCTTTTGATGAGTAGAACATGATTCCATTAGAATTGAAAAAATTCAACGACTGGTTCCTCCGAAATTTGATCAACAAGTTTAGTGATATTTGACCAGGCATGTGACTTAATCTTCCTCGTGACCTTTTGTTCTGTGTTAAATTTGGGGTGGAATACATCTGCGGGGACATCCGTTTCGGTCCGTCCTTTCTTCACAATTCGGTCGGTTGTGGGTGATTGGGTGATGAGGTCTGAAGTGGAGGGCCCCGAGCTTGTCGAGGGTGTTGATTCGGCATTCGCAGAGGCGTCAGTCGGGGAGTCTGATCGCGGTCGTCGCTGCCCCGTAGTTTTGCTGGTGATGGTTGAGAGAAAACGTGACATGACGTGACCGACCCGTAGCGATTTCGCGCGGCCTCATAGTATTGGCCATAGTTGTAATGGGCTGCTTCTGCTCGACAGGAATATGGCGTCGATTTCTCCGAGTCATGGATGGTCGTAGAGAAAGAGCTGTGGTTGCGACATTGCAGTGGAGCTCCACGAACTTGGCCGAACTCTGCCGAATTTAACCGAACTTTGCTCGAAAATGAAAATTGGCTATCGTTTTCAAAATAGCTGTGAAATGGCCGCCCCAGGCATCGTATGGTTTACTTTGTGCAGAGGAGCTTGAAATAGCTCAAATTTCATGCCATAACTTTACTTGAAGTGATTCGGCCAAGAAATGGGCTCAAACCGCTGCGCTCATTCTGTCTTGTCGCCACTGTATATGCATAAAACTCCTCTGGCGCACCAACGGCTGCTCCGTATATCGTCTTCTAAAGGCATTTTACATCCAAAATAAACCTGCTGTAACAAATTTCAGTTACGCGTACCCCTTGCTCTATATCCAAGTGAACTCCCGCTACGAGCATTATGAGCCTCGAAACTGCGGCTGTCAAGGAGCCTGGCACAGTACAATGAAACCGATTTATGACATTTGTTCCCAGCTACGGTGAGCCGTCATAGCGTCGGTCTCTATCTAGCATAGCTCGGGCAACGTAACCAGTGCCAGATATGGTTTCTTGATAATGGTAGCAGCAGAGGAATAGTGAGGAATAGTATAAAAGTAGTGTACTTACAGACATGTATGATGGCGGACCAAACTTCGTGACAAACTTTGGTCCCGATTTGGCAATCACTACTGATGGCCCAGTTTTTATTCAGATGTCATGTAACTGTGTAAAAAGCACCACAAGGAGGCCTTCTATGGATCCCCCAGGCCAGAAAGTTGAAAACTTGAAATTCACTTTTTCTCACACAAATTTTGCGTTTTTCGTTCCGTGCCGGTCATTAACCGGTGGCTGTACCCGGCCATCAGTACACGGCATGCGCGGTTTTTCCGACACAATCTTGGAAAACAGAGCCAAAATTCCTTCTACAAGTGCACACAGACAAGATAAACACTCCCTATAGCCAGTTGGGGTGGTGAAAACATAATAACTTCTGCCAGAGGGCTGAAGAGGTACACTGAATTTTGAAATTTTCTACCGAGATTTTGCGTTTTTTTTTTTTTTCCCACGCTAGGGGGCCCTCTGTTTTTTTGGAAACGAAAATTTTACCTATAAACCATACCTACTTTCCTGCCTAATCTCAAGTCTCAAAGGGTTTGGCTCAAAATTGTGGTTTGTCATGAAGTTTGGTCCGCAATCATACGCTACCGGACTGCAACGAGATTCCCCACCGTTGAAATCTAGCACTCTTTTGCCTCGGACTCGAGCAAATGTGGAAAACGACAATATATTGTAGTTGCAGACAGTACCTAATGTAAGAACAAGGGTGTAAGAACTAAATGTATTGTCAGGGTTGTGAATGTGTAGTGTGGGTTTCAATGAGATTTTGTAAATAGGAGGTGCCAGCTTTGTCTTTCCGCCATTACGCCAAAGTGACGCGTGACTGACGAAATGAACGAAATAATACAGTATGTCCATCAGGAATATAGGATAGCAGAAGATTTAGTAGCCACGACCTCTTTGAGCTCCGGGTGCTTCTTTGTGACGGGGACGGCTGCACTCTATCACTGTCCTTCTTCATCATGTCTCCAGGCACCGCGACATATATTGGGGGCGAATTTGGGTCGAGAGTGACGATGATGTCAATGACGCCACCGCATAGTTGGCGGGCCACCGCGACCAGCCACGCGCTCTCGGATATACGGACGACGCGCTGTTCTTGTCGATTTAGTGTAGCGACAGTGTTGAACGAAATTCGGTCGCGCGATATGCCTGTGAGCTCTATGAATTCCTTCTGTGCAATGTCTAGTACAATCTAAACGGCGCCGCATCTCTCTTAGTAACACAATCCGGTACAGCGGTTGCACGAACAAGATACCCCGTGAGTCTGCCCAGGGCGAACGTACACAAGTCGGTTGGCAAACCGGTAGGTAATGTAATCGGGAAGAGAGGGTGTAGTCGTCTGAATGGTCGCCATGAGCAAGGTACTGGGTGGGGGGATTGTCAACTCGGGAAGTCACTGGTCTAATTCCTGGACAGGAAGGAGAGGCAAGAAAGGGCCGGTACGCACCGTACATTCCCATGGCTGAAATCTATCGAGCTTTTCATGAGACATGCATACGGTGGGCTGGCCCTTGTAAATTTGCATGTCCCATAGGCAGCTAAAGCCAGAGAGCGCTGCTGGGACACGCGGGGAGAGCCGGGGAAGCTGTCATTAGTGTCTTGCATTCGGCGCGTTATTTTCTTAGTCAAATGAGACATTATAAGCAGGAGAGATATTTTACAAGAATGCTGTCGGTGGCTGTGATTAAGATGAAAGACTGTTCACCGCGCCCCCTTACAATGCATTCCCTCATATTCATTATTCTGCATCTGAATCGGAATAGATCTCGGATTATTTTCCAAAATGTCGCGATTCTGGGCCCGAAGGAAGTCGATTTTCTCGGAAAGGGCGTTGATTTTCTTGATCGTGTTCTGCAGTTCATCGAGGATGGTTTGCTGTTTCCCTGGTATAGCCCAGGATGCCCCAAAACGTCAGCCGGGACGTGCCCGGAAGGCACGCCCCTGCTCGGCCGGCCTCGCACCCGGTGCTGGCTCCAATAGGTATGGAACCCATCCAGCTCGGCTTGAACCAATGGTGGAAAGATCCAATTGAACAGGAGACCCTTTCTAATCTCGTCCTTTCTCTCACGAATCCACACAATCTCGTCGATATATGATGTGATGTCCCCATCCACGCACCCCTTGAGTGATACCGAGACCCCTCGTTTGGCAAGATCAGCGTCGTAACCAACCTCCGGTTGACTGGTTAAAAGAAGGTGAAGATTGGATAGCTTCGGTTGAGAAGCGTGATCTAGGGCGTTCAGAGCCCATTGAATGTTAGCGGCGACGCTCTTCGTTCTGCCCCCATCCACGGCTTCCTGTAGTCTAGCATAGTGGCCAATTAGTGCCAGTGTGGATTTCAATCTCTCTCCCCAGAATTATTTCCCTAGCGCACATTAATATTGGCTCCAAGAAAAAGAATTGCAAAAGCCAAGGTGACGTACTGCAAATGAACCAGTGGAATCCACAGCTGGCGCACTGATCACAGCATCCAGGTCTTCGTCACCCGGGAAGTACTTGTCCATGATACTGAATGCTCTCTTGTAAATTTCCAAATTCTCGTGCTGTTGAAGATTGTGGGTGGTGGCCATGCCA
Organism: Mycena olivaceomarginata; assembly: GCA_029378375.1. Taxonomy (NCBI): domain Eukaryota; kingdom Fungi; phylum Basidiomycota; class Agaricomycetes; order Agaricales; family Mycenaceae; genus Mycena; species Mycena olivaceomarginata. Next base: position 200,599 of record JARKIC010000112.1, on the reverse strand, counting down.
CCGGCCTCCTCAATGAACACCGCATATTGATTCGCGGCCCCTCGCCCAGCAGCGACTTTGACCATTTCCCCGACCTTCAAGATGTTGTCCAGGCCATCCAACGCGACCTGAATGACTGTATTATCCATCATCGTGAGGAGATCGCAAAGAGGTTTGATGCAGCCCTCCTTCAAAAACGCGGTGTGCTGCCGCGAAATACGCGCCTTCGCAAGTGCCAATACCTTCGTTGTTACCCACGCATCCGCGTCGAGATCCTTGATCCCGTTGTCGCCGGGGATATATCCGATTTCTGTCAAAACACGACGGTCCTCGGGGTTGACCTTGTAACGTTCGCAATATTTGTCGAGGGAAATCTCACGAGGAAGCTCAATCGCTGCCGCTTCTGCAGCTTGCGGTGCGGGTGGCAGTGGAGCGGGAGCGGGCATTCCGCCGTGAGGGTGAGAATAGAGGTACAACGGCCAAAGAGCCGCGTCCCCAAAGCTGGCGAGGTGCGTGGAGTCAGACCACCACAATGCAGCCAGGCTCCGGAGGTTGGTTTTGAAGCTCGGTATGTGCCTCCACCATTGCGTCAGACGCATAAATTTCTTCGTATGCGTACTGTACTATTTCGATCAATTCGAACCGGCCTGTGACCTGTGACCGCGGGATACGAAATTTAGATTTCGTACTTCGGTGGGGGCGAGCGTGACACCTGTTTTTTTTTTCGTAAATCGCAAATTCAAGGCAAGCCCTCACATATGCCTAATTTGTTTTATAGCTGCAGGCACACTTGGAATAGATGCTCCTGGGTTGTAGCAGTGTTGAATAGTGATTAATCCTGTGTGTTCGACTGGACGTCTGTCAAGAACTGTGCAGCGCAGAGTCGTGACTCGTGAGAGTGAGAGGAAGAACCCGATCAGCGGTTTACTTCCGCTCACGTCAAAATTGACAGTTGGTGCGAACGCCGCGGCGTCGCTGGCTAACTGCACATGCGCGGAGGCGAAAAATCGGGTTTTTTGAGCCTTTTTCCAGCATTTCTGTGACTTGTTTGAGGGTTTCGTATATGCCCCCCGGTGACCTGTGACATGTACGAAAAAATTCGTAAATTTTGGGCCCTGTGACGCGTGACATACGAATTGATCGAAATAGTACAGTAGTGTCGTTATTATATAATCGTCGGACTTTCAATTCGTTCCCACGACCTTCCTCTGCGCGCTGCCATCGCTCTCCGGCTTCCCTGGCCTCCCTCACCCAAACCACTGCCCATGGCACCTCTGTATTTCTGGCGCGGCCTCCACAGACATCGGACCATGTCTACAATTGTTGCGAAGCTGATCCCGGGAAGACTACGTACGTCGAGCTCAAGTTTGGCTCAAGTTTTCCGGTCGTGCATGCTCACTCTGCGCTTTCCGTCTGCTGGACTCCAACGAGATGAAGTGCTTGAAGCGGAAGGGTGTCTGGCGTCTGTCTCAACTGCACGGAAAGAACCCTGCGACCGCCAGCGCGAGTACACGGGTAAACGGGGTGATAAATGCGAACGAGACAATGTACGTGCTGAGATGGTGTCTTTCTTTTCCATGTCATACTCACCCTTGGGATGGCACCCAGAGGCCAGAGATGAAGCTCAATATTCAAGTAGATCAAGATCAAGCTCACTGACTGGGAGACGGCTACAAGAAGAGTTTGAAGTCTGGCTCAAGGAGGCGAAATCTATTCAGTACGTTTCTTCCCCTTCTCTTCTATCTTCGTTGTCTTCTTCTTGACGGACCTGCACCCACAGCTCCTCGCACTCGCGCCCATCGTCGTCTCAGGACTGCAAGTCCACTTGGACCATTCGCTGGCCAACCACTTCAGGCTCCCCTACCGCTTCGAGCGCCCGCAATGCACGACCATCCTACATCCCCGACCCGAACGTTTTCATCGTTCAGGAGAAGGAGACGAGCGAGATACCCGGCGCGGCGCATTTACTAAGCATTCTCGGTGCGTGTCTCTGTCTTCGAAGTGGTACAGTGGCGCTCCGGACGATGATGACGCAGTCCACCCTCGACGCCGAGTCGACAGACATCGTGCGGGGACTATGTGAATGACCTGCTAGCGTGGGTGTTTGTATCCTTCCTCCTGCTGCTCACTCACGTTGATGCTTACCTTTCATTTATGTACAAATGGATGCTGCAGGAGCAGTCGCACCTTTTCCAACCTATTACATCGACCTATATCGGATACCAAAAAGCACCGAGATCTCACCTGTATGTTTATGTCTTGTACGTTATATGGTGTGGTGGTTGTTTAATGACGGTGTCTGCGTCTTCAGAGACAATAGCCTTGGCTATCTCGCTGGTTCTGCTTCTGTATATATACCTATTTCTACGCAACTTACTGGCCCGAAATTTCACAAAATCTTCTCTCTTTTCATAATATTGAGTTCTCCAAATCGGAGGTTAGATCACCCGAAAAGGTCAAAGAAGTCTGAGTCGATGCAGACAATGAATAAGGAGCAACAGGGCAGTTGAATTTGGACGAGGTGCCTTTTGCACAGTCGATGGGTTAGAGAGTAAGCTTTGCCGGCAGCCGTGTGTAGTATGTACGTGCGAACTAGCTTCACTGGTGGTGGTACTGAATTATTTCATTCAAATCGACAGGGGGTGTGACGCGTGACCGGATTTACCTATTCGACATTTCGACAGCGGCTGAATTTTGGCGTGACACCCCAAAAATTTCGACAATCCCACCGAAAATTTGACTTTTTTTGCGCTCCTAGGGGGGGCGGGGGGGGGGGGGGGGGGGGGGGGGGGGGGGGGGGGGGGGGGGGGGGGGGTGAATGCTCGTGACGGCTTGGAGGTTCGACAAACGCTTTCGTGACGCATGACATCGACCAATATTCGACATCGACAGAGGGGTCCGTGACACGTGACTGTTGATTTGAACGAAATAATTCAGTATTGGTGAACTTTCGTCCATCGGGGTGCTCAGAAAGATAGTAACGGGGCTTAGACGCGTCGGATTGGAGGATTGGAGGTGCCAGCGAAGGCAGAAACGCGAGAAGACGCGTGGCCGTCACCTGTAATGATTGTGGGAACATATTCAAACTCCGATCATTATATAATAACGGGCACTAGCGATTGTTCGATCGAGGTGAGTGACAGACTATAACAACCGAGGTACGAGGTAAGTAATGTTATAGCGTCTGTTTATAAGAGACTAGCTGTACCTCTGACTTTGTGCAGGGCACCCGCCAATTCATGTCCGCTCGTTTATGCGCAGACTCTCCACCGGCACGGACCCTGGGCGACGATGTTGAGTCCTTTGTACTGGTCCTGCTCTGGCTCGCCACGGCATACGCGCCCAGATGACGCCAGAATCACGTGCTTTCACGCTCAAAATTTTTGATGACCCTGGTGCCGTCAGCAAAACACATATGCTCATGGGGGGCGAGGGTCCGGTTCGCAGGCTACTCCTAGAGTCCCCGCATCTCGAGGACGTGTTGAGCGAGCTTCTCGAAGGTTTCAAGTATCGTTATCTTCCGCCGCGACGCAACGCCACCGTCGAGACGAAGATCTATACTCGAGAAGCAGCTTGACGAGTTCTAGATTTCCGTTGTAAGACGCACTGACCTCACTGCTTCATTAGTCTTTTGTGGCAAAATTTGCTCTTAGGAGCTTAGAAAGGGGATGCGAGACCGCGAAGCGGCCGAGCGGCCGCTTGTATGCGATACAAAATACTCCTCGAAATACGATCCTCAAGTTTATACTCCAATCAAAACACGCTGTCCATAAACTGACTCTTGCCGTACAGTATAGTAGGGTTCCTTGGATAGTGAGACATCCTTGAGTAATTTTTTTTTCAGAGCTGCCCAGTGCGTTCCCAGGTCAATTTTTCTTCGTAGGGTGAACTATGCACTTTGGCCCCATCTCTGGAATAAACTTCAGGCTCGGTGAAGCCTTGGTGCCTAAACAGCAGGTGCTTTGGAGGGGCTCACGGCTGATGACATCATAAATCACTTTCCTTCTCATTGCTTGTGCATTAATACGGGCACCAGCGACCTCGCCAATTTTTCTAATGAATATTCACACTCACGGCCGCCATCTTCGCGAAAATTCTGGTGATCCGACCAAGATTGACAGGTCCACCTGCCAAAAGCGTGACATATTTCTGGGCACGTGAGACCATTCTTGACGCAGGTCATCAGCCTTCATCCAGTCGACAAGCCGTCTCCGGCCCCCCGGCTTCCACGCCAAAATCTAACCATTTGCCACACCATCACAGTAATCGCAGAGGAATAGTTGCCGAAGGGCAACCCATATGAGCCGAGAAGAATGATTTGTGTGTGACATCACGCTATCCATGGAACCCTCCGTGTGACCGATCAGTCGTCGATGGCATTCTTTTGCCTGTGGCTACAATTCGCGTGCCAAATTGGTGAGATTGTGCTCCATAGCTCACTTGAGTGTCCAGTATCTACGAACTTTAAATTCAGACTTCATTTCTTCATGTTGCGGACGCCGTAGCGGAAACATCAAAGCAGGTATCCAAAGAACCCTACTATACTGTACCACAACTAGAATCTAACGGTCGGGACCCTGATACAATTTTCACAGATGTGCCATCGCGATACCAATCATGTCTTTTTGGGAGCAGCTATGTGTTTCCTTGGAGTTGGTAGCAAATGATTTTTCTTCATGACTGTGTGCTTTAGTTTTTCTTGTAGCCCGTATATCTTCGGGCCAAGGCACTCCCAATTGGGAAAGTACCCCCTATCTCTCTGGGTACAACAATTTCAAAGGGGGTTGATACGAGGCGGTTCTGGTTCTAAAGCTGATCGGTTGAGTGCTTATATAGTATGATCATTCAATGATTGGCAGCAGGTACTTTGATCACCCTCTTCAAGGTCTGCAAGGGACGATTGAAACTTGAAAGGGAATGACCAAGCTGCACCGGTTATTACACACACTTTGCTGTCCTGCTCTAAAAAGCCAAATAAATTCTAGAAGGTTTTTGAATGGCAACTGAGTCCTTTTGAGTGGTTTAAATGTGCAGAAAATGCTCATGGTTGCCGCATTTGGAGGTTCAAGACAATGTGGCTGTGCACATTATGTAACAAGCTCTTACCCTGATCGGATTCCGCCGCTTAACAACAGACTAAGCCCTCTATGGCAAGTGCGAAAGCGAGAGGCTCCAGCGTTGCAAAGTAGGCCTCTAGGGACTGCCTCCGGTCGTCGTAAAAAGACGGTATTGAGTGAGCGGGTAGCGGCGTCCGGGTTAGGGATCGTCACCGTCTTTCCCGTCTTACACCCGTCCATCAACCGTCTTTTGATCATAACTTGTTACCGATATGCACAAACAGGGTGAACCTTCGACGAAATCTGATCGTTGCAATCAAACACACAAATTGGCACCAACTATGAGAGGTATTTGCCATACACTCTCAAGAAAATTCAAAAAAGACATCAAAATTTTACCCGTCCGTCTGTAAAGACCGAAAGACGGAGGCCGGTACAAAGACCTCCATTTGCACCTCAAAGGTGTACTACATGATAACTATTTTTCGATACCAATCCGGTGGGCTGCGGTGCAAAAGCGCATATGCCACAAATTGGGAAGCAAGACTGTAGACAGAAGATGCGTATATCTGAGAAACAGCCTCAAACGTTAGATGGAACATTCAAAAGTATATGTACAAAAGTGGGATCCAGGTCGGTCCGATACATGGTTCAATATTTTCGTTGCGCCCGAAAGGAATGGTGACTTTGACCGGCTGGGTTAATTCAATGGAAAGTCATAGTGTTGGAAAAGTTGGGTGAAGATGTTCATAAAACCTGGGCCGAGAGATTTTCCTACGGATAATCAATCCCGACAGAAATGTGTAATGGCGAGCAGGGGTCAGAATCCGAGTTGTAGCGAGATGTACAGTGATAGAGAAGGGTCCAGCAGAATTGAGTGGATTGCAGTTGAGAAGTTTCATAGGGTGCACTGGTGAGCAAATAAATCAATGAAGACTCATTAGCATTGACGTCGGGTTGGTCTGCTTACCCGGAAGTCGTCGACACGATCAAACAGCAGCTGTCGCATCTGCGCGAGGCTGGTGCACCGCTGAATCTCATTGCCGTACGAGCCGTCATTGTCGCAACTATTCAGAAGAACGCCGGTGGGCGGATTTCAGCCAAATCTGTCGAGCCCTTTCCAAGGATTCTACGGAACCGTGTGGCAAAGAGCCATCCGCCTGATGGGCGTCCCGGACGCCCATCACCAGAGGAAGGACAAAAGTCACACACTTGTCAAACAGTCCATGCTCTCCTGATGGGCGTCCCGGACGCCCATCACCAGTGGGAGGGCAAAACTCACACACTTGGCAATACCTCTCGGCTCTCCTGATGGGCGTCCGGGACGCCCATCACTGCACAGAAGACAAATCTCACACTAAATTATCCGTTCTTTAATATTTTGCTCATTCGGCGGTGCCCATCACGTTGCACATGTTGTGTTTGTCCTCTATAAGGCTTGATTAACTCATTTGTGCTGTCCTCATGATCTGTCACGGACTGCGCGGTTTTACTCTCTGAGCTGCCCATTTTTGGCTCCCTCAGCTTTTGCGCTGCAACATCTGGCCCGGCTACGTCTGCACATTTATACCTCTCAACAGAGCCATCTGGATCGTTTTTCTTCCCTCCTCCTCCACCATCTCCGGAGCAATCATCTCTGCTTGCAACGCAGAACTGTGCCTCTTACGACGAGGACGACTTTTACTAGGGCCTCTTCTGTACCCAAATGACTCCGGAGCCCGGTCCCCATCGCAGTTGGCTCCAGAACCCTGGCCGACATGCCCACTTCAATTCCGCACCGCATCAAATTCTTTCCAATCATTTCGTCGACATCAACGATGCCAAACTCCAAGGCAGTCCAAATACTATCGCAAGCTGATGTTGACTCTGTTCTCTCGGTATCCCCGTTGCTCAAGTCTCTGTGTCAGGGTTTCTTTAAATCGTTCTCGAGCCAAGAAGCACTTATCTTCCCGCAACTCCCTCCGAACTGTCACCTACTATCCAGCCGTACCCAAATGACGTTGGTATTCGAGTACAACCCACTAGACCTCGCCGGCTGCATTTCCTGCCCGGTCCCTACCGGAAAACCGCTCAACTCGTCGTGTTGAGTGAGTGTTTATCTGCCCGTTGTACAAAATGTTTACCAACGCAGGTTGTATGTCTCCGCCCCGCTCCCACCCCTGCTCTGGAAGACAGATCTCAATGCCATCGCACCGAGCCTTTCGGCGTCTATTAGGTCACAGTAAGCACAACACGTCGAATTTCTCCTGACTCTCACCATGGTCTTCACGTACGCCGTCGGTTCTCGAAGCATGACTCAATTTTCCTTTGATCTACGATATATCTACTACCTCCCCATTCATTCTCGCCGTTGGTGTCAACCCAATCTTTTTTGAGTTCAATGACTGTGGTATTTTGGTGGCAATTTTTGTTTCAAAGGCGCTGGCATACTCATTCCTTCCAGGCTAGACTCGTCCGCATCTCCATCGACGTTATGGTGAGCGATCTCGGTGAATTGTACCAAATTATGTTGTAACAGCATCCAATGAAATTCTTGGACCTAATATTAAAGACCGGCAATATGGTTCGGGTATGTACGCTGCTATAGTTTGAATGTGATGCTAGAATCCTAATCTTTTGGTCCTCCTCGATAAGTTGTGGCCGTCTTCGGCGCCTCTGACCGGTGAAGCGCTGTCGATGTTTTGATTCAAATTCGTACTCTGCAAAGGACTCCGGTGCGTTATGTTACGCTAACTTTGCTAGTGGGAGTCCTGGGACCTCGCCTGCATGGTCTTGACCCGTTCACTGTGTAGCATTGTAGTACCTTGATTCATTTGAATGGGTGTTTGGTATCACATTTAGCCCTTGATTGTTCATTTTGGTGTGGTGATCAATCTGTCCAGCTCATGGAAGCGCAAGCCAATCATGCACTGGAGTCAAAGATGTTCGTTGGGAATAGATACCTTTCTAATTCACTCGAATTTTTTGGCAGCCAAGAATTCGCATCTGAACTCCGCTCTCTGTTATCTCAACCTTGAACATCAGACTTGGACCTACTTCCGCTATCGTCGGTATGGCTCCCGCACTGATGTTCACGATGATGTCCACCTGAGCTGCCGGCCGGAGCGAAGCAGAGGCATCTCTTGTAATTAATTCATGATTACCTCTCTGTTCAGTGATGGGCGTCCCGGAGAAGAAGGACAAAACTCACACACTTGGCAATACCTCTGTGCTCTCCTGATGGGCGTCCCGGACGGCCATCACCAGAGGGAGGACAAAACTCACACACTTGTCAAACAGTCCATGCTCTCCTGATGGGCGTCCCGGACGCCCATCACTGCACAGAGGACAAATCTCACACGGTTGCCCAGCAAATCCCTAAGACTGGTGCTAAATAATCAATTCATGATTACCTCTCCGTTCATTGATGGGCGTCCCGGACGCCCATCACCAGAGGAAGGACAAAAGTCACACACTTATTGATACCTCTCTGCTCTCCTGATGGGCGTCTGCGGCTTTGATCCACGGTTCAGTTTATGGTAGAAGTGTTGGTGGTGAATTTAGTCATCAATGTTTATTGGTCTGTCATCGAAAGATATTTTCACCCGTACAAATAGGACGAGTCAAGCATGAATAAATACCAGCTCCTGCGTCAATGGTCTGCAGTTCATCAACACCTCATTTTGGCACATCCCATCAGTGATGGTATTCCTGTCTGTTGCACTCCACCTTTCGACTGAAGTGGTTGAAGGTTTGTGGTCTTGTCTCTGAAACAGGTCAATAAAATTTCACATTTTAATTCAACATTCCTGTGATGATGCCGCGCCATGCCGACCTCTGCCGCCATTGATTACCGCTCCCGCTGGCGTCAATTCAACCTAGCCAATGATGATCCGCTGCGACAAAATCCCGGCAGATATCGGCAAGCCGCAGGATTCATAAGGGGTTGCAAATAGAATCTGTGTTCCTCTACTGATTCATCTGGTTTGTTGCAACTTGGAGGGCAAAACCCACCATCAAATACAGCAAGCGCGAGTATTCGACCAAACCACCTTATCTTAAATTGATGCGTGTGATGCGCCTCCGCCGTGGTCCGGCCGGTACCATCACTTCAAAAATCTTGAGAGAGGAAAGAATTTTGCTCAAGGAGAGCACATGTTTAGTGTTGATGTTAAAAGACTTGCATTGTTTTTCCGAGTTTGGGCCAAGCTTCTCTCCGAGAATGTCTGCTTGCAGACCGGAAACAGGCTTGCCGTGAACCTATTGCGGCACAAAGGTTGTGTGACGCATGACCGCCAAATTGAATCAAATTCTACAGTAGCTGTAGCTATTTATGCAGTAGGGAATACAATTAAAATTAGGTGTGTGGGTTGTAAGGGCGGAGTCAGATGGGAAGGAAGGTGTGTGTCCAAAATGACTTGTCTATTTTTTTTTGAGCCGAGTTTTGTACGCCAGGCTCCCATTGTACTGCTTTGGTTCCGAAGCGCGTGATCTCAACTCAACCTTTTTCTTCTTGTTTTGTGAAAGGAGCCATATGGGAAGGAAGGCATCCAAAATGAGCCCTCTGAATTTTTTGGGTCAATTTTTGTACGCCAGCCTCTCACGGTACTGGTTTATTTACGAAATGTGTGATCTGAACTAGACTTTTTTCGTCCTTTATTGTGAAAGTAAGGCATCCAAAATGACCACTGTTAATTTTTTGGGCTGAGTTTTGTACTAGTCCGAGCCTTGTGTGGGACGCCCATCAGAGAGAGGGGCATGGCGTGGGAAATTTATGTGTCCGGCAGTGATGGGCGTCCGGGACGCCCGTACAATAACTTTGCAATGAAGGTATGCTCCCAAATAATTGAGTTCATACACAACTAAAGAGCACCAAGTATGAGAATATACCACTTGGTGCAGTGAGGGGCGTCCGGGACGCCCATCAGAGGGGGCGGCATAGCGTGGGAAAATTATATCTCCTGCAGTGATGGGCGTCCGGGACGCCCGTATCCTGACATTGCTACAAAATGTGCTCCAAATAATTGAGTTCATACACCACTAGAGAAAGGGCCAAGGCTGAGCATATAACACTCGGTGCAGTGATGGGCGTCCGGGACGCCCGTATACCAACATTGCAATAAAAAGTGGTTGCATATAATTGAGTTCATACACAACTAGAGAGTGGGCCAAGCATGAGAATATACCACTTGGTGCAGTGATGGGCGTCCGGGACACCCATCAGAGGGAGCGGCATGTTGTGGGAAAATTATCTCTCCCGCAGTGATGGGCGTCCGGGACGCCCATCACTGCGCAGAGGGGTATTCAGGCGTGCGAGTTTTATCCTCTATCTGCTGATGGGCGTCCCGGACGCCCATCACTGCACAGAGAGGTAGTGACAGGTGTGGGAGTTTCATCCTCCCTTTGCTGATGGGCGTCCGGGATGCCCATCATTTTGCGGAGAGGTAATGACAGACGTGCGAGTTTTATCCTATATCTGCTGATGGGCGTCCGGGACGCCCATCACTGCACAGAGGGGTATTGACAGGTGTGTGAAATTCATCCTCCCTCTGCTGATTGGCGTCCGGGACGCCCCATTCATGTATACACTGCAGTACAGAGTCGTTCATCTGGTAGAGTCAGGCAGGGGAAGCCGGGTGTGTGACAGGTGAATGAATAGTTAGGGCAAGTCAGCTCTGCACCCCTTTGGTTTTCTGCAAGCAGAATGGTGAGCAACTCGCGAAAAAGATCAATGGTGACTCACCGATGGGGTGTTTGCAGTGGTGACCTTCTTCAAGGGAAATGGTCAGCGACTCGGGAGACAGCAGAGTGAAAGACGCACCGCTCTTGGGGGCTGGGGTAAAAGATGAGCCCAATTCAGTGCAGGAATTAAGTAGAACTCACAGCTGTGGACATGGTGGGTCGAAAAAAAGAGGAGACGCTAAAACATGTAGCTCGGGTATTCTCATTATATAACAGCCGGATAAGTGAGAACTGTGATCGGTTACCAAAATGATGTGGAGATGCTGTAATGGTGGTTCGTTGCTCGCAATGATCTTCCACTGTAAAGAAGCCTGCGATCTACTCTGTGTAACAGATGTGATATTCACTTCGTAACGTCCCCACCAATCTATTTTCTGCTCTATATTTTTCTTCATTCTGTACTGACCCCTTCTCCTTTTAGATTATTGTCCGCGAGCCATCGCCATCCACTCATTCAACTCCGTCTCTTTCCGTGGATCATTGATTTTAACTATGTTCACGTCAGGTCCCTTGATTCCGTATATAAAGCCTGTAATGTCGATAGCACTTCTTCGGTCAATCCACCTCTTAAAACAGTCACTGTGGTCGATTTGCCCCCATCTCCCGTGTAGTGTAACTCGTGTGCCTCACGCCTCCGCTACATATTTTTGACTCTACAAGACCTTGTCGTTGCTTTGCTCTGGTTCCCCGTGGTCTGATCAACCGCTCCTACTGACTTTGCTGCGACGCCCCCGAAACTGACGGAAGATTCGAAGAAAAAATGTCTACTGGACGCTCTCGAGACTCCCCTCGTTCGCCTGCCCTTACCGGTCAGCCTGCGTCTGGATTTCCCTCGCGCTGGAAATAAAATACACTCCCAAAGGATTGAGTTCATACACAATTAGGGAGAGCCAGGTGTGAGAACATAGCACTTCCAGCAGTGATGGGCGTCCGGGGCGCCTATCAGAGGGAGCGGTATGGCGTGGGAAAATGATCTCTCCAGCAATGATGGGCGTCCGGGACGCCCGTACACTAACATTGCCATAAAAAAATGCTCCCAAATGATTGAGTTCATACTCAACTAGGGAGAGCCAGGTGTGAGAATATAGTACTTGGTGCAGTGATGGGCGTCCGGGACGCCCATCAGAGGGAGCGGTATGGCGTGGGAAAATTATCTCTCCAGCAATGGTGGCTGTCTGGGATGCCTGTATACTGACATGGCAATAAAATATGTTGGCAAATAATTAAGTTCATACACAACTAGGGAGAGCCAGGTGTGAGAACATAGCACTTCCAGTAGTGATGGGCGTCCGGGACGCCCATCCGAGAGGGCGGTATGGCGTGGGAAAATTATCTGTCCAGCAATGATGGCTGTCTGGGATGCCTGTATACTGACATGGCAATAAAATATGTTGACAAATAATTGAGTTCATACTCAACTAGGGAGAGGGCCAGGTATGAGACACTTGGTCCAGTGATGGGCGTCCCGGACGCCCATCACTGAGAGTGGGATAGCGTGAGAAATTATCCCTCCTGCAGTGATGGGCGCCCGGGACGCCCGTATACTAATATTGCAACAAAGATATGCTTCAAGTAATTGAGTTCATACACTACTAGAGAGAGGGCCAGGGATGAAAATACTGTACTATTTCGACCAAGTGTTCAGTCACGTGTCACACCCAAGATTTTTTGATGTGTGCAAAAATTGTCTTAATTCAAAAGAAATTTTTTCGGCCTTCTCGGATGAGAAATTACATAATTTTGATGAACACTTGGTCGAAATAGTACAGTATACTCGGTGCAATGATGGGCGTCCCGGACGCCCATCAGAGGGAGGCACAGCATGGGAAATTTATATTTCCTGACGCCCATACACTAACATTGCAATAAAAGTATGCCTCCAAATAATTAAGTTCATACACAACTAGAGAGAGGGCCAAGTATGAGAACATATACCTTGGTGCAGTGATGGGCGTCCGGGACGCCCATCAGAGGGAACGACATAGCGTAGGAAAATTCCCCCCTCCTGCAGTGATGGGCGTCCGAGACGCTCGTATACTAATATTGCAACAGAGATATGCTCCAAATAATTGAGTTCATACACCACTAGAGAGATGGTGAAGGATAGAGTATATAGTACTTGGTGCAGTGATGGGCGTCCGGGACGCCCATCACCGTACAGACTGGTTTTGACAGGTCTGTGAATTTTGCCTTCCCTTCACTGTAGAATTTTGCCTTCCCTCTGGTGATGGGCGTCCCGGACGCCCATCACTGTACAGACAGGTTTTGACAGGTCTGTGAATTCTGCCTTCCCTTCACTGTAGGATTTTGCTTTCCCTGTGGTGATGGGCATCCGGGATGCCCATCACTGTACAGACAGGTTTTGACAGACCTGTGAATTTTGCTATTCCTCTGGTGATGGGCGTCCGGGACGCCCATCACTGTACAGACCGGTTTTGATAGGTCTGTGAATTTTGTGTCTCTCCAGCAGTGACCGGGACGCCCATCACTGTCCAGACAGGTTTTTGGGCGTCCGGGACACCTGATACTAACATTGCAACAACAGCCGATCAAGCCATTCTGCCTGCCATTCTGCCATTTTGCCGGGCAGAGTGGCAGCATTCTGCCAACAACACTAGCGGCCCGTATGAGACAGGTGAATGCATAGTTAGGGCAAGTCAGCTCTTGCGGCCCCCAAGCTTGCACTGCCTGACCCTAGGAAGATGGACGGCTGCAAGGAATACATGAATCTGGGCGTCCCGGCCGCCCATCAGCAGAGGGGGGGCACGTTCACATGCCCATCAATACCACGCCATACAGTGATGGGCGTCCCGGACGCCCATCACTAGAGGGAGGACACTACCTCTCTGTTGACTTGCCCCTAGCTATTCACCTGTCTCACATTGAAAATTAATGGTGTGACCTTACAGCGAATATATCAGGACACCCATCCAGAGAAGGAGGACGAATCTCACAGGCCGGGGCATACCTCTCGGTACAGTGATGGGCGTCCAGGACACCCATCACCAGAGAGAAGGCGAAATTCACAGGCCTGTCAATACCTGTCTGTACAGTGATGGGTGTCCGGGACGCCCATCACTGCTGGAGAGACAATTTTCAGTGAAGGGAAGACGAAATTCACAGACCTGTCAAAACCTGTCTGGACAGTGATGGGCGTCCCGGTCACCCATCACTGTACAGACAGGTATTGACAGGCCTGTGAATTTCGCCTTCTCTCTGGTGATGGGTGTCCTGGACGCCCATCACTGTACCGAGAGGTATGCCCCGGCCTGTGAGATTCGTCCTCCTTCTCTGGATGGGTGTCCTGATATATTCGCTGTAAGGTCACACCATTAATTTTCAATGTGAGACAGGTGAATAGCTAGGGGCAAGTCAACAGAGAGGTAGTGTCCTCCCTCTAGTGATGGGCGTCCGGGACGCCCATCACTGTATGGCGTGGTATTGATGGGCATGTGAACGTGCCCCCCCCTCTGCTGATGGGCGGCCGGGACGCCCAGATTCATGTATTCCTTGCAGCCGTCCATCTTCCTAGGGTCAGGCAGTGCAAGCTTGGGGGCCGCAAGAGCTGACTTGCCCTAACTATGCATTCACCTGTCTCATACGGCTAGTGTTGTTGGCAGAATGCTGCCACTCTGCCCGGCAAAATGGCAGAATGGCAGGCAGAATGGCTTGATGCGAGCTCAGGAAGGCGAGCCCGCGAGCCTCCTGAGTGGAAGGCAAGGAAGAGAGGGACGAGCAGGCGTAGAGGCACAGTTTGATTGTAGATTAGATATCTCTAATCTACACCGCCACATCTTATGTTGCTGGCTCTTCCTCGTCGACATCATCATCCTCAAAGCTCTCGTCGAGCTTTTCCTCGTCCTCCTCAACGCTTTTTGAGCTCTGCACTCGACGTCGCCTTCGACGTCGAGAGCTTCTCTGGCCCACATTGACCTGTTTCCAGCAAGTCATCCCCGGCGCGTCCCCGTCTTTCTTTCCTTTCTTCTTTTTTTTTTTCTTTTCTTTTCTTTCCTTTCCCTCTTTCTTTGCTTCATCCCCTTACGCGAGTGCTCGGTGTCTACATCAAGCACTCACCATGGGTATTCACAAGACCCACCGCACTACGTCACGCGTTTGACGCGCTCGGAGCACGACGATGGCAGTCACCCACTGCTCAGGGCCATTGCTGCGCGGAGCGGCGCTGAGACACGGCGGGCGCATAGAACGACGCTGCGCCAGTTTGCGAGCGGTCTGCGGGCCCGAGGCACCGGTCCACGAGCGTACGGCGCATGCTGCTACCCAGGCTCGTGCACGGACGACTCCGGGCGCGGCGGACGCAGCGAGGATGAGAGCCCGTGCCGGCGGGACGGCGAGTGGTGATGCGCGGTGTGGAAGAGCCGCCCGAGGCACTGTTGCGCGAGCGTACGGCGCACGCTGCAGAAACGCATACCACTGATCCCGGGGTGTGGGTGCGGTGGCGCGCTGCGAGTGGTACTGCGAGTGCGGAGCGCGTGGCGACCAAGGGCAATGCTCCCCGTGAAAGACATGTTCTATACCCTGCTTCCACACTCATTCTTTGGGAAGGCTCATCTGTCTTTCCTGGAGCTCCTACGTCGTTCTCCCATCGGCTTTCGCCGCAATGTTCTCGAACAGCGATGTCCGCGCTTCGATGCCATGTGCTAGTGCTAGTTGCATTCTACACACTGCTCTGCAGCAGTTTCTTTTCATGCGCAGACCATTTCAATCCCGTCTACATCGCCTCACGTCAATTCTTTTTCATGCCCATCGACTCCTGGATATGTTTCCATTTTCCTCTTGACATCTCTAACCCTGCCCCTTACCTGGTGCACGCGCATTATGCCATGGAGCTCTGGTATTCGTTTGCCCAGCATAGCCGTTTCACCCGTTGAACGCGCATGGGGTCATAACCGTCCAGTTTGGAGCTCATCTGTGACCCGATCGTTTCCACGCTTGTGGATTTGTTCTGGACACGCTTTATTTCCATCTTAAAATTTCTGGCGCGTCCACATCAGTGGTCCTGTTTCCCTGGATCCAGTGTTCCCGCATGGCTCGCAAGAAAGAATGACGCACTCTCTCGCATACCCTCAGACTACCTTACCCGAATAAGTGTCGGCGTCGCACGCACATGGGGGCGTACCCGTCCAGTTTTGGACTCATCTGCGCGCGATCTGCGTGCGATCTTGCACGCTGTCCTTTGTACACACCTTCAATCAAATTCCCTCCATCCTGCACACATACAGTCTCATCTTCCGAGCATTATTTCGTCACGTCAGTATCGATGTCGATGCCCGTCCCATCAGCTTTCCAAGAGCCTTTCACCCAATCGCGTCGAAATGAAACTCTGTATATGATATTCACGCTGTCTGCACGATATGCGACAAGACTCTTCTCGGTCTATCCTCGCGAGTGGACCCTTTTCCTCATCAGCTCGCCCATGTCAATGTGCATCAGGCCGCGAGCACTCTTCTCGCCATCTCGCCCTCATCAATCCGCCACGGTGCACCTCTTGTCATTGTCTCACCCTCATATTTGCCCAACGGCACGCACCTCGTCTTTATCTCGTCTCATTCACGCCTATGTGCAACGGCGCCGTCTGTTCACATCTATGCACAACGGCACCTGTGTCTTCGCTGTGTCTTCACATGGTGTGATGGCACCCGTCTCTCCGCATTGCGCGACGACGCCCGTCTCTTCACATCTTTGCACGTTAGTGCCGTCTCTTCACGCCTACGCGCGATGTTGCCCGTCTCTTCACGTCTATGCGCGACGGCGCCCCTCTCTTCACGTCCATGCGCGACGGCGCCGTCTCATCCCGTCTATGCGCGTCAGCGTCCGTCTCATGGTCAATGCGTGTCAGTGCCCGCCGCATTGTCAATGCGCGTCAGCGCCCGTCCGTCTCATCTACGTCTTTGCGCCACAGCGCCCGTCTCTTCACGTCTACGCGCGACGGCGCACATCTCATCATGTCTTGCGCGTCAGCACCCGTCTCATTGTCAATGTGTGTCAGTGCCCATCTCATCTACGTCAGTGCGCGACGGCGCCCGTCTCATCACGTCTATGCGCGACGGCACATCTTGTCTTGCGCGCCAGCACCCTTCTCACCGTCAATGCGCATCAGCGCCCGTCCCATCTACGTCAATGCGCGATGGTGCCCGTCTCTCCTTTGTCTTATCCACGTCTGTGCACGACGGCACCCGTCTTTCCACACATCATCTACGCCCAAGAGCGCAGCGCCCGTCTTCGCTTCTCATCTACGTGCGATGGTGCCCATCTCTTCCTTGTCTCATCCATGTCTATGCGCGCCGGCGCTCGTCTCGTCCACATCTAGGTGCGACGGCGCCCGTCTTTCCACTTCTCATTCACGTCAAGTGTGACGGCGGTCTCGTCCACACCTCATCCATGTCCATGCGCAATGGCGCTCTTCTCATCCACGTCTATGCACGAGGGCGCCCGTCTCATCCCCATCTCACCCACTTCTATACGAGACGGCGCCCTCCCATCCTCGTCTCGTCCACGTCTATGCGCGATGGCACCCACTTGTCTCATCCACGGCTATGCACGACGGCGCCCGTCTCATCCTCGTCTCGTCCACGTCTATGCGCGATGGCGCCCGCTCGGTTTCATCCATGTCTATGCGCGACGGCGCCTGTCTCATCCTGTCTCATCCACGTCTATGCGCGATGGCGCCCATCTCATCCCCGTCTCACCCACTTCCATGCGCGACAGCGCCCGTCTCATCCTCGTCTCGTCCACATCTATGCGCAATGGCGCCCACTCGTCTCATCCACGTCTATGCACGACGGTGCCCGTCTCATCCCGTCTCATCCACGTCTATGCGTGATGGCGCCCGTCTCATCCTCATCTCATCCACGTCCATGCGCGACAGCGCTCGTCTCATTCCTTGTCTCATCTATGTCTACGCGCGACAGCGCCCGTCTTTTCCACTTCTCATCCACGTCGAGTGCGACGGCCTTTTCGTCTATGTCTCGTCCAAGTGAGGGCCATTTCACATTTTCTTTCCTTTCTTTTTCACCTCCTTCTTGTCTGCCCGGGCAACCGCCCATTCTTGCTATCATCCCACTGCATCTGATCGAACCACGCTAATGGGCATCCCGGGCCATCTTCTTCATGTCTATGAGCATCTCTCCCTTCTCCAGCTTCTGTCATCATTCTGTCCATGCTCATGTGCTACTGCACACCTTGTCATCTCATCTATGCGAAGCGGCACTTCTTCTCTCTGCAGGACTCCCATCTTGTTGTTCCCGTCCACATCCATGTATGACGGCAGAAGTCGTGTTCATTCCTGGTCGTCATTCCATCACAATGGCTCAGGTCCTTCCTTATGTCTCCGCTACGTCTACGGAGGAAGTGCACCACCTTCACCATTGTGATATACTTGTGACTGTAAACAGCCCAGAGGTACGCATTTTCTCCCCACTGCTCCCCCTAACAGTCTTGTTCGCATGTCTCTCTTCGTTGACTGTACGTCTACATGCTTTCTGGCATTCCTTCACACCCATTATTAGGGTGTTCGTCTTTGTCTCTTGAGACAGCCCCATCTCATCACATCATCTCACATGTGCCGTCTGAGTCTATGTGCCATGGTGCACCCGCCTTGATGCACGTCGGTCTGCACCCTTCCCTTCATTGTCTCTCCCCATCTTCATCGATGTCTACTTTTTTGATCATCTTCTCTTCTACTCTGTGCTCCACGCTTCATTCATTCCGTGTTGCGGTGTGGAGATCTCACCTCCACATTGATCCCTTCATCCCTGACTGGGGTTGCATTTAACTTGAACTTGCTTTGTTATGTCGTGCATACAAGCAGACATCTTTTCGTCTCTCCGCTGTGTCTGGGGGCCTCGGGCCCGCTCTTCTTGCCCTCGCACGAGCCTTTGGCTCTTGGTAGCTGCGCTCCTGTTGGGTTGCTTCGGGTCTCGTCTCTCGGACCCTTGGTGGCTTTTGCGTACAGGATCGGCCGCGCCCGCGCTTCGTCTCCCTCCGACCCGGGCTCTCCCGCAGCTCTTCCGCTGCGTCGTGAGGCCCCGTCGACCGGGACGGCCGTTTCCTCCGCACACACACACACACACATCATCTTTGCTCATCCCGCATCGCGGATACACGGCGCACAGCGCCGCGCACCGTCTCTTCTCCTTCTCACATCTCTACGCCGGCACCTGAGGACCTCGCCTACCTTGCTCGGCTGTTGTTGCAATGTTAGTATCAGGTGTCCCGGACGCCCATCACTGCAAGAAACATGAATTTCCCACGCCATGCCGGTCCCTCTGATGGGCGTCCCGGACACCCATTACTATACCAAGTGGTATATTTTCATGCTTGGCCCTCTTCTCCCTCTTTATAAGATTGAGCCTTCTGTCCGTCTGAAGCTGGATCCCCATATGGTTATATTGCGCAGCTGACATCTGTTATCCATCAACCGGCATGAAGTAATCGTTATATTAAGCTCCGCTTAATCCCGAGGCACGCCGTTATTGCCAACTGAATGTTATCTCATATTTTGTTAAGATACAACCTACATAAGATGAAGTAGAGCCCAGTCAAGCTGAGTTCATTTTTTTTTAAGGCATGCTCCACTTCAATCAAAACTAGCAAGGCCGACACAAGCAAGTGGGAGCCGGCGCGAAGCGCCGGCGACCGCTTGTTCTAGTTGTGTATGAACTCAATCATGTGGGAACATATTTTCATTCCAATGTTGGTATTGGTATACGGGCGTCCCGAACGCCCACCACAGCAGGAGAGATAATGTTCCCATGCTATGCCGCTCTCTCTGATGGGCCTCCCGGACGCCCATCACCAAAAAATCACAAGCCTGTCAATACCTCACGGAGGTAACCAACTAACTAACTAGCTAACTAACTAAACCATGATAATTATTGACCCAAGGTCATTATATTTATTGACTGGGATTTATGCAGTGCTATTGTCTTACTTGCTCTGTACAGTGATGGGCGTCCCGGACGCCCATCACCAGAAGGACGCCAAAACTCGCACGCCTGTCAATACCTCTGTTTACAGTGATGGGCGTCCCGGACGCCCATCACCAGAGGGAAAGCAAAAATCACAGACCTGTCTACACCTGTCTGTACAATGATGGGCGTCCGGGACGCCCATCACGGCAGCGAGTGCTATATTCTCACGCCCTGCCCCCTAGTTAGTTATGTATGAACTCAATTATTCTTATTGTAATGTTATTCCAATGTCAGTATACGGGCCTCCCGGACGCCCATCCCTGCAGGAGATAGAATTTTTCCACGCCTTGCCTCTCTCTCTGATGGGCGTCCCGACGCCCATCACTGCAGCAAGTGCTATATTCTCACGCTAGGCACTCTTGATGCTGGAATACAAAACTCAGCCCCAAAAAATTAACAGTGGTCGTACCCTTGTTGTGGTAAAGCTGCGCACCGTCAATCAGAAGCATTAGGATCATGTCGCCCGCTCGGATCTTCTCATTCAACACCGCTTCAAGATAATCTGTACCTTCAAAGAAATCTTTATAGGCAGATATACGAATGTCGTTGTCGGCGGGCTCGGTGAGTATTCTGCCCGTGAATTACTGTGTGTATTTCAGCTGCTTGGCACCCTCCCGAGAACGATGAATGGCCTGAAGCTGTGGTCCGACGGGGATCATATGAAATTGCTGCCGCGGAACTTGAACGCCACTGCATTCCAACCGTTTCTGGTCGTAACGCGCTTCACCGCAATTAGTACAGCAATCAATGTTGGCGTATGGACCGGTGTATGCAATTCCAAGTGTTGACGCACATATCTTGGACGATGGAGGTGACTCCACTGATTTCTGCCACCAGCTTCTTCACTTTGAAATATGATAGAATATCGTCTTCTAGATGATGGCGCATCATAGCAGCTCGAGCGGAATTATATGTTTTTCTGATGCATTGGTGATGGATAGAAAGAGGTCGATGGAAAGGCGTTCATCGGGATCAAGCTCAACGGTATATTCGGGGGGATTTCGAAGCCTCTCTATAATGTCGGGGTCGAGCTCCTCCGGGTTATTCAAGAACGCATTTTTGAAGTTATCGATAAATTTATTTGCGATGACAAATTCACTAGGAGCCTTACTAGGTTCCTTGGGATCTGTCTCACGACTCGGACACGCTGTCATCGCGAGATGGAGAATGTGGGTCATCACGAGGCGGGGAATGTGGGTCATTGCGAGGTCTGTCTTCCTCAACCCCGTAACGTGCGGTGGGTAGGAGCCTGGACAGGGGAAGCAAAATACTCCGAAATATGGAAATATTGCGCAACTCGGTTCCCCGGTTGTTAATTTTTGTGTTCTCTACCCAGAGAACTCGTTTCAGGCACCTGCTCATATGGTTGTGAACACAAGAATTAACAACAGGGGAACCGAGTTGCGCAATATATCCATATTTCGGAGTATTTTGCTTCCCCTGGGGGTACAAAAATGGATTCGTATTTTTTTGCATAGAACTGCATGAAATTGCCACATCTCGATACAAACATTCTAAACCGTTAAAGCCGTTGTTATTTTCTTTATACAACTATCGTACCATCATATCGGGAACCGCCACCGGAACATATATATATTCGGTCTGCGAGGTGTGTACCTTTTCGCATGGATAATTCGCCCTCTTTGAAAGCGGGACGCATGGTGACGTTCCCAGCTGCGTCAGCCGTGTACGTTCTGACGAAACATAGCGTGAATGGGTCACAGAAAATCCAGACTCCGTAGAATACGAAGGAAAACGATCACAACTTTCTGCAATATCGTAGGAAAGATTCATTTTACACCACCCCGAGCTCCACTCCAGTATCCATTTTGACAAACCTCTCCCACCATTACCGTGGGTGGTCGAGCGACCCCCACCAGAGGCTCAAGTTCCCAGTGACATAGATTGTGATTTGGAAGCGCGATGGTCCTTGTTCACGGCGGAGTGGAACAATAACAAAATAATGCTAAATACTGCTGGTGCAGCATTATTGAACAGAGGAAGAAGGGCAAGATTCCTGGAACCTCCTTTGAGAGCCGCAGATCTTGAAATTTGACCCCACACAAAATTTGTACGAAGTACATTGGTAGCTAAGCAACTCAGCATGTTTGAATGGCTTCTCAATCACGGCAGGTATCCTTAGGTTTTCTTCAATCGCTCAAGCTGGATGCCGAACTGCATTAGTTCCGAGTGGGCAGTGCACGCCCATTGCCAGATCTTCCTTCATTGCCAGATCTTCTCTCATTGACAGATCTTCCTTCTTGTTCTTTGCCGCGTTCGCCTCATCCGAGAGCCAAATACAACAGCCGTATATTTTTGGGTGTGGGGAAACAGGAGCGGTGGTCACAACCGTAACCGCTGCTTCCCAGGCCGTAGGGCGAAGGGATGCACGAGAATGCACCGAGAAAGAGACGCCCAGACGAGGGCAATCCCGAGAGCCCACGGCTAACCCAAAAGAATGGCGGCTCTATAGAATTCTTAGCAGTATCGCAGCTGGTCAGCTGAGCAACGCAGGAAGTTTTTTTTTTTTTTGTGCAACGAGTCAAGTTGGCGAGTTGAACCAGTTTGGAAATTCACGAAAATGTCATAGTGAGTGAATCCCAGCCTTGAAGTTAACAATTCACTGACACCAATGCAAGGGTTAGGTCCCAGCCGCATTAGTAACACGGGAATTAATCCCATAGGATGTTGAGTTTGAAAGAATGACAGTTGTGAAATCCTGAATGCCAGTGAATGGTAAGGGGAGGGTTCAGTTTGATCCTGAGGTCAAGTGGCCAAGTCCATGTGGCTGCTCACCGAGCGCCTCGGAGGCTATGGCTGGAATGGCTTTCGAAGTTCAGGATGGATAATGTACTGGTGGTCGAAATGAAGGTTTATGGTCGAAATCATGGTTGGAACGGTTTGCAATTGAGTAGGCCACGCCAAAATAAAATAAGGAGAAAGGGACTTTTGTGATGTTGACTCCGCAGCAAACGAAGAGAGCTATGGAAAATATGATGCTGGATTATATCTGCTCCGTGTGTTCATTTTGTCTCGAAACCTCAAACATCGTCGTTTATGTACTTCTTTTCAGCTGCTCGCCGTCCTCCACAGACTGGGCTTCGAGGTGTCCTCCCACAGTTCCCTGCACACTCTACGGGTGAATCTCGGCCTTGGCTGTATCATTCATTGCCAAACTCAATCCATGCGATGAAAGTTGAATCATCTCGTGAATCCGCAGCCCTGAGCCTAAAGATCGAGCTATGGCTGTTTTTATGTTGAGATTTACGAGGTTTTGAAGGGCCTTAGAGTGCATCTTGTTCCACATAACTTAACTGATGAGCTCTGTCGACCAATCGAACCTTGTCCTTCTGAGTTGGTTTATCACGGTCGTGCTTGGCACCTTTAAATTATGAAATTCTGTTGTCGAAGTAGTCTCGGTCGTAAAAAACTGTGCATATCGGATCTCCACATCCCTAATTGCAGCATACCGAAACCCACACTAGTCCTTTCGCTAGCTGAACATAAGTAGTGGACGAATGTTTGATGGAAAGTCCCCGTTCATGAAACAGATCATCCGTCCGTAGGAACTACTCAGAAACGAAGAAAAACACTTGCACCATCTATGATTCAGATTTCAATCCGGCCGATTCCTCCAACCTCCATTCTTTCAAATCCTTGAACCGCCCGGGAGGATACTTCGCATCCTCTGGGTGAAACAATGTCCAATATATTGGATGCATGTATGTATGTAGGTACAGTGCCTGCTTGTTCCTTATGGGGACCTCCATAGTAATACATCCTCCTCCTCCTCCTTCTCCTCCCGTCATCTCCTAAGTCTTCCCCTCCATCCACCATTAACTTGCAGTCCCATTTGTGATCGTCGAACCGTCAGTTGCCCATCGCCCGTCTTCGAGGTATGTCTTTCCTCTCCTTGATCTCGTGTGACTGTGTCTTTGCCAGCAGACCGTTCAAGTTTTCAAGCACCGGCTCAATCCTCCCTTTCCGGAATCCTGACCTGCGGGCAGATGGTTTGTTGACTTTAAGGCAGTGAGTGTCTGACTTGAAGTGGTCGTTCAAGAACTCAATTTTTGGCCTGATATGCCCATTGAATTCCAGTATGTTGGTCTCATGCTTTGTAATGCCATTTTGAACCCTGTGCTTCACTGTACATATTCCATATAAGGGAGCAGTTAACATATTTAAGGTTTGAATGGCATTTTGAGTCACATGCTTTGTAATGCCATTTTGAACCCTGTGCCTCACCATTGAATGATTTCATTCGTGTTTTGAAATCCATGCCACAGAATGGCATTTTGAATCACATGCTTCATAATGCCATTTGAACCCTGTGCCTCACTATTGAACGATTTCATTCACATTTTGAACCCCATGGCACAGAATGGCATTTTGAATCACATGCTTTGTAATGCCATTTTGAACCCTGGGCCTCACTATTGAACAATCTCATTCGCATTTTGAACCCCATGCCACAGAATGGCATTTTGAACCCTGTGCCTTACTATTGAACAATTTCATTCGCATTTTGAACCCCATGCCACAGAATGGCATTTTGAATCACATGCTTTGTAATGCCATTTTGAACCCTGTGCCTCACTATTGAACGATCTCATTCGCATTTTGAACCCCATGCCACAGAATGGTATTTTGAATCACATGCTTTGTAATGCCATTTTGAACCCTGTGCTTCACTATTGAATGATTTAATTCAGCCAAGAGCAGGAGGGATAAGGGAGCAGTTAACATGTTTAAGGGTTGAATGGTATTTTGAGTCACATGCTTCGAAATGCTATTTTGAACCCTGTACTTCACTATTGAATGATTTAATTCAGCTGAGAGCAGGAGGGATAAGTCATTTTGGGCCAGAATTTGAAATTGACTTTTTTCACTGGCATTATGGGAAAAATTGACGTGAAATGCAAATTGTATGGGAGTCACACACTTCTTCATGGGTAAAGAAGCCCAGGTTCCGCAAGATTGGTCTCTCGTGGACAGACACTCTATAGGCGCTCGTACCTCCCTGTAGAGATGGGACCAACCTTTATCTCAAGCCCTACAATAAAAGGCCTTATCCGACTACTTATCGATGGAGCACCCAGGACAGGAATAAGAAGCCGGTCTTTTCTGTGGTCCAATACATAAGAAGAGTACTTACGGGACACAAATAAGAATACTTACTTCTGAAACGGAAATAACGCCTCCCCCCCCCCCCTGAGTCTCGAAATAAGCGCTATAAGAGTACTTATTTCTAGAGACACGTACATGCGTTTCCACTCCATTGGCAGGTGGTCCGGGTGAGAAGAGCCGCATATATCGCCGGAGCAGAAATATGGCGATCTCTTCCCCTTGAGCACTGTGTGCAGGGCCAAAAAAAAATTCTCCGGCCAATTGGCCACTAAGTTTGGGTAGCGGCAGCTAGGTGACCCGCACCATAGTGTTACTGTAGCTTACCTGAATTTGCAAGCGAGGCTTTTGGTCTAATATGTGCTGCTGGATGGCGGATGGGTAGCCATGACATGGTGTGATGAACTACCGCTGGATGCTGGGTAATAGGCAGAGATAATGTGCTCCCATCTATGTGGTGTATACCTAGGATGAAGACCCTGAGAGAGGGCTTTAAGAAATATGGGCTGCTGGATAATGGACAGGTAGCCACAACATGCATGGTGTGATGAACTACACTGGGTATCAGGCAGGATGCTGGGTAATAGGCAGGAATAAATGTGCTCTCATTCGTGTGGTATATACCTCGAATAAAAGACCCGAGAGAGGGCTTTAAGAATCACCCACAAGCATGGAAAGCGGTGGAGAAATGAGCCTGAAAATGCAAAATTTCTCCTGGGCAGGTGCCAGGGTCCTGGCCGAAAAATGGGCCAGTGGGATATCCCTGGATATTTTTCGGCCCACCTGCAGAGGGTGGGATGTCCCACCAGATAAAGTGTGGGACATCCCAGGGTCATATCCTCCATAACAATGGGACATCCCATCCCCTATGGGACATCCACCTAGTTTTAACCCCCTTTAGGTACATTAAGTCACTTTAAAAAATAGACCTAAAGGGGGTCACATAGTGGTAGCCTGAGGTGAATTTGGGGTGGAAACACGCTTTGAACAGTCCCGCAGCCTCGTTTCTACCTCAATTACTGATTATTTCGCACCAAAAACAACATAGTAATATTCCTGAATTTATTGCGGTTTTTTTTTCGAATTTTTTTTTTTTCTCACCACCTCCATACCTGTCATACCCCATAGCTTCTGGAGCCCACCTAGAGGTATGGCTTAAGACAGTGACGACTGTATATGTTACTATCGGGGACTGTATAACAAAAAAAAGCATTTTGTGACAAAAACATAAACAGAAATGATTCAACTTACGATAAACACAGACAATAACCCTACATCAGGGAAGCACCCCTGCATGGAACTTGGGAAGCCGCTCTTCGAGCCCGGATACAGCTTGGGTACAGCCATAATACATTCAACAGCAGATTGTGTGTTATACCGTCTTTCATGTATATTTATCGGTTCCGTTTGGGTACTCAGAGCAGTATATAAGTTACTATGTACGCCTGAGACTCCGCTGCACTATTCTTTCTTTCTGCGGAAAATATAGATGATAAATTATCAACTCATATCCGGTAAAGGGGTTGAGATTTGCCAGGAGGTGATCCATCGCAGCGAATTTTGCTTCAGCTTGCGCACCAGCTCTCTGCTCGGCGTCAATGCGTGGCTGTCGTAGAGGTGTTTGAGTGTGACTGAAATGATCGGGTGTAGAGGCTAAAGCTGCCGCCTAGGCTGGCCCGAAGGGCCACGGGGTCTGGGGGCAACATCGTTCCCCCCAGCGTTCAACACACCACATCAATTTTAAACTCAATTTAAACTCATACTTTGGCTCAAAAATCAAAAAACCAAAACATGACCTCACTTACTCTCATTCCAGCCGCAAAAGAATCTTCACGAAATGCAGTGAAAATTCAAGCTCACTCCGACTTTTACTGAATCCAACCTTCGTGACTGTTGCCGTCGAACACAGTGATGCGTGCGAGAAAGTGATTATTGGTGGTATGGTGCCCCTCACTTAGTCACCGCTACTTTGTACAAGGGTTTGTTCTCACCCAGAAAAAATCAGATTTTTAATCCCTCTTGTAGAAATGCTCCTTTCCATCTAAGCTACACTTTGGCAAGAGGGATTGTCTTGAAAATAAGTTCTGAGTGAGATAAATAATCTTCCATAGACCAGATTGGCCACCCACAACCGAATCTCACCAGACCGGTTTGGAAATTGGCTAAAGAGGCATAAGAGAGGTATAATTCATTGTTTTCCGGCACGCTACGCGCGCCACATGCCTTGTGCTTCCTTCATTTTCACATCCAAAATTGGTTAATTTTGGGTGTCTCCCAGCCAAAAAAAATTCCCCGATCGATTTGGCCACTGTACAAATGTAGTGGTGACTAAGTGAGGGGCACCATAGACATGATGAGCGGCACGGAAAGGTGAAAATGAGCGGAAAGTTGTGAAGAAGGAGTCCATGAGTGAGAGCTTTCACAGCGGGACACAGGATAAAAAGGGCCCGATGCATGTTAGTTTGCAGAGGGATTTGGAACGCGAGCGTCGCGAACGCCGGCACGGCGTCGCTGGAGGAGGAGACAAGAAGCAACGGAAATCAGTGATTCAAGACCAAGCAGAATACGATGTAATAGGGGTGAAACCACACCAGGAGGAAGGATCAGGAAGAATAGCCGAAGGATACCGCAATTGAGACGGAATGGTGACAGGCCTCTTGATCTTTGACTTGATCGTCTCGCTCGCGGCCCAGTTGAATCTGTATGTCTTTTTCTCCCAATTCTTCTTAATCCTCCTCTTCCTTAGTTATTATATTCCTTCTTACAGCCATTGGCAGTACCGAAGGCACGGATGAAAATTTTCCTATTTGGCATGTTTTTCGAAGAATTCCCCGGACCGATTCAGATGAAACCTAGCCAGACCTTCCAGGCTAATTCACACGCAATTAGTGATAGAAAGAAACTTGCAAAAATACTTTATATTGAGTGGCCTGTGATTTCGGACTGTTTCCACGATAAATGATGTCTAGCATAGTCCAAACATGTTCAAATGAGCTGATTCTTTGCAACAGCGAACTAACATACATTAGAAAGATGTCATAGAGCCAGAATTCCAGATAATTTAGTCTATGATGCCTATAATCCCTTCTGGACAATGGGCAATCCACTCTGATCTGGAAATATTGAGAATTGAATGCAACCATGAACTTTATGAAATTCTGGCTCTATGAAATCATTCATAATCCACGTAAGTCTTTTGTCTCACAAAATCAGGCCGTTTGAACAGTTCCAGGCTTGCTAGAGGGTGTCCAACACCCAAACAGCCTGAAATCCAAGATTATCCACTATGATGCCCATCAAAATTTGATGGAAGGGTTTTGCTTTTCTGTTAAGGTCATCTGGTGTCCGTTTGCTCGAGAAACAGGATCGAAGAGGTTAGGGAGAGGAGTTGAGTGCATCCTAAATCATTCGGATGACTGAAGCCCACCTAAAGGGAGAGAGAAAGAATCACCAAAAGCCCCGGCTTGGGCCAAAGCCGGCAGTGATCGCCCAAGGCCCAAGGCCTTAAAACTCCAAGGCCTTGGCGATTTTCGGCCGGAAGTTCCGCCCTTGGCCAAGCCTTAGAGCAT
This sequence comes from Mycena olivaceomarginata, assembly GCA_029378375.1. NCBI lineage: Eukaryota > Fungi > Basidiomycota > Agaricomycetes > Agaricales > Mycenaceae > Mycena > Mycena olivaceomarginata. Next base: position 172,159 of record JARKIC010000112.1, on the reverse strand, counting down.
CACGTGTATATCATTATGTCATTTTATTTTTGACTCCGTGTCCATAGAAGCCACGGCGGACGCAACACTTCAGAAAACGGGCAAACTCACTGGTTCCGACCCGGAAAACTCCCTACTCCCTCGCGTTCCTGGGTGAATACGAGAACGAGGATTCCGCAGGCAATCTCGTGGAGATCCCTGCACCACACAGGGGCGCTCGCCGAGGTCGCAGTTCTCGGAACCGAATTCGGAGCTGGAGGAACATGTTAGCGGGCCGTGTGGGGAGGAGGAGAAGGAGCGGTGAAGGGGACAGCGACACAAAAAGGCGACGGAAAGCACGCCCGCTGCATGGGGAGTCCGCGATATCATAGTATATCATAGTACACGTCCTTCTCCAGCCCCCGTGCTAATCAACGTGGACCACACTCGCGCATCGAGGCCGTGATGTAGCCGTGCATGTACTTGGCATTCGTCAACGTACTCCGACTCGGGTAGCGGCGCCACATCCTCCATGCCAAGTCTCGATGCATCCCGCACAGCACGAAGCGCGCGAGCAGAGTAGGTTGGGCCGCAGAGGAAGGCGAAGAGAGAAAGGAAGCCCAAGACGTGTGGTCGCTGCCCACATGAATCGCAAGGGCCTCCTCTCCGCTGTCGCTCGTCGTCGACAACGGCAAGGGTCCGCGCCTACGCTTACGCATATCCGCTCGCAACCGGGAATGGGAGTGGAAGACGCTCCAGCACGCGCCGACGATCCCGAGGGGCTTAGCACCGACCAGTGCATTCGATCCTCGACAGCACATCCAAGGGTCTTCTCTGAGCCAGAACCCACGGATTCATGATCGCCCCCTCGTGCAGCATGACTTGTAGGATCCCACTGTCCCGCCGCGAAACGGAAAGGAGAGCGGCATCCGCAGCGCTGCACCGTGCCCATTCCGCGTAGAGTGTGTGCGCGCCGCTGCTCTGCTCCGAAAAGGAACCTACATCCACACCGTGCAAGGACGTCGGGCCGCTGCTTGGCACCACGAAGGAGGGGGAAAACGAGGGAACGTGCAATATTCAATATCACACGACGCATGTACTCCGCCCCCGCGCGTGGCGTCCTCGACGCCGTGACGCAGATAGCAGTAGGGCTCCTCTTCAGCTCATGCACCTGCTTCGCTACACGACGCGACCCTGCTGCTCCCCTGCGGAAAGCAAAATAGAAAAGAAAGCAGAAAGACCATGGAAGGGCCAAGGGCAAGCGACGCGCGCGTCGGGCTCCACCCTACAACATCGGCGTACTCTCCGCTACCCCAGCGGGGATTAATATTCATGGCCAGCAGGCAATTATTATTCCCGGCGCAGACCCACGCACGCATCCCCATACAATGGCACGAGCAGCGCCTGCGCCGGCGCATATCCACCCCTTCTCGCGAGCATGAGGAAGGGCGATTAGACGGGAATGGGAGCAGGATACTGCCGCATCTCATTCGTAGAGGTGGATGACAGTCTTTGCCTTTTGCGATACCCATACCGACATGAAACAGCAAGCGGTTTCTGCGCATTTCAAAGGCTTAAAGGATGGAGCACTTGAATTTTCACAGGAGACCTTGTCACGGAAGCTGGCGAAGCGCTCGGAGCTTGAGGCCCGTCCGGTTTATCCCTTGGGAGCCTAGATCCCCAAATCACCCAACTGGCCCATTTTTGTCCGAACCGATTTTATGCGGATGGCCCAATTTTTGTCCGAACCGGATCTAGCCGACGATGCCGTCACCTGCCAAAACAGGTAATTTCTGACTCCCGCAACGGTCAAAAAGCTCGAAAATTTCCTCCCGGTTGATTGTGCTGTTGGATATGCAGATCCAACCCATTTATAGTGAAAACTCAGCCATTTCGGGAACAAAATGGGCTGGCCGATCCCTCCCGAGGGCTGAAACTTTGTCTGAACCAGACCTAGCATGCGCGCGTCGAAGCCGCTATTTTTGTCCGAACTGAACCTAGGTTTTCGGGTCAAAATCGCGAAATTTTGTCCGAACCAGGATCTAGGATTTGAGGGTATAAACCGGGGTCCTCCGGTACCTCGATTATAGGTGTTTACACCGACAACGTTGACGGCATTTCGACTACGGAGGCAGCGGGAGGCTTTAGCGTCGGCAATCAAAATCATTTCCTTTTGCGTGTGATTCAGCTGATACCGCCGTTACTCTGTCTTCCCAACCTCGCAAGTGAGGTCGGATAGGAGACTATAGGAACGAACGAAAGCCGCAAAGCAACCATCTGATAGAATGTGATCTTCGACGGTGGAAGGCAACAGTAGACAACAGTAAGGCCATCTGTCAACGTGGACAGTGTGAGACGTACCATTTCCACTTCTGGACATCGCCCCTGCCATCTGTCAATGTGTGACGTATCACCTTAATAGACCATTAAGACCTTAGAGGACCTCAGCCAAATAAGGTTCGGATCAATCACTTTCTTGACAGATGGTTGCTTTGTGGGTCCACTTTGGTCGGAACACAAACCGATGTCCAGAAGAGGAAGTGATACGTCTCACATTGACAATAAAGAGGATGAGCCAACGACAGCGACACCTACGACACCCACCCTCTACCTCACCGAGTGTAACACCCGTAAACCACCGAGGTACGTAGAGCTCTTCTTGTGCCACAACGAATCTGGATGTAAAGATCGCCTCAGTACTCATACATGGACCACCTCGAGGCGTCTTTCCCCCCGGGGACGAAAGAACGCATTCGGGACAGGTACATGTGGCGATGTTCTGTCTACTCTGCCTTTCGATCGAAGCTCACTGACGCTGGAAGCAGGTTCGACGTGGCCCCATCTCTCTTTATCCCGCCGCGTCCATCCCACCTCGGATGACTGGATTGAGGTAGGCTCTAATGCCCTTCCACTGACCTCTCGGCGAAATCTACAGGACTCGTCTCGGATTCTGATAGGACCGGCGTGAACCACAAAAGGACAAGCCCCCAGCACCGCAAACACTACGACTAAGGCACTACCTAACTATGGTCAAGACCCAGAAACACAGAGAAGCTCTGACCTCCCTTCTGCTGTCTACACACCTACTGGCTGTCGAAATTCTGCGATATGGGGATCATTTGCACACACGAGAGGAAACCGTTCCCGACGGGTTTGCCGGTTCTGCAAATCTGAGGTTGAAACCCCGGAACACGCTCTCCTAGATTGCACGACTTCAATTGAGGTCATGCAACTAAGAGAGAAATTCCTGGCACAGCTATTCAAAGATGCACCTACCTTGCGCCCATGCATGGCGGAGCTCGACTCAATTGGGTTCTTAAAAGCCATGGTCTATGAACGGTTAAAAATTGCTCTTGTGGCCAAATTTGCACATGATGTTCTTGAAGTGTTCTACGCAACTCCTGTCTTCCGGTGGACTGACTGAACTGAGGTAGTGTTGTTGTTGTTTTATATTTTGCTTCTCTATATCTACTGAGTTCTACAGCGTGGCGGGAGACTGTATGTGTGAGCTCGGCTCGGAAGATATTTAGAGGTCGGAGACGATGGCGTACATAAAAAGCCTGTATTATGCCGGGATACTCTCCGAAACCAGTGTTTCCTGAGCGGGACCGTGCCGTGTAATGCTACCTACCTACCTACCTACCTACCTACCTACCTACCTGGTGAGTCGCCAGAGATTTAGATCCCGCAATCTTCGCTTATACTTTCATATTGTCTAGCTGTCGGCGAGCCCCGCGTATTTACCTCTCCTGTTCCCAGTACGCACAAGCCTACAGCTGAGATCACGAGCTTCAAAGTTGATTTTTTAATCTAGCTTTCAGCGCTCGCCGTTGGGTGCGCTGGCGACACGGTTGCGCTCGAGATAGTAGTCGAGGGTTTCAAGGCCCTGCAGGTGGCTGCTATCGGTGAACTGTAGCTCGGTGTATTTACCGGCATGCAAGGCGTTGGGATTGAACGATGTTCCGGATGTTATTATTTCCCGTGTGTCAGCGCAAATTCTTCCCTTTCACATCAACTTGCTTACACATTCCGTCCTCAGCCTAGATCGGCCTTGATCAGACCTAGCGCGTTTCAAAATTAATGAGTTCGGGAGTCAACTTTGTGCTCATCTCTCTGAATCGCATCATGTCGCACAGGCACGGATGGGGATTCGATTCTTTCAACGTCTAGCGGACGAGTGAGTTTGTCATCAACATTTTTCTATTTCAAACGCCGCTGACTCAATACTTTGATGCTAGACCGATCCCTCGCTCAATCCCCATCAACCTGTATAACAGGTGGAAGAAGCTTGCCAGAAACGGGTCCTGAACGCCCCGGTCGATTTGTTGGAGTAGTTGGGTTCATTAGCGAGTCTCGATACCGACAATATTTGTATTGTAGTCAAAGTGTGTCTGGAGACGGCCCCGCATTCCACTTCCACTGCTCTTTGTTCTTTCAGTCGGGAAGTTCGCCTTCGCTATTGAACCGGCTGTGTGATGCCATGTATCTACCTATCCCATATGTTTTACTCGAGTCGATAGTTGCTCACCTTTTCCCGTTGTTTCGACACGTACGATCGGCATGGCATATCAACACAAAACTCAATCCATCACTCAAACAGCAGTTTTCAAGACCAGATAAGAAACACTGCCCTCACGTTCATCCATTTCGTCGCGCAAAATGTCCAAGTAAGGCTCCTCAACTCTGTCAACACCTATCTAACTCATGGGAGAGCGGGCAAGGAGGCCTAAAATCCATTTCTGCGTGCTCCTGTCATGTTTTGACGGTCAATTTAGGCTACGAAGATCCTATGAGGCACAGTGTTTTCACGATTTCTTTCTATCAAGTCAGAATTCCAGTTCAGCCATTCGTGGGTATCCCATCGCTGATTCGTCGGGGCCTTTCGGATTGATATATTTTGCTGCCGTTGTCGGAAGCGGAAGCAACCGAAGATTTGGGAAGGTGTACTCTCATGCTCCGATGAAATGGCTGTTGAGTTCGGTCGCCAAGGCAACGCCGGTGCAGTGACACGATCGGTATATCAGTCAGTCAGAATGCCCAGCTTAAGGGCCGGGAGAGTCATTTTAGGATGATCCTTGCGTTTGGAAGGTGGTGAGTTCCCTAAAGGGAAAGAAAAATATGCAAACTTACAGCCGTTTGCGGAACTTAGGGCGCGGCCGGAATTTTTCAATTTTTCAGCCATTTTGCTCAGATCGGCTGCCCTAAGCTCAAATCTTGGCCGTTTCTTTTGAGAGTAAGGCCATTCAATTTGCGCTGTGAATTCTGAGGGCCTGGCATATTCACACTTTTTTATGTGCACCCCCGACAGCTTATTCGTTCAAATTTCGGTGTTTTTGGCTGTTGGAGTGCAGAAACGTCCCATACCCCCAATAGTGCTCAGAAAGACCTAGATTTTTGTTATGATGTACTTCTAGGTATTCTAGAGGGCCTCAACCACCGGGATGGTGAATATGAATCATATTTCAACTCTACGGTCCATATTCTTCAGCAAGGAACATTGATCCCGCAATAATGCACAATAGATTTGAAGTAGGAGTGAAGTTTACTATCCCGGTATTTGTGGCCCTCCGGGCACACTGGCCGAGTTCACAGCATTAATTTTAGGCAGATTAACCCCCGACGAGGCAAGATGCACAATATTTTCCTTGTTTAGCCCTGAAGCCACAATTTTACCTGTTTGAGTCGCAGGAGTAGAATTCCCACCGATTCTTTGAGTGGATCAACAACGTGCACACCGGGCGAATTTCCAGTATAAATTTCAGGGAAATTAACCCCCGCCGAAGCAAGCTTCACAATATTTTGGTTGTTTGCCCTGAAGCCACAATTTTACCTGTTTGAGTCGCAGGAGTGAAATGCCCACCAATTTTTTGAGTGAATCAACAACATGCACACTGGGTGAGTTCCCAGTATAAATTTCAGGGAAATTAACCCCTGCCGAAGCAAGCTTCACAATATTTTGCTTGTTTGGCCCTGAAGCCACAATTTTACCTGTTCGAGTCCCAGGAGTGGAATGCCCACCAATTTTTTTCAGTGAATCAATGACATGCCCACCGGGTGAGTTTCCAGTATAAATATCAGGGAAATTGACCCCCGCCGAAGCAAGCTTCACAATATTTTCCTTGTTTGGCCATGAAGCCACAATTTTACCTGTTCGAGTCGCAGGAGTGGAATGCCCACAGATGTTTTGGCCGGATCAACGGCGTGAACACTGACAGGGTTTCTGGCATGAATTTCAGGCAAATTAACCGTCGCCGAAGCAAGTTGCACAATATTTCTGGTGTTTGGCCCTGCTTGCCCACAATTTTTCATCTTCAAGGCGCAGGAGTGGAATGCCCCTCGATGTTTTGGCCGGATCAATGGCGTGAAAATCGGGAGGGTTTCCAGCATCAACTGCAGGGAAATTAACCACCGCCGAAGCAAGTTGCACAATATTTTCTGTGTTTGGCCTTGCTTGCTCACAATTTTACATCTTCGAGCCACAGGAGTGGAATGCCCACCAATTTTTTGGTTGAATCAAGGGCGTAAACGCTGGGAGGGTTTCCAGCATAAATTTCACTGCCGAAGAGCGCCAGGCACGTCTCAAGAATAAGTTGTGTCTTTATTGCAGCAAACCCGGTCACGTTGTCAACGATTGCTTTTAAGTAAGAGAGAGGCTACACGGCGACAACTCGGGAAAAGCCTCGCCGAAGACCACCTAGTTTCACTGACATGTTCTAGCTGCTGAAATTGCGGGGGAAAACATTAATTAAGGTCTTAATTTGGGGGCCTGGCCTTCAGGTATTTAATGTTTTATACCCTGTATTATACCGCTTGTATAATACAATCATTTTATACAGCCTTTCAGACCCAGCAGTAATGCTTACTCATTTTTATGTCAGAATGTTCCCGCTATCCTCTTGCTAGGTATATTGACCTTCTACATATGCAGTCCCAGACCAATCCCGGCGTCACTCACAAAGCGTATACGACGGTGATCAATCTCATGCTTCTATTGTCTCCCATCCCGGTTGGGGCCATTCTCCTGCTTAGAATTGTGGCGGTGTATCACCCTCGTTCCCTCCTGTATTTGTTACCTCTCCCCATAGCTCTCAACGTCGCATGGGTAATCAACATGGTGGGGGCTATTTGGCTGATATCCACCCGTTCGTGGAACTTTATCTTCGACTGGAACCATCTTGCATTTCCCAGGGTGGAATGGATGCTTCAACTTGTTATCAATCTGTGAGTTCTGCGCGTATGGGCGCAAATAATCGGAACACTGACCGTATTGAACTATAGGTATGTATCCGGAGTCTTGCTTTACCGTTTGAGGTCCCAGGACATTCGACGAAGGAATATTCGATCTTTGCGTCTGAACTCAGCCGGACATGCGCAGTGATTCAACGAATGCGTGCCGCGTGATTACGTAATAGCCACCTCAAACTTTGTTATTCCTTGCATCCTTCAAGTTATCCAAGTTGGTGTAGTCTTTCATGGACGAACCAAGGGGCAATTCGAGGAAGAGTGGTTCAACGAATATTAGTTCATGATGATCGTAAACGGTTACATCGTAATTGTTGGTGTTGTATTCGCCACTGTTTGGGCAGGAGCAAGGGGGAACCGGCATTAAAATTTCGGATATAAGGTGGGGGGAGGGGGGGGGTCGGAGGATGGCTGAAAAATTTTTGTAGGGTCAGTTATAAAAGAGCCTCGGGAAGCTTCAGACATGTGTTTCGTGAGTGTTAAATGGGTGCCAGAGTGATTCAGAGTGTTCTCTGTCGACGTGCGATCTCAAATGGGCAGTTATCCCGATTTGGGAGCCGGTTCAGTCTCACGTGCAGACACAGCGTTGACACAGCCCCACAAAAATTCTTTTGAAAATTCTCTTGGTAGCAATGCCGAAAGGAAAAAAAGAAGCAGCCTGAGGTGCGCAACTTGATTCATCGGTAATCTGTTATCAACGTACACTTTACTAGACCGGCGGCGTCAAATACGACTCATCCAGTATAGTAGAGTGCTCCAAGTGCAGCAAAATGGTGAACGTCGGGACAGGTGGCCTCGCCAACCTGCCGAATCACAATCCAGCATGCAAGGGACGGCCAAAGGGAACTACTCAAAAGATTTCGCCTAGATTGTGTAAATTAGCTGCTAATAGGCTTCATGTACGCGTATAATACCAAGCCGCTCCACTCGGATCTGCGGCCCGCTGCTAGGGCTGGGAAACCCCTTCCCGTTTTGGGGGGGGGGGGGGGGGGGGGACGACTCGGGTCGAAAAAATTGTTTCGACCCTATATCCGATTCCCCCTTGGGCAGGAGTCATCAACTGGGCTATAAAAGAGGGAGCTTTTTGGACAAGGATACAGACCACGCCGATTTCGGCCACAACACCATCCTGTGCTACATCTCCGTACAAGTTGCAGCCGTTTGCAGAACATAAGGTGCGGTTGGTTTTTTTTTTTTTTCAACGGTTTCCAGCAGAATCAGCGCCACGGGCTCAATTTTGATCCGATTGCCTTGGAAGTAGGTGCGTTATATTCGCATTGAAAATATGCCTGGGAAGAAATACCGTTTTTTTTTGATCCAATTACACAATGAGATTTCTTCCAAAAATCTCGGTTTTACAGCCTTTTGCAGTACCGAAGGCGCGGATCACGCCGTTGTGAATGGATTAGCTTGCAGCCAGAGACGCGAGGACGGAAACAGAATCGAAGCTGTCAGACCAAATGAGCAGGCGGCGCGGTGGATGGGGTACATCCGGCGCCAGTTCCCCGTGTTTCTTTTTACGCCTCCGACGCCCCCAAGCCCAAGCGATGATCCCCTCTCGCTCGTGTCCTCTTCATACACCAACACGCCAGGATTTGGCCTATTCCCAGATACGGAGCGTCGAAGCCGGAACGGAGATTTGCTTCTAGCTCCCCAATAGAAAAAGATTTACCGCTATGTAGACATCATTGAATAAATTTGACTGTTTTGGATGTATATGGCACAGTATGCACTCAAAACAAGTTGAATAAATCCACAAAGTGTTCCATAAATAATGTAGTTGTTCTAAAGATAAATATGCTTTAAAATTTGGCGACACAACCGACTTGAAGTCGAAAACGAACACAAAATCCCAATTGGGAGCGTGGGAATGTCACGTGTCGATCACGGAAATCCAGGTTACGGCTTCAACTGTGCCAATAAAATTAGACTCGATATAAAACTAAAAATTTCGACTGTCCTAATTTTAGTTTTTTTGGAGTCTGACTACGGGAGACTAATCAACGGTATAGTATGGTTGATTTTACGCAGTGGAGGTAACGGTGTTTCAGACGCAACTTTACATATTGGCTTAGCATATTCTAGGAGCTCATCCCGCGCAGCTTGCAGCGCGTCTACCTTGAGTTCCGTCGAGCTCACGTAGACCTTCGCAGTCGCAACCTCTTGTAAAGGTAAGGCGTCAGTACTTCCAATACAGACACGAGAAGGATTGAGGCCAAAGGTCACCTTGTGTTGAAACAACCTGGCGGTACCAAGTATCATGTCGTACCCACTTAGGCTCGCAACGTAAAAGGTGCGTTGACAGTTAACATCTTGGTAACGGAAATTTGCACTCGCAGTATAATTGATCTTTGAGCGAGAACCTTGGACGGCAAGCTGCAAAGTCAGAGGTTCAGCAAGAGATTTTGTCCTTAACTTCAACTGATCCACAATGGTCGTTGAAATCAAGTCTCCGAGAGAGCCCGAATCAATTAACGCGCGAACGGGCTGCCCTTTCACAAGTGCAACAACGACTAAAGGCTTAGCCACAATTCGGTCCGGGACCCGCGGCATCGAAGCGGTGCGGGTAATTCCCTTATAACCATCCGCACCACGGTTCCCCAGTGCACAGACAAAATCATCACTGGAATATCAGGGCTATCAAAACACACCGCAAATATAAATGTGATGCATGTAGAGTCTGCGCGCTGGAGAAGGAAGACGCTCTGACAGGGCAATGGTGTTCAATCCGACTCATGTTAGCAAGACATAGGGATGACTAGGATATATATTGTACGTGTAGTCAAAATGATTGACTACAGTAGCAGGCAGGAATCGATGCTGGAGAGGTCAAAAAGGACGACTCTTCCATTTTTTGTTCCCGTTGCAAAGCGTTGAGCAAAAGTACGAGACAAAGCAGGTCTGAGTTCGACGGGAAGCCAAAAAATTCGGTGCTTGCGCACAAGAGAATAGATTCACCCATCTTCCAATATGTAGGATCGGCCCAGATAACGCGCAATAGCTCTGTTTGAAATCGCCCGTACTGCTCTGATTGTTAAACCAGACCTCCTGGAACTCTCCATATCGGGCATGGCTGTGCAGGAGTCACGGGTCAGATCAAAACCGTGATATTCTGGCTCGCACACACTCCACCCGCACCAATTTGAGCCCTGGCTGAGATATTCTGGCTCGTGGACACTCCACCACACCAATTTGAGCCCTGGCTGGGATACTCTGGCTTGCAATTAAGGTTTGAAGTGGAAAGCTTAAATCGGTCGAGTGCCTGCTTATCCCTGCCAAATATAGCCGTTTTCTCACGCCCAGAAAAGCGTGACTTGGTATGGAGAGCAAATCAAATGCTGCGAATTGGCAGATGATGCCCAGCACTGTTCTGAGCAGTTCTGTCTGTTTGAAATCGCCCGTACTGCTCTGATTGTTAAACCAGACCTCCTGGAACTCTGGGGAATTGATGAGGGATTGATCGGCCGGAAGTCTTCCCAATGTAGCAAATGAGCATGTGGGCTCGGCAACAACACGGCAGCGGGACCCCATCACTGAACATCATTTCACTCAGAATTGTTCAAACAATCTGAAGATGACTAGCACAACTGATACTTTGTCAATTTAGTGTACATATAAGGTCCCAAACATCATACCAAGCTCGACAAGCCTCCAGAAGGCGATTCATCACTTCCCAAAAGGAATTTCCTCTTTTGGGAGGGGGGGCCCGTTTTAGATTGTCATCGAACTTGTCAGATTTTTCTGAGCATCGGCGGACTCACCAGTTTCGTTATCCATCCTGCCTGTGCTCGGTGCATGAGGTTGGACCCAGGGCATGTCACGGAATCAGTGGTTTTCATGGTCACTGGTGGCAGTCTTGCTGGTGAGTATGTGGCAGCCCGCGCTCGCGGAGTCTGCAAGTATTGGGGTATCTCTAATGTATCAATTTGGGACCATAAATCACACGCTATATGTATTGTGTATGCATTTCCACAAGAATTCTCGTGTTAAACGCTGTAGGGTCACCAACCAGATTGATCTCCAGACAGTTCCATCAGAAGATGCGGACTTGAAAATTTCTTTAACTGAACAACGGATGCGATCTAGATTTTTAAATGTAGATTTTCGCTGAGGTCTGCTTATATTCCCCCTGAATCATCTCGCTGGGAAGGTTGGACCGATGTTGCTCCGATTGACAAATTTTGGGAAACTATAGCCCTCTGCACTGCAAGTGAAAACAAACATTTTGCACACCTGAGAGATCTCAATGGCCGAACGGGTTCCCTCCAGGCTTCCTCTCAAGGTCTTGAATCGGCTCACAAATGGCAAAGAATCTCAGCTGACCCGGACGATAAAATCAACGTGCGCGGCAGAGCCATAGTTAAGCAGTGCGGGCTCAATGGGCTGTGTATCCTAAACGGTACCATGTTGGAGACCTGTTCGCCTGGGCGCCTAACTTCTTGGCAACCCCAGGGAGAATCAGTAATTGATTACTGTATTGTGTCCCAAAGCTTGTTGCCTCTGGTTCGAAGGTTTGAAGTTGCGGTGCCCACGGATGATCCTGATGATGATTGGGCAGATCATATGCGCATTTATTTGTATGACTCTAGACTCTTCAGTTTTTTTCCAACCACCCATCCTTCCGCGGCAGACTCAAGAGAGGCCCGACTTCGCTGGATCTGCTTATATTGATGAACTATACCAAGCTACAATGGTCAACGGTTCCTCCACTCCGAGTCATTCACAGTTATTCACATCGATTTTAAACCATATTTTAGAGGCAGGTTATTAACATGATGTTAATAACCGATGTTAGTAACATACAGGTTCCTCACATAACCCTAGGTTAAATCCGGCTGCAGTCTCTCGGGATGCACTTGCATTACTGTGAGTTCAATATCCGTGGAACGCGACGGAATATTTTGTTCATTCCGCCAGGAGGGGACAGCGCCAGAGTATGTTGTCTGTCGCAACGAGCTCTTGGTCTGCTGATTTCCTGCTTGCAGTATGGGTCGGCGCCGCTCCCACAGGCTCCAAGATCAGTCAGATTCTGGTGTCCGAAAACGTGCAGCATCGGCTACTGAGGAATCAACCCGCAGCAAGACCGCCAAGAAGAACCATCCTAGTATGTCTATCAGAGGACCGGACGATTGTACGCTAAACTCGATGTAGGCAATGAAGAGGACGTTCCTATGGAGGAACCAGAGCCCGAGGAAATAGTGCTTTCCAGCCGAGGTAGGCACGAGTCATTCAGCTGTCTCGTTAAATCTTTTTAACGCTCTTTTACTTTCGAAGGTTCCAAAGCCAGGAGAATGATCATCGACTCGTCCACAGCATCTGAGACCGAGGCGATATCCACCCACCGCCGCGCAGTATGAGCATTGGGAGTAGGAAGGAGACTGTTTAAGGACTTCTTGGCGCGACTCCGGACGTGAGTGCTGCAGATGGCAGTCCGTGTGTGTGTGCACGGAAGAAACAGTCAACTTGGGCCCAGAGGGACGCATTACGTAGCCCGGAGAATGAGCTGCGACCTGTCGGTAGTGCTGGAAGGTCTCGCTATTGCCCAGCGGATCAGAGAGCGCACGACGGCGCGCGCCGGCGGCAAGCGGAGGTGACAGCACGAGCGTCTTGGCAAACGGCACGCTGCTCGGGTCGGGGGAGACATTACGGCCAGGTAGAGGCAGCGAGGCATACTGCGACATTATGGGTCCCCGGTACGTTCGGAGCAAGTCTGTCGCCGCTCCGTGACGAAGTGTTTGCGAAGTGTTGCCAAGTTTCAACACAAGCCACGTGATTGTAACCCCTTTTGAGAAAGCGAATCCTGCCCTTGGCCCTGGCGAACTCAGAGTCATAGGCAGAGTTTATTGGATAAGGTGACCGCAAAGTGCCGTCTTCGAAGGCTGACCAAGCGCCTACTGCCATCCCATCTCTGCCTGGACCGGATGCGACAACCGGTGTTGCTAGCGCAGGCGAGGGGTAAGTCTGCGTTTTTTTATTTTATTGCAAAGGTGTAATTCTGACTGCGTTTCAGGGATGTATCCTAGGGCATCAAACCGTCCCGTATTTTTACGGGATGACGGCCCGTAAAAACGGGTACGTGCCCGTACCGTCGACAGGTTTACAGCATTATTCAACGGTACGGATACGGGACGGGGCAGCCCCTAAACGTCCTCCCGTAACCGTCCGTTTACGCGTAAATTACGGCTTCGCAGAACAGACATAAAATCAACATCCCGAAGATGCCTAGTCTCACTTGTAGTCAGACTCCACAAGATTTATGATAGTTGATAAATCTTTTATATGGAGTCTGATTTCGTGGGCAGGTCCAATCATGGACCTGGGTTTTTGGCTGACACGTGATTACTTCCCCATGTCCTCAGACTGACGAAGTATTCAGTGCCATCTCGTCAGAATCAAAAAAAAATCTCACCTTGGATATTCTTATCTGCACCCTTTCGAAGAAGCAGCTGGACGATTTCCAGCTTCCCCTGCTGCGACGCTGCTTGGAGCGCCGTCCCGTACTCGCCGCCTGCAGGTACCATGTCAGTCGTATGTCCTTCTGGTTACAAAACTCGCACCTCGAGCATTCAGGTCTGCTCCCTTATCGAGAAGCAGCGGGACAGTTTCCAGATTTCCCCCTTATGCTGCTGCTTGGAGTGCCGTCCCGTACTTGCCGCCTGCATGTACCATTTCAGCGTACATTCTTGGGATCGCAAAACTCGCACCTGGAGCATTTAGGTTCGCTCCTTTCTTGAGAAGCATCTTGACCACCTCAATCTCTCCAGCAATCGACACATCATGGAGTACTCTGTTGCCCTCGGTAACTTCGAGTAAGACTTTCAGTGAGTACTTCCGATCCACACACACATTCTTACCTCTGGTGTTCGGATGTGGAAGCAGGAGACGGACAATCCCCCAACACGCCGGGTCCGATAATGATGCCTGGAGCGCTGTCCCGTGGGCACCCCCTTAGGCGTTGAACAATTTTGAAGAAAATCTTGGAATGGAGAGCACACCACACCGACCTTCAATATTTGGGTCTGCTCCACTTGCAAGCAACAGCTTGATGATTTCCGGGGTTCCGCGTGCCCCTGCTTGGAGCGCTGTCTCGTATTTACCGCCTCGAATGGTAATCTCAAGCACGTCTCTACGAAGTTAAATCAACAATCTCACCTCGGATGTTGACATCAGCACCATGGTCCAATATTGCCTTGACCAATTCGACATTCTCGCGATGCGACGCCAGCTGCAATACTGTTGCATAATCACAACCTACGAGGCGCACAGGTTTATCAGCGGGGAAACTGACTCGCTGCTCAAGGCAGAACCATTCCAGCACCTTACGGTAGCGGGAATTATATGTTCTAGTATCTAAAAACTTAAATTCAGATTTTATTTCTTTGCATTGCGGACACGGTAGTGGAAACATCAAAGTGGGTATCCAAGGAACCCTACTATACTGTATATTATTGAAATTTTTTTGCTGGCTCGATTTGAGACATCAATGATGGCATCATTGATCGTTCCAGTTTGGTGGTGTTTAGCCGATGCACACCAGCTAGCAAAGCGGGCACAAAGACTCCCAGGCTGTCAGATGGTTCTTTTCTTCTTGATAGCACGTAAGAGGTCCAGGCCCAACTACTTCTTTGATGGGCCGCACAAACAAGACCCCACAGGGGCGCGACATACCCAAAGCGGTATGTCGCCAAAGAAGCGATCAGGCCGCCTCGTGGTGCGCTCTGACCAATGCCATCAACACATACCATCGCTTGCAGGCTCAACTCGGGATTGGATTTGTCAATGCCGCCCACGTTTGTTTGAGCACGAGGCCAGCAAGTCGGGCATCATGCAAAAGTTTCCCCTAACCCAAGGGCCTTGGCGGGCGCAAGTGGCTGGTCCCCGCCCCACGTTGTATTGCGAAGGTCGGGCACGACATTTTCATCTTGAAATTTGGCCCGACTCAAGCCACCCAAGTCCGCGGCGAGACGTTCAGGGTCTGCGTCGTTTTACATTCAGACCTAAATTACCCTCCCCAGTCAATTGATCTCTTTCTCAACAATGTTACCGTCGTTCGCTTTTCACCCTCATCCGAAAGTTCCCCTCGAAAAACTCATGCTTTCGGATGAACAACGAACCAGCATTGAATGTCTTTACAATTCCGAGCAGGAATTATCCCTGAAATATTATCCCGATAATCTTGCTTCGCAGAACGAGGCCCGACAAATCTTGGCCTCCAATCAACTGGACACTATCTCGCGAAAATAGCTAGAGAGCCGCTGGAATATTCAGTGGTCTACCTCTTGGGCTAGCAGCGGAAAAACTTGCAAACGGACGCTGTTTCAGTGGTGTGTATTCGCGCTTTTAACTTTACCGTTCTTGGCGAAGAAACTCATAAACCAAACAAGTTCTTCCGGATATAACAGTGATGCACGGCAAGCTATCAAGCTCAAGTATGCGACGACAGAAAGAACACAATCAACAACACCGTGGATTCGACAAAATCCCTTTGATTTCACGGACTGTCTTGCACACATTGAACTTACAGAATTTGAAGAAGACGGAAACGTGAAAGCGGTTGTCGGGCACCTGGAACACAATGCGGCGTGTCAGACCGCAAGTATGAAGCGCCTCCCTGCCGTTCCCTTGCACCCACATGTGTATGAGATAGCTTTGGACCAGTTGCAATCGGGCGCGAGGTCAGTACTACAGAGTGCATTCTCCGAAGTTGAACTAATCCTGTCCTTCAGCATAACCGCCATCAAATGAAGAATATTGAAATGCTTACAAAAAAACATACCGCGACATGGATGTTTATTGCCCCGAGACCGCCAATTTCCGGTATAAATTCCTCCCTTCCGATTCCCGCCATCTCTACCGCTTGTACAATCAAGCAAACGGAATCGATGTTACTTATAAACCCCAATACAATATTCACAATTGGCTCGACCCCCATTCTGCCCACTACCGTCCCGAAATTCATCAAGCCGTCTTTCACTATGCGGCGCGGTCGGAGCGTGGAGAACGCCTTAAAGTCTGCATTGCTACCGAGGAGATGAAAGCGGCAGCGTGGAAGTACGCCCATTGCAGCCAGCTCATCCTCGATGGCACGTTTGGTGTCTGTTCTTCGCGCATGTTATTATTCATCGCAATGGGAATCGACGAAGATGGAAAGGGTGTTCCCGTAGCGTTCTTTCTGTTCTCTGCACCCACAGGAACCCAAGCGACCCATGCGGGATATAATACGGAGATTTTACGGGAGCTTTTGGAGAGTTGGAAGCGGTGGCTGTCACATGGGCATCCGGTACCTTTCATGCCCCACGTTGTCATCACCGACACCGACACACGGGAGCGCGGAGCTCTACAGCAGGTGTGGACGCACATTTGGCTACTTCTGTGCAAATTCCATCTTCGACAATGCTGGACGAACAAACGCAAAGCACTGAAGCTTGTTTCAACACAAGATCAGAATTTCTGGAAGGATTACATCCACGGACAGCTTCTTTCTTTAGAGGAACAGTTCGTCTCTTTTTTTCTTCTCGAATGTCAAGCACTCGTCTAATTAATTTTAGACTCATCGCCAGCACGGATTTTACTGCCGCAAATCAGCTCATCTCCGACCAGCGCTCAAATCTGATTGCACTTGGCCAGCAGGGCTCGGATGCTGAGCATGTAGCTCAAATTGCGACGACATATCTCGACTACCTGACAAATACTTGGATGTCCGAACCACTCTGGCAGAGTTGGTCCCAACACGGCCGGATCGTCGCATCACAGCTACTCAATGTGGCCGTAGAAGGTGTTCTTCCCACCACCAATCATCTTGAATCTTTCAACGGGCTACTAAAAAACAAATATCTGCCGCAATGGCAGCGTTCCGGAACCCGCCTGCGTATCGATTTCCTGATCCTTATCCTTATCACAAAAATACTTCCGGAAATCTTTGCATTGCGACGCACGCTCTCTGATTATAAACAGTGGTTGCGCATTCGGTTCTCAAACGGTCCCGGAAGCGGCTTGGATCTGGCCAGAGGAAAATCTTCACGCAGAGTCCAGCCTCTGACGGGGAAGGTAACCTCTGCTGGTGGCCGTTGGATCCAAATCGGCAGTCCGAAGCAGATGCTATCGTCCGACTTGGTCGAATTTACGATATTCGGCAGAAGACCAATCTGCACCAGTAACACATCACTTCTCGAGGCTCCTTGAGCGATCCCAATCATCTTCGTTACTCGAATCACATCCACCGTGATGGATATGCAGCCTGCACTTGCCGTGATTTCACGTCCCGTGGAGCAGCATGCAAGCATTTGCGTTCGTTGCGCTTGGTGCTCGATCACTGGGTCTCACGGGGGCTTATAGGTCCTTTCTATTATCCGCCAAGTGTTGAAGCAGCTCGTTCATTTGCATCTACTTCTTCCGCCCCGCTGCCCACATCAAACGGAGCTGCCGTATTACAGAACTTCTTGGCGCTTGTGATGGATATCTCTGTTTCATGACTCAACGACCGTATGTTCTATTTTATTTCCAATTCCTTTTCATTTCATATTCTATCCACTGTGTGGATGCTCATTTCCTTCCTACCTACAATTTACAACCCTTGTTTCATCATATTTCAAACACCCTTGTTTCACTTCTTATTTCACTTCGTCTTAGCTACCGTTGAGTATATAAACCGCTGGTACTGGATAATATAACTCACTTTTCACCCACACAATTACTCTGCTCTAACGCGCCCTCCGCAATCGCTTAATTGCCTTGCTTCGTCTATCGGACATTGGTAAACGTTTCGCACTTACCTCTGTCTAGGACATCTTTCAATCGAGTATTGCCAAAGCTGCGAGCTGGCTATACTTGATTGTTCACGCGTTATCGAGGAACTTGTGCACGGGGTTCAGTGAACCACAAAAACTACACGATCCGTTACAGCGCTTCAGAAGATCTCCGGTGAAGATAGCACAGCAAACGACGATGACGAGGGTATCAGCCAGGAGGATGTTCGTCTGGAGAATGGAGAAGACGGCAATGAAAATAATCGGCCGACTGTTCCGGTGCGTGCAATATGTCAAATTTCCATTTAATCACCGTGGCTCATTTGGACACGACTCCAGTCTTTCCCAAACCTTTCTCAAGCCGCTGTAGCTACACAAATACAACAACGCGCAGAGCACACCGCCAAATCCTTACTTCCACGCCTTCATGGCCTATGCGTTCTTTTACAGAATGTCAAATTGACCCGAGCTGCGCCTCTAACGGAGCTTCATGAAACGCTGGGTAATATTCAGCTGAATCTCACGAAGGCGCTTCCCCCATTGCCTCCACCGCCGTTGACGATTCCACCTCCTGCTCTTGTCCGGTCTAGTTCCCCATCCATCTCGCAACCTCAACCCGCTTATACATCCGCCGGGGCGTCGGTGGTTGGAATTAAACGTCCTGCTGCAGCAGTGATTCTTGCTCCTTCACCGGAGCCCCACCAACGTCGTAAACCGTCGCATAGCGTACTGTAGAATGAAATGGAACATTATTTTTGGAAACCGTGCCAAAAAAATGTACGCTGTATAACTCCGACTCTGTCACTTGAACTTTTCAAGTCAGAGATGAGGTATTCATTCAGATGGCCTGCCCCGAGCGAGTGCATTAACATCTATGTACGGATCGAAGTAAAAGTGGGTCGCTTTCTCCAACACATTCTCCATAGTCCATCTCCGGTCAATTTTCTTACCGGATCTGCCCTGTAAATGGCACGGGCACAGGAAATTCTCAATACAGATGACAGCCGAATTGCGCTGAAGCGATCGCGACATTGAATGAATTTGACTCTTCCATAGCTTAAGGTAAGAACACCAAGTTCAAGTTAAATCGCCACTGCTCCTGTCCGTAATACAGAAGCAGAAGTTGGAATGTACGGTACTTCAGATAATAAGTGCGCGCAACTCAACCCTGGCAGCTGTTTCTTCACCGAGTTGATAGTCATTGAATCGTTCACTCAATCAAATCACGCCGTAGATGCTCAGCACAAAGAGGTAGGTATTATGTTGACTAACATAGTACAACTTTTTTTATGGCTGAATGAACAAGAAAACGACAGGATAAAAAGAAAATAGGTAAGTGTCCGACAGTATGTGTTGTGTGTGCATTGAAGATTGGATATGGAGACCTCTGATCAGGTACACAGGTCAAGATTGATGAGATAAATACGCACCTGGCACCGGAGATCAAGGACGGATCGAGGCCCAGCGCCATGCTCTCGTTGTAATGTCCAGACCACGAAATTCGTTCCGCACATCCTGGCTGGGGTGTCTTTGAATGACTTTCTTTTGGAATGGGCGGAGAATAAACACTCCTGCTAAAGAGGTCGCACGCGATAGCATGACATACGGTGATTCCGTTCCCATTGTGCTTTTTGAGGTCCATCATAACGACCTCCAGACTTTTCCCCTGTGCTTTATGAGCGGTCATGGCAAATGCCGGCACGAGCGGCACCTGGGTGCGCTTGATCAAACACTTTTTCCCGGAGTCTGGATGTTTAAATGTCATATCCACAGTGTCGGCCAAGATTGCCGCATGCTTTGGAGGCAGATTTGGTAGCGGCGGTCCAGACATGTCAGGTATATACACAATGCATGATTGAACAACTCGTTCCCCTGATTCGTTGAAAGTGTAGCGTATCTGCCTTACGAACCCTGTGGATCCATTAACAATTCCATTTTGAACATCAAAATTTTGTGTGACCATTACCGGCATTCCAAGGGCTAGTGGGAGTCGTCCGAGGCGATAGCAAGTTTCCCCAGGTGCATTTTGTGCGCAAGATGTTCTTTTAATCCGGGATCAACGATCGGGGTTCCATCACTCCTCGTGTCCTGTGCATAATACCAATTCAGCTCATTCCCTGTTCTTGCGGCGTACACTTGAGCACCCTTTGCATTCAATGCGTCCTTTAACTCATTCTGTGCTTTCTCGTTGACATCGGGTCGTGCTTACAGTCGAAGACATTTGAGGAAAGTAGCAACCGGTTTTATCGAACTATGTGGTTTGTAGGAAAGAAAGGCGTCACGACCGCGTGATGCATCGCGATGATTATATAGTGGTGGATGCCGATCGGTTTTTCCCACGCTTTAGTTGTCGGGTTCAAGGTTGCCGCCAGTTTCGTTTTCAAGGAATAGACAGGTTGCGCCCGAGCCATTAGAGCCATCCAGTGGCTTTCGGACTGTGCACAAAAATCGCAGGCGAACGGCTCTAACAAGCCATTCACGTCATCTTTTGGCGGTGGAGCCATTCGTTTGCGCACGGCAAAAATGCCACCCCCATATAGTATGTTGAGGGGTATTGTAATTGCCGTGGTATTGTAGTGCATGGTGTTTGGGATGATCTAGCAGAGCACCTTTGCAGAGCCGGTTCCAGGATGTCCTCCAGCGTGTTTGTCGTCTCAAGTGGATGCTGGCACAGTACGATCGTGCATTCGGATGTGATGGGTACGAGAAGCAAGGCTCCAGATATTCTTTTGTGGGCATTGTCTAAAGAGTCGAATACCATGCTATATTATGCGGTTGTCTCGGAGGTGAAAAATGAATATCTACGGCTCAAGCCCTGAGTTCCGGACATCGTGCAACGGATTTTTGGGTTTGATCAAAGTTACAATGTGCTTCCTGAGTGCGCTGAGTATGAGTAATTTGAAGATTTTTGGAACACCTACCCCCTCACATGATATTACTCGACTCTGAGGTCACTTGTCATTCAAACCTGAACTGCAACGAATTCTGGTGTTCACTTTGATTACAATCTAAGGTAAATCTAATGGCAAAGCGCACTTTGTTGGGCGCCTTTATCCCATTAGTGCAGAAAGACATTCTTCGTCGGCTCTTTAGGGGCGAAGAAATTGTAGTCGAAGATGCTGAAATAGTCCAGGCATTCCCGATTTTTTTTTCTTTGCACATAGATCTTGGGCACGAATTTCTCACCCTGCGCGCGACTCGCGCCACACGCAGTGCCCTAGGGGTGGTCCTGCTCTTGCAGGGGGTCAAGCCAATCACATGCGACACGGTTCTTGGGCACGAATGTCGCACCTTGCGCACGACTCGCGCCATGCGCAGTGCCCTAGGGGTGGTCCCGCTCTCACAGGGGGTCTAATTAATCGCCGCTTCAGGATTTATCGTCGAGTGCAGGTTGATTACTGATTTTTTTTTCTCCGTGCATAGATTTTTGGCACGAATGTCGCATCTTGCGCGCGGCTTGCCTCCACGTGCAGTGCTCCAGTGGTCTTGGTATGGACACATTGCAATGATCCCGTACTTGACCTGTAATTATTGAGAGGAAACATGGTCTGAGTAGCAGGTGTTAAGGTGTTAGTCTGTTAAGATCCTTCAGAGCCCGAATCCACCCCTACCTGGTGGGGAATCATTGCCTAGCTAGCACAAGGGGGGGGGGGCACCTTCGTTTGTTGTGCAGCACTCAATGACTGTCGTGACGTCTCTGGATTTATAGACCTTGCGCTTCACACGGTCGGAGCATTTGTACGCCTTCGACTGTGTACCCGGCACGTCGTAGTAACCAATAAGATTCACTTCACCATTGTATCCGCGAGCTTTGGGCGGCCTTTGACTGGCAGCACTGAAACGTAGACCTCGCAGCCGGACCGCCGTGGGGCTGGGATACTAGGGTGTCCTGTACGACGGCGAAGGCGAAGTTGGTAACGGTCGACTTATATCACTGTAAAATAAATAATCAATCAGAGTCATGCAAAGGAGTGAGACATAATACGTGCGGGTTGACTTCGGCCGGTGCCGCAACATCCGGTTTATAGAAATTCATCAACGCTGCAAGACAACAAGTTTGCAGAAACATACCTCGGTGCTTCAGCCTCTTCCTCTTCAACGTCGGTCAGGCGTTTGAAAATGTAAAAGATTGTGGTGTGGGGTATTCCCATCGACGTCGCCACGCGGTGTCGGTACCTCTACGGCAATGCCACCACCCGCGGGCCTTGACGCTGCTTCTCTTACCGCGGCCGGTGGAGGTCAGCTCGACTTCTTGATTGATGAGACCAACAAAACCGCTGGAAAAAAAATTCTTCTCAAAACAGGCAAGATTGATGTGCGCAGACATCGCACTCGCAGACCACTATCGTATCGATCTCTCCAATATCCCTGTTGTCGCGACGGCTGGCCCACTCACGCACGACAAAGGAATAAACGAGAGGCAATGGGCACATGTTCGTGCACTTGGGGCTGAATGGGCAACAAAAGACTCAAAAGGAGCCCCATTCCGACTTATTCCAGATGATTCACCTGTGCGGGCTGCTCACCGTATGTTGGACATAAATAATGTAAATGCTTACATTTTTTCAGAGACTTACTGCCGACCAATTTCCACTCAAGTTGTAAAATTTCGTCGTTTTGGCCTCAAGTTGCATGCAACCGGTGGTCACGCAGTATATGTGCCATATTTTTACACAGTCTATCGCCCATACTTTGACAAGGCGGAAATATTACTGACATTGACAGCATTACATGTGTCTGGCTCCCCATTCCCTATTTATTCGCACCTTCGAAAGGGGGGTGACAGTGGTGATTATGGATCCGGATGGCACTAAGGAGTCGTACCAAAGAAATGATCTTCCATGGTCCCGGTAAGCTGACCCGTGAATCCTGCACAGCCATGCCCGATATGGAGAGTTCCAGGAGCTCTGGTTTAACAATCAGAGCAGTACGGGCGATTTCAAACAGACAGAACTGCTCAGAACAGTGCTGGGCATCATCTACCAATTCGCAGCATTTGATTCGCTCTCCATACCAAGTCACGCTTTTCTGGGCGTGAGAGAACGGCTATATTTGGCAGGGATAAGCAGGCCCTTGACCGATTTAAGCTTTTCGCTTCAAACCTTAATGGCGAGCCAGAATATCCCAGCCAGGGTTCAAATTGGTGCGGTGGAGTGTCCACGAGCCAGAATATCTCAGCCAGGGCTCAAATTGGTGCGGTGGAGTGGCCAACAGTACCCAACTATGTAGGGTAATTACAAATGGCCAGGGCCTGGAATTGTCAAACGAGACAGTGAAAACAGAATAACAATGAACCTGGTGAGGTATCGGGGCCCGAAAAGAGGTTTCAAAACTTGATCAAAGCCAACGGAATTGGTTTGCCAGATACTCAAAGGGATCCAAGGATAAAGGGCAGAGAGATTGACGTGAATGTGCTGTGACTGTTGTATGCGACACTGAATCAAGAAAAAATGGGCAATGTTTCCAACAACAGGTAAAAGCTGTTGAATGCACTAGACAGCTCTATTGCGCTAGGTCATGCTTTTCAAAATGTCATGCAATAGAGCTACATTCAAATGGCAGGCATTTTGAAAAGCATGACCTGGTGCAATAGAGGCACATTCAAATGGCTGGCATTTTGAAAGCATGACCTGGTGCAATAGAGCTGCATTCAAATGGCTGCCATTTTGAAATGTGTAACCTGGCACAATAGAGCCGCATTCAAAGGGCTGCCATTTTGAAAAGCATGACCTGACACAATAGAGCTGTGTTCAAATGGCTGGCATTTTGAAAAGCATGACCTGGTGCAATAGAGGTGCATTCAAATGGCTGGCATTCTGAAATCACAATAGAGCTGCATTCAAATGGCTGGCATTTTGAAATCACAATAGAGCTGCATTCAAATGGTCGGCATTTTGAAAAGCATGACTTGATGTAATAGAGCTGCATTCAATTTCAAATGGCTGCCATTTTGAAAGGCATGACCTGACACAATAGAGCTGCATTCAAATAGCTGGCATCTTGAAAAGCGTGAATGGCACAATAGAGGTGCTTTAAAATGACGGGCATTTTGAAAAGCAAGACCTGGTGCAATAGAGCTGCATTCAAATGGTGGGCATTTTGAAAAGCATGACCTGACGCAATAGAGATGCATTCAATTTCAAATGGCTGCCATTTTGAAAAGCATGACCTGACACAATAGAGCTGTGTTCAAATGGCTGGCATTTTGAAAAGCGTGACCTGGCCCAATAGAGGTGCTTTCAAATGGCTGGCATTTTGAAAAGCGTGATCTGGTGCAATAGAGCTGCGTTCAAATGGCTGGCATTTTAAAAAGCATGACTTGTTGCAATAGAGATGGATTCAATTTCAAATGGCTGCCATTTTGAAAAGCATGACCTGATGCAATCGAGCTGCATTCAAATGGCTGGCATTTGAAAAGTGTGACCTGGCGCAATAGAGGTGCTTTCAAATGGCGGGCATTTTGAAAAGCATGACCTGGCGCAATAGAGCTGCATTCAAATGGCCTTCCAAGGCATTTTGAAAGCATGACCTGACACAATAGATATGCATTCAATTTCAAATGGCTCCCATTTTGAAATGCATGACCTCATGCAATAGAGGTGCTTTCAAATGGCAGGCATTTTGAAAAGCATGACCTACCCATACCTTAGTCTCTCGTATACAGATGCTTCAACAATTTCTGATCTCGTTCCTCGATTTATTGTTGAACTTGCAAAACAAGTGTCGGGGTGTGCAGGCTCGCTGCCAAGCTCGTATCTGTGCAAGCATCAGAGACTTCTGTTGGTACGTCCTTGTAGATCTTCCCGGCGCCAATCCATAGAAGGGTTGAAAGGGAGACAAGATGTGCTGCCGCTCCGCTCCGGCACTTTCGTAGAGGCAGAAAAGTGTTGCTAGAAAAAAAAAATTATTGCATTGAGAACAACAGTTGGACACATATTTCAACAAACTTGTCCGAAGCTCACAGTTGGCACATTGAAGTTTGACGAGTGGCTATAGGAAGGGTGGAATGGGCGAGCAAACCGACACGATGGTTCCGATGTGCCCCCGCAAGGGGAGGGAACAATGGGTGTATGAGATGTCTTCAAACGCACAGCTCAACAGCCAGTGGCCACAGCTCAGGACAGAAATCAAGAGCCAGGACCCAGGAGATCTTGATGAGGTTGACTTGCGACTGCGCCTGGAAGATATAATTCTTCCGATGCCAAGCGTAGTTTGTTGATGATGCTTGATCCCACGGCAGAGAAGTTTCAGAACCAAAGGAAAGAGAGAGCATCTAGTGGACCGTGGCAAAATTGTGAATGACATGAATGGAGGCTGACCTTTTATAGTGAACGTGCAACTACCCCATACATGGCCGCAGTTCAACAACATCGTGTGGCGCAGCGATGTCATCACGTCTCGAACAGATGACTGTCAAAGGCTGTTGAATCTTGTTCGGTCCGCCTCAGTCCAGGTACCTGTCGATTCACGTGATGGTTTCCTCGTCTGATCCGACAGATGGATGGTGGGCCGCTCAGGACTTGGTCATTTTTCTTTCACGTGAATTCAGGCGAACTACTTGAATCTTTGGTTAGGAATTGACCAGGACTTTACGACGGAGCTCTTGATTTTCCTGATGAATTTCCCGCACCTGGACTAACCCAAGTTCGGGCCAGCGGCACTAGCTGGCTCTGGGTAGTATTAGAGAGTTTGCGATGCAGCCATTCGAGCCATCTGATGGCTGTTTGGCGTTGCGCAAATTGATGGCTAATGGCTCGAATGGCTTTGACACTTGCCCATGTTTTTAGAGTGATTTAGTTGCCTTCTGCTCGTTCAGCTCATTTCAGGGGTGTTGAGTCCCACTTACAAATATAATGGCCAGATCGCAGACCCAAAATAGCTAATGTTGTTGAATCTGGAGGTTTCATGCAATTTATGCCAATTTCTTAAGCTCCACACATGATAACATCCTCATTGGCACTCTTTCTAGCAGAACACAGGATACACTGACTGTTTTTTCTTAGCCATTCGAGCCATTCGAGCCATCAGTTTGCGCAACGCTAAACAGCCATCAGATGGCTCGAATGGCTGCATCGCAAACAGACTATTTAATTCCAGACACATTCCCGACTACTAGCATCGGAGCGCCTGCTTATGGATGTACCCATCATAGTCATAGCCACCAAGGTGGTGATATAGTGTAATATAGGCCTTATCTGGGACTGCAACCCGACACAAACCGTGCTTTTCAACAGGTGAAAAGCAAAAAATAATTGATTATTTTCACCCGATACTTACCCGTTTGTAACCCGGTAATTTCACGGCGGGTTACCTGACATGGCACCGGGTTAAAGTGCACCGTGAAACAGATTCATATGATCTGTATTCCGGGTGATTTACCCAGCGAAAATAACCCGGTGCGAGTCTCATAGTGGCCTTTGAATGTGATTTACCATCCATTCAACCTCTGCTTGCCCATTTAATTTGCTGGGCATTCAAACTGAGGTCGATGTCTATGCAATGACTTGAAACCGGTTATACTGATGTCCCTGGACAGACTACCTGCCTCAGAACTGTGGCCCAGCAGGCCATTTGATTCGCCAGGCATTTAAACTGAGGTCAATATCTGCACCAAAATATTTGAAACTCCACCTCAGCCATTTGGCACAGCCCAAGAAGTACCAGTCTGCCTATGGCAACAAGCTCGCCTTGTTAGAATGCTGACTGGTTACGAGTCTAGTTATGCGACTTGCCAGAGTCGAAGATGCCAGCAGCGCGATGCGGAAGTTTCGAGATGATCTTTTGGCTTTCAAGAATCGTGTTGCCGAGGAAACTTGACGGAAGCAGGCCGAGAAGGAAGCAGAAGTGGCGGCAGAGATGACTTCAGGCCATCGCCGTTATTACAGATGGCACTCAACCTGGGGCCCGGCCGGTGAAGAAGAAAGGCGGGCCATCGCTTCGCGAGCAGCTTGACGTGCGGAGAAACCTCTGGAAGGACGAAGTACTGACATACTCAGGCTTAGTGACCGGAATTCTGATTTTCAGGCATATAATTCGCAGTTTCGGATGGAGTTATGCACATGTACATGTTTAGTCTTGCATCCAGAGAACATGTCTCATTCATCCAAACTCGAAATACCACTATCATTACCGCACAACATCAGCCACAAATGATGAAGATCAAAACTGTTGACACTCTCACAAAAATGTATGCCGTGGCTGCATTAACAACAATAGATGGCTGGAGATCTCTAAGACGATTCTTAAGAATGTTTATTATAACCTGATCACAGACAACATGGGAGAAAAGAGGGCTGGGACGGTCACTGGATGAAAAACTTTTAATGTTGTTCAATTCTGCTCTGCAACTCAAATAACGCGGCAAACATCCACTCGCTTGCTGCCTCTATTTGCAAGATATCTACCAGCTCAGGTTACTGGGGCAACCATGGCACCGGAAGGCATTTATGATAGGATTTTTGCTTTTCTTCATGACAGTTTAACACCGAGACCATGAATGTCCGAGTTAGTTGTGTTTGCGCTTCGGAAGAAGATAGATATGTCAGTCAAGTCCACGGAACCACGGAAAGGCACAAACAAGATGCGTTGTACGTCGTGCCACGGGAGCACTTCAAATGTGCTCGTGTGAGTTTGAGCAAGAATCGGAGCGGTCCCTTGCTCGGCAATGCTGGAAGAGTCAGGTCTAGATACTGGTCAAGTTTCCCCCCCGCGGTCGCGTAGAGGGGGCAGGACTCAGGGGCATATCTTCAGCAGGTTGATCCTCAACTGAAAGCGGCCGCGCCAGAGAGAGAAGAGACCCTTGTTGCCGTTCGGGTTCTCAAGTTGATTCACCGACGCAACTAGACTGCTGTATAAAATGGGTTGAGACCCAGCTTCTCGTGGCCCTATGGTCGAAGATCCCATATCCAGACGTGGATCCATGATACTTCCAAACGACTGCTCAAAAAAGGTCCAACGCCAGAGTTATAATTGGAGCAGTAGTCGGGGGGAACATTTTTCCTGATATCAGTGACACTTCTGGTCTTTTGGCTCCATCGCAGGAAGAAAATTGGGGAACGCGCTGACAGTTTCACTGACTCAATTACAGCCGTCGGCAGTACCGACGGCGCAGTCGAAAAATTTCCAGTTTGGGACATTTTCAAAGAATTACCTGTAACTTGGCTAGTTTTTCATGGATTTGGATGAAACCATGCTAGATAATTCGGGCTGATTTATATGGAATTAGTGATAGAAAGGATTTTGTGGAAATATGTCTCTTCAGATTTCTTTTGACGGCCCTGGTGCTTTTGAAACGCAGGTCAGGGCTCTCCATGTCAATACAAACGAACACAGGCCATCACCAAACAATGTGGCGAGATTTTGCATCAAAACAGTATTTTGGGCACTGTGCAAGCATTTCTAGCCGGATTTGACGGGATCGTGCTGGGAGCGATATGGAGTTGAAGACAGTTTTTTGCTGTTGATCTAACCCATTTTGGTCATTGACCCAGCATTCTTAAGTTATTGACAATTCTCTGTTAGCACCCCTGGGATTGCCCACCGGCTCGGGTTCAATCTTTTTCTGGTGTCCGGCCAAGTGGTCCAAATGACCTAATTTTTGGATATGTTCTCTCCTTACAGCCGTGTGCGGTACAACAGGCGCGATCCGTTTTTTTTCTTTCTTCTGTTTTGGCAAATTTCCACGAGAACAGCTGCCCTGAGCTAAAATCTCAACTGTTTCTCTTAGAAATAGGCTCATTCGATTCGCATTGAAAATCCGCAGATAATGAGATACCGATCCGACGTGCAAATCAACTGACCACGCATCGATTGTGCGGTTCCAGGACTTGGCCCTCAACGACAGAAAATGGGATGACAACGACAGGGTGCTGCTGGTGGCCTGGGCGATGTTGGTCCGTGTTGGAAAGCGTGGGGACATCTTTCCCACCCCCGAACAGCGGGATGAGGCGCAGTGATTCGTGGATGAGTACACGGTGAGGGATGAGCTGAACGCAGCGGCGCGGAAACAGAAGGTGAGCCCGCATTTTTGTTTGTCTGTCTCTGTCTTGTTGACCTTGAATTAATGTGTACAAGGTGGACGTGGACGGACAGGTGAACAATGCGATGCTTCATCCGGAGGTGGGTGTTTCTTCTTTTTTTCTACCTCTTTTTTTTGGGGGTGGCCTCCGTGCGTATCGCTCGGGGTTTGCACGTAGAGTGTTTGTCTTGATCCACTGGGTGTACCATTGTGTTTTAGCAACCCCTGAAAAAATTGATTAACATCACTGAGTCAATTCCTAGGTGACCCTTACCGAGTAAGAGATTATCAGCCGGGCAAATTCTGTCCACCGAACCCCGTGTTTTTGAAAAATTCATCTTTGGCCTGCGGAAGTAGGAAGAGCAGCATACTCATAGCACTTCCTGCGATGTTCTTCGCCAGTTCGGAGACGGTACTCTGGGGGAATATTATGTCAGAATATGAACCCCTTGGATAAGTGGGATCACACTTTTCATGTGAAATCGTCAAATTTCCGGTTACTTTATGGCAAAGCAAGTAGGGGGTATTTTCAGCGGCACTAGGTTGTATGTTGCGGCACTTCTGCAGCTGTCTACGGCACTCACACCACTAAGGTCGCCCTGGAGTAGTCGTAGTCAGTGGTTGAATAAACCACATGGGAAAAAAAAAAGCGGTGATATTTTTGCATATTTTGTGAACATTTTGCTCAAATACGCGAAAATATCTCGAGTTGCACAAGTGAGCACAATTATGTCAAAATAGGATCCCCCCTCGAGGATTCTGATAATTTGGCTAATTTTGGGCCAAATTGCACGCAGGTTTCCTTGAATTTTGTATCGCTTTCTCAACCTCAAAGCAAAGTAGAAAGGGAAATAAATATATTGAATACGAAACTACGTGATACATGGGATTTTAGTATACGTTCTGCCACTTTTCCCCAAAGCATAAGGCGATGAGCACAATATCAGCAACATTGAACACGACACCATCGTTGTGAGGTGCTGCTCACCTGTATCATATTGTCAGTAGGTGAAAAACAGGCAGATGAAGCAACCTAACCTGAACAAGAGTTCACAAAGGTTGTGCTTGACTAGAATGAAAATCATGATCCTGCATGATGGGTGAGTTCAAAGAAAGGAGGATGCGAATGCATGCTTAATTGCCTTCAGAACAAGGTGCCAAGATCCGGGATGGATAGCGACTCCGACGTCGAGGGTGGGCGCAGTTGGGATGCGGGGAAGGTGGTGACGTGGCCTTGCTATGGCTCAATCCTTGGACACTGCGCAGGATTGTATCGTTATATGAATCGACCTGTTTATTCGTTGGGGTGAGTATTGCCCTGGACAAACAGGCGATAGGGTCCAGGAGAATTTCTGTAGAGTATGCGAAGTCAATCAGTTCATTTGCTGAGTAGACTTTGGAAAGCATTTCCAGGGAGATGTCTGGGCCTGCGCCATCACCAATCGCATCAACAAAATCAGCGAAACTCCGGGTCTTCCGCATTTCGAATGGGGATCGTGAGTCGGAACGTCGAAAAGTGAGAAAAGAGGGGAGAGGATTTATCGACGCATCAACAACCTCGGCCCGTGAACCTCGTCGGATTACTGGGCAAGTTTGGCGGAAGTCACCGAGAAGGATGATGACTTTGCCACCGAATGGAAGGTCGTTTCTCATGACACGTCGACAGGTTTCCTCGACGCAGGCCAGGACGCTTCGATTAGCTATGGGAGCATCATCCCAGATGATCAAAACCGCCTCCTTGATCAGTTCTCCGCGTGGATCCGATGGGTCGATAGGTGATTCCAACATTTTGTTTTTATTAGTCACAGGAACCTTCAAGAGGAGTTCAGATCCGTATCTGTTTTCTCGGCTTATGCGACTTACTTTGAATGCGGAATGGGTCGTTCTTCCCCCGGTATAAAGCTGTGCAGCAAAAGCGGAGGTCGCAGTTGGAATAACAATTCGGCCCATTGCACGCAATTTATTGCAAAGGGTGTTAACCAATGTCGTTTTGCCGCGGCCAGCCTTCCCACACATAGAGGACGGTTATCCTCGATAGCCTCGAGAATACGTGAATATATATCGAATTGCTCCGTGTTGAAAATGCGGATGGTGTTTTCCGCTTGAATCTGAAGCTGATTTGCAACAGGAGCCCATCGCAAAAGCTCATGCATAACTTCTCGTGTATGAATCGTTGCTTCTGGAAGGCCGAAGTCGGATAGCCGCTTTCCATACTCCTCTGGGAGGTGGCTAATGTCGTCGAGTGCCAAGTTTAAGCCCAGGTCAACGACATTGTTATTTTTGAGCAAGAAATCATAGGCAAGATGGTGTTGGACGTCGTCCCACAACGTGAGTGGTGTATCCGTAATATCTTACTTTGACACCAGAGAACCCGAACTCGTATCTCAGTATTTCATTCAGATTTACCGACAATGAAAAAGTCCTTAGAGCTACATGCTCTCCCGTGTGCCGGTCTGAGTTGACCATCAATGACTATTTCAGCCTGTCACCAAAAAGAAATTCACCCGTACCTCCAAATCTTGGCGTAAATTCGGGAAAGTATACTCATATCATTCTTAGGATGCTTGCACTGCTCCCCATCTGATGTGGGCATGTTGGTATGCCTGCAGCCCCAGGGATTGACACTAAAAGCTAAGGTGGCCCACTACCCGGTGCTCGATAGTAATCTTGAGAGCCCATCTCTGAGGCTCGCAAATGAACTGTGCATTGAAGTGTCAAGTTTACACAAATCTGTTGAACTGATACTTCTTCATTTACAGGCAATGGCAGTACCGAGGGCGCGAACGAAAAAAATTGCTGGTTTGGGCAAATTCTGATCCCCGCGACCGATTCCCTCTTATCTCCATGAGCTTTGCATGGATTGAGTTGAAATATAGCTAGATAATTCCGACTAATTCATAAGGAATTAGTGATAGAAAAAATCATGAAAAATATCCGTTTTTTCCATCCTCCCGCAATTGAGGTTCCTCCGGCTCTCATTAGTGGGTCTTCTATCTAAAGTCTGATCCTCTTGAGAAAATATATGCCCCATCGAGGGCCCGCCATATGGAAAGTGAGAAGGTGGGTTTACGGCCACAACACGTAACTACTTGTACAAATAAAAATGATAAAATCACATTGTTTGGTCCCGAAGCCACAAGCAACGTCGTTGAGTCTGAGCTTTCTGTCAGCATCACGTAGGGTGCTTTAGCACCAGGAAATCCCCTCCGGATATCGATCTTGGCTGGCGCCGGTGCCATGCTGGAACAGATGTGAGAATGGGAGAATGGGTAAAATACAGAGAGT
The DNA here is from genome assembly GCA_029378375.1 of Mycena olivaceomarginata. Lineage (NCBI taxonomy): Eukaryota > Fungi > Basidiomycota > Agaricomycetes > Agaricales > Mycenaceae > Mycena > Mycena olivaceomarginata. The sequence goes on along the minus strand of JARKIC010000112.1, from coordinate 139,912 downwards.
GCTGACAACATGTGGAGAATTGGTATTACGTGAGCAAGCTTGGCGAGCTCACGGATCAGCCACGGGGCTGTGCGTATGTTAGGTAGTGTACACGCGTCTTCGGATCCTCATCTGTTTGCCTTCGTACCACCACTTTCTGTGTACTTACCAGGCAAAACATTCTCTTGCTGTGTTGTTCTTGCTATCCGGGTCCCCTGCCGCTTAGTAAACTCTCTACACAACACAGTGCAGATTCCACGTCCAAGGCCCGTCATCCCCAAATCCATGCCAAACGCAAACACGAATTAATGTCACATCAAGAGCCGCGCCTCAGGTGGCGAAGATCCAGGAAGCTAGGGCAAGGACAAATATCTTGACATCGGAGTGGTCCCATGCTGGAACAGACATCAGAATGAGAGAATTGGTAGAGTAGAGAGAGTACTGACAATGCGGTGAAGATTCCATGTCCAAGGCCCGCCATTCCCAAAGCCATGCCAAACGCATGCACGGATTGACGTCACATCAAGAGCTGCGCTCAGGCGGCAAAGATCCAGGAGGCTAGGGCAAGGACGAATATATTGAAATCGGAGTGGTCCCGTGCTAGAACAGACGTGAGAATGGGAGAATTGGTAAAATGGAGAGAGTACTGACAACACTGTGCAGATTTCACGTCCAAGGCCCGCCATCCCAAAAGCCATGCCAAAAGCACACACGGATTGACGTCACATCAAGAGCCGCGCCTCAGGTGGCAAAGATCTAGGGAGGCGGGCGCCTCAGCTGAAGAGGATGAAGACATTGAATTGTCACGGGGGAACACAAGCATCTATGGGGCTCCGCTGAGTGAGGACAGGGTTCTTTATATATCAGGTCGGACAAGGCCGGGGCCGAAACAGCCCCGTACACAAATCCAAATCCACAAGTTTTTCCACCATCGGGCCGAAAGCTACCCCGATTCTCCATATGATTTATGCCCGCTAGGGTCCTGTTTTCTATTCGCCAGGCAATTGAAAACGGTTTTCAATTTTGGGTTTGTAAACAGGCCGTTTACAAACATGTTTATAAACACTCACTGAAATGAAGCAGACACAGGCTATTTTTGTGAATTTACCCTTCGGGATCTTCACAGGGCCTTACTTGAGCGATATCGTCGCGTGGTTTGTGATTTTAGACTGTGCTAAGTGCAAAATTGGGAAACATGGTCGTCTTCGGGTAGTCTCGGTTTCACTCAATGAAGGTTTTAGCCTCAACTGCGAAATTTCCTCGTCCTAAAGGACAAAAGACACGAAGAAGATCGATCATCCTTTCGTCCTGAGTCTCGACTAATTTTTAGTCAACTTCGGGTTAAAAGCTGCCACATTACATAATTATAAACTGGGTCTTCAGGCCCAAGGATATGGAAACCGGTTGATAAACAGCTGTTTACAAACGTGTTTGCAAACCAGCATAGAAAACAGGACCCTAGTGCCCGGCCTGTGAGCAGAGCATGACTTGACGGGCAATTTTAGCCTCCGAAAACGGCATAGAACATTGTGCCGTTGCAAATTATAGCTCCAAGGGAGTTTGGTTGGAAGAAAGTATCGTTGATATTCATCAGACTCTCTGGGAGCACAAACCAAGGAACCTCCCTAGCGTCTAGGGCACCGAAGGACGTTAATGGGTAACCGTCTGAGTTTCCCTGTCTCAGTATTATTAGCCAGGATGATCGAAACCTAAAAAGAATAACCTACGGTGCAAGTCGGAGGCGCCATTTTCCTTGTGGAATCTCCGGACTGGGTGTCATGGAAGGTTTGCGAGATGCACCCGCAGCTTTAGATCGCCTTCTACTTTTCTTTCTCTTCATTTTTGGCTCATCGCTGTTGCTTTTCGGACTTGCCACGGATTTGCTCTCCGGCGATAGCCTAACCCATTCTGGCAGAAAACATTACCGTTTAGTACAACTTCACCATACTATCACTATTGCGGCTCACCCGTTGTCTGAACTTCATCGCGGTCTTCCCATTCCAGCTCCCAGCCGGTTAGAATGGCTTCACAAGCCAGAATTTGCTCATCGGTCATCCATCCCGGCCATCCGACCCGGGAGAGTACAATTGATTGCTTGGGGAAAGCCATGATAGCCTGAGATTGGTTTCGTTCCTATACCACGACCCGCAGTCCGGCGTACAACTCCGGCCGGCAAAGGGGACATCAATCCGATTGCGCGGAATCAGCAAGACCCATAGGAATCCAAGTCTGAGCGAGACCCGACAACATCAAGGTCCCCAAACACGCTGCCGTAGTCATTGCAGCCATCATCAAGCGCCCGCAATTTCTGCTGAGTGTACAGGAGTCCGCGTCAAAACTTCGCAACATTCGGTCGCAAGCCTCCTCCAACAATCGAGCTAATCAAGAGCCTGCACTGGAGGACAAGCGATCAACAGCGGCGGGATCACTAGCAGTGTTGAACTTTTAGAGCTCTCTCCGTCTTCCGCTCTTCGCAGGTCCAATTTGTATTGTTGATGTCGAATCTCTTTTCTTTTGCAGTAACGCAACCGGGGTGACGATTGAGAACACGGTGAGGTTCGTGTATTATTTCGTTTCGCATTCCCACTTCTGAGTAACAGCGCACACATCCGCAAGCCGACAGGTTCTGATGTTCGAATGCGGCCAGCTTCGTTCGAGGTTTGTGAGGGTGCCCTGGCTCTATCCGATTTGCGCTATAATGATACCTTGGTTCGACTCGAGCGACCATGTCCGAGGAGGTGAATACATGCTGTTATTACGCGCTATTATTTCAAGGGGCAAGGTCGCACGCCCAGGAAATATTGTTGTCTGGGACATGAAACATTTCTTATCATAGATGCGGTTACGAGTACTTATCTAATCGTTCATAATCAATATACTCAGTTGCCAGTATAGGTTTTTTGCGCGGGAAGGGTATCGGAGCCGTCGGTCTCAAGGATGGCCGGCATTCTATATAATAAACTCACCTCGTTCATAACCCGCTACTAGCGTTGACTGGATCAACCTTTTTCGGCCTTTTTCACTTCCACACATTTATATTTCCCTCGCCATGTCAATCACAGTGAGTGTAATTGCGCACCAGATCGTAGACATTCACAATCCCTGGACAGCAAAAGGAAATGAAGAAGATGGAAGCGCAATTCAGTCGCAGGCTCAACAAAGTATATCAGGAGCTCGACTCTATGAAAAAGGACATGATGGCCTTTTTCCTGCGTCCCGAGATATTGGCGCCGAAAACAAAGAAACAGATGGAAAAAAAGCCTTCAAATCACTTGGCGACAGAGGCTTCAAGTTCGAAACCATCAAAGCCTTTGGTAACAAAGGATTCAAAGGCTTTAAGCCCTTTGGCAAAGAAGGGTGCAGCGAAAGAGACAACGTCTGAGAAGACAAAGGATAGAAAAAAAGCGTATGAAACGTTCGTCGCTCTCACACTATGGAAACGTCAAGAAGGTCTAATCATTTTCGATGCGTAGAATATTAAAACACGCACTTGAAATTCCGCCCACGTTCGATGCTTCAGACATAAAAAATTGCTAAAAAAATTGCTCAAGGAGGACCTTCAAAATATCTTGGAAGAGTTGAAAGGGCCAATGGATGAGCGCACCAACAAGGACCGAGCGGCGGCAATAATTTCAATTCTGGAGGGGAGAAGCGAACGAGAAGAAGATGGAGATGCTGAAGGTGAGGAAAGCGCAAGCGGGGTAGGTGAAAGCGATGGAGAAGGAGAAGTAGAGGAGAAAGATGACGAACGCACAAGTGGGGAAGGTGAAAGCGATGGGGAAGGAGAAGAGGAAGGTGAGGAAGGCGCAAGCGGTGAAGGTGAAAGCGATGGAGAAGGAGAAGACTCGGAACAAGGTGAAGAAGGCGCAAACGAGGAAGGTGAAAGCGATGGCGAAGTAGATGAACAAGGTGAAGAAGGCGCAAGCGGGGAAGGTGAAGGCGATGGAGGAGAAGTAGAGGAGAAAGGTGACGAACGCACAAGTGAGGAAGGTGAAAGCGATGGGGAAGGAGAAGAGGAAGGTGAGGAAGGCGCAAGCGGTGAAGGTGAAAGCGATGGAGAAGGAGAAGACTCGGAACAAGGTGAAGAAGGCGCAAGCGGGGAAGGTGAAGGCGATGGAGAAGGAGAAGAACAAGGTGAATAGGGCGCAAGCGGGGAAGGTGAAAGCGATGGAGAAGGAGAAGAGTCGGAATAAGGTAAAGAAGGTGCAAGCGAATAATCACTGTCTGCCTTGTATGCCGCGGGACCATCTAAATCTTCGAAACCTCCCTACACCGTGCGTCCCAGGCGTGTATTTGACGTGCCAATAGCTGCTTTTGATCCGTGGAACCAAAAACGACTTAAGTTAGTTATCTTCTACATCTTTTCTCGTGAGGTGGGGAAAGAGGGTCGTTTCGTGGCCCATTCGGAACGCTATCAACGAGCTTGCTGACGCCGAGGACGATGCTGAGGACGACGCGGAGGAGGACGAAGAGGCTGGAGTGGCAGAGGGACCAAAGCTTTCCCCTGCAGCAGAGAAGTAGGTCTCAATATATGCGCATATATTCACCCGACGTCTGACCTTCAAAACCCCAGGGCCCTCCGGAGACTTATCCATGGTAAAACGGCCGTCGACGCATCCGAGTTTCCCTCCTCCTTCTACGCTGACGGCGCATACGACCCTGAGGACCCCGAGGTAGGTCTATTTCGCAGTAAATCTTTGGTCCGGGTTAGCTCTTTTGACCCTATTCTCGCACGAGGCCCTCACCATTTGTCAGATCTGTCGCCACATCTGGCTTTCCCCGTCCGCTGCCCTCCACCCCCGAAGACAATTCTTGGACGTTGCAATGCTCGCTCCCACGGCTCATCAACGATGGTCCCGGCCATGATTGGCTATGCGTGCGTGCGCCGTGCAGGTAAGGTTCCGTCCTCTCGTGTATACTTCCCTGAGACATGCAGGGGCGAACCATGCCTTCTAGGTCGGACTGGGACACTCTCGATGGCCTCTTCAACTACGAAGAGTTTTTCGAGGCGGTCGTCGCGCTCTTTACGAACGATCCCCAAGATCCATGGACCGTCGGGCGTGGTATCAAGAGTACGCCCATTTTATGCTTCAGTCTGCACACTCTTACCGGCTCCGCTCCCCGCGCCCTGAAGAACGCCGCCGCTGCTATTTTTGCAAAACGCGCACTGCGCGCTCGCCCTGCTTGAGTGAGGGCATCCAAATTCTAGCTGCTTTATCAAGGCCGCTTCGCCAGATGGATCTCATTCTGATCATCGCGTGTGAGTACTTACAGTATCTCGTCGCTCCTTTGACTCATACTTCTCTTCCGGTAATTCACTTTTATAATCGCTAACTCAAAGTATGTGTTCTTTATATTCATCTCGACCTCCCTCATGTACTAATTCATATTCTCGTTGCTAGCTCGCGCGCGCTGGGAAAACTTAAAGGTAGCCTTCTCATTTCCTGTTTGACGTCGGCTTACGGTCGATTATCGTATAGACTCGTTAATATTCACCCGCGCCGCTGAATAGTATGTTTTGTTTTCCCCTGTTTCATTTCTCTTTGCTGACTTGCCCCAGCTGTATCAGAAACTCGCACTTATCGTTCGCATATTCCCTGTTCGAGTGAGTCTTTCATTCTAGCCTTCCCTTTGCACCTGTGCTTACCCTGGTTGTATCAGAAACTCGCATTTGTATCACTCCAACTTGCAGTACGTCGTTTGTTTTTGTTTGCCTGAACTCGCACTCATGCATATCTTTTTAGTATCGCACCCTTGTAGCACTGTCCAGTACGTCGTTCTATTTCTTCCTTGAATTTGTACTCGTTATGGAAAAAAGTGATGGACGCTGGATTTTGAGGACGTGTATTTGTGATGGAAAGATATTTTGGTGCTCGAAACTGGATATGAGGGAGATCTACTAGGCTGGTGGAAGATTTGTAGCATACTGATGCTATCAAAAAAACATTGATTTCCCATCAAAACAGGGCCAAAGTGAAAAACGGCCAGGCCTCATAGCTCCTGAACAGATGCATATTCCAAGATGATTCAACTTGTGTATTCATTTGCATCAATGAGCACTACAATCTGGCCTTTTCACATTTTCCATAAAAAATTCCTGGAGTCAGTTGGAAAATACCATTTTGCAACTTGGGCGGTTATTAATGGGAAATCAGCAGAAACTTATCCCATCAGTATGGTAGAAATGTTCCACCAGTCCAGTACATCTGCCCCACACTTGGTTTTGTGTCAAAACAATGCTCCATCATGGAGATATGGCCCCAAAACCCAGCGTCCATCACTTTTTCCCATGACGAGTAGTGCTTGCACTAAGTACTGCCGTCTCAGGGCAGACTGGTAACCAGTCTAGCTGGAGGAACCCAAGCCAGACAAATAGCGAGACGAGACTAAAAAAGGGGGACAATGTCGCGATGGCTCAATCCTTGAAAAAGGAGGAAGCGCTAAAACGAACCCGGGTAAATACAATGACAGTACAGACATAGCCTTCGGCATTAAAGAAGCACATCAAATCACGTGTAACATTGTGTATGGTGATGCTTTTTTTTTAGTCCACTTGATTTGCTTCTAAATCCTCAGCCTCAGCCTGCAAACGAAGAAATGGACCCGCACGACCAGCACTATGAAGCTGAGATGGGTCCCGATCATCCTAGCATGCCTCCCAATGCATATGGCTTACCCTTCCACGCTTGGCACGGGCAGGAGCAGCCCTACGCCATGCGTCCCCACCCGCCGTCTCAGGTTCCAATGGAGCACGGTGGCCAAGAGCAACCAGCGCGTGAGTGCAGCATTCTCTGCCCCGCGCCCATCCAATGCCTCGATTGACATTTCTCCTTTCTCCACTTGAAGTGTGCCCCGACACATTCTCCGCGTGCAGCCGGTGTGGCTCCTGGAAAATGGCCACCAGCCACGGGTATCTGGAGATGAGAAGGACGTGTATTTCTCAACCTGATAGCATCTGGGACTGCGCATTGGTCGATAGCAACGCGTCAATTGGTAGGATTACGCACTGGCGGCCTCTTGGCATCGCCTACTACCCCAATGGGAATCCATTGACGGTGAACTATCGAATCCACGCTTAATATACTGGGAACATTGATTACAAAGGACTTCGCGTGTCCCCAGGCGCCAGTCTCCTCTCTCCGCAGGAGGCTCATTGTCGGTACTATGTACGGCCAAAGAAACTTGAAAAGATTGGTGTGTCGAAGGATTGACATTATTTGACAAGGATGTATGTGCAACATATACAGGGCTAGACAGAGTGAGCTAGAGGCGAGTGGAAGTACGAGACGTTAGCGAGCGAGAGTGGCGCAGACGAGACACAAGTGGGCGGGTGTGATCATCATTCCCTTTCTGGGGGGGGGGGGGGGGGGGGGCGTGGGAAGTATTGGCTGATCCAGAGATCGCACACCTCTTGCTGCAGATATACGATGCTACCCCAATCACTGCGTTCCGCTGGTCAGTAGGCGCAAGGTTTTCCCTACCGGGATAGACCAAGATACTTAGGCGGACTTGGCCGTAGACCAAGTATGCCTTCTTTAGCCTACATTTGTGTACTTTGAAACCATACTCAACCACTGTTACGGCGCACCTGCTAGCCGTTTTCAGTGACCTGAACGATTGTGTTTGGCCCTGTGCTCCCTTCTGATCGATGTTTGAGAGGGGCACAGCCACTGCCTTTGTCTTGGCTCTCTTGCGACGCGGCGACGCCACAACCATTGCCATAGCTTTTTCTGTCGAAGTAGTGGCTCGGCTGGCCATATAGCCGGAGCGCACCCGCGCTCGTTGACACCGTGATTCCCCCTCCATATCTTATTTCATACTGTTTTACCATATCCCTTACTACCGATCACTCCTACCTACCTTTATAAGACTCGTCGCTAGGAGTCGTACCTCAGTCGTTCACTCTGACGTGCCCGGCTGAGGTACGTTCTCTTTCTTACTTTATTTATTCTTCTCACTCACGTACTTTATTAGCTTTATCTTATCTATTAGGTATTCTAATATAGTCGTTCACTCTGACGTGCCCGGCTGAGCTTTATCTTATCTATTATTTTCTGTATTCGCCGTGGCTTGCGAGCTCTCAAAGCTATCGCTGGATTACCCCTCCATGTCTCTTCGTGGTCGTGGACTATCCGCTGCACCGTCAAGACAAACCGCATCAAATATCCCGCCCCTTGGACGCTCACACACCGGCAGGACATATCATTATTCTAGAGGACGACGACAAATGAATACTTTGAAATTATAGGGATGTACACGAATAGTTGGGAATAGTTCGGAGTATTCTAGACAACTACGGAAAGAATTATTCAAGAATTAGTTTCCCTGTTCAGCGCGAGAGGTATAGTGGACTTCGACGATCTCTCCGTCTTCATCACCTTCAAAATTGAGGCCGAAGTTCTCTTGTTCGAGCCACTTGTGCCAATCCTTCAGTATGGTTTTATTTGCTCGGACGTTACCATTCTCCCGCCACCACTCCGCCGAGATACCGAAGTCGTACGGCGCGTACCGTGGGATACGATTGGAAAGACGACCGACGCCCACGCGATCAAACTTGAGGTTGAGCTCGTCAACTGGAGAGACGCCGTCTCCGTCGAGCCGAAATTTCTCCAGGTCGTGGATCAAGTCCGAATACTACAGACAAGAAGATGAGATCAAGAACGATGTTGAGATTGAATCAACACACCGCATTGGAGCGCCAAGACGGCACGAGTATTTCAAGTAATTCGAGCTTTCGTTGGGCGCTGGGATCGAGCGGCAGGTTCCCCGAAGCAGCCAGGCGGACTTTCCAGGCCTCCTTGCTCTCACCCGAGTTGTCTTCTGGCTCAGAGACCTCATCGGATAGATATTGTTCGTGGATGAGATCGGTGACGAACGTGGGATCAAGACCGTGTCGAGTGCAGAACGCGGTGACGACTTTAGCAAGTTGTTCAGATTTCTTCGACCCCTTGTGAGTATTAAATGAGAATCGATGGAATGGGACTCACGCGTCGACGGCGCATCATGCGGCGATGGTTGCGGCGATTCTGATCTCCCGTGATTGCAACTTCGATATCTTGCACCTCTTTCCACTGTTTCTTACACGCGTTAAACGACTTCTTGGCGCAGTTTCGCACGTATGCGTGATCGATGGCCGGGCCCGACATTGGCGGCGGACGCTTGGGGACCGCAGGCCAGTAGTCCCGATCCTACAGCACGGTCAGTGTGTAGTGTCCAAAAAGAGTTGGAACTCAACTTGTAAGTCTGCCATCACACGCTCAGCGACCTCCTGGCAGATGGAACTATTCCGGTGATGGGTTACGGTCGCGCTGAATATGGGTGTGGGGGTACACCTCGTCGGTAACGGAGTTCGTACGAACGAGACTCGGGTACGGCCAGTTGCGCCCGGGAACGTTGCAGACACGCCGGAATTCCTTCGTCACAAGTTTCTGCGGCTTTGGTTAGAATGTCGCAAAGAGAAGGCAGCGTATTGAACCTGGAGTGCGCGGTTCTCGCTTTTCGAAATGTCTACGGCATTCAGCACCACGCCGTCTTCATCGGGTTCGCGGTCGGTGTCAGTGGAGAGATCGGTTGTGGTGGCCTCGTCTGATCCGGAGGCTACAACGGGGGCACGGCGCTTTGTGGTCGCTGTCTTTGACCGAGTAATCCGACCGCCGCGTTGGGCAGCGATGCCGCGAACGACTTCAGCAGGGGCGTGTAGATTGGCGAGGGTTGTCTCAATGTCAGAAACTCTTCCTTTGACGTCACGGATGTCGTCGCACAGGGTGTGCATCAAATCGAGCAGGGAGTCCATTTGGGTGCGTTCCTCAGGGATGGTGAACTGGGTATGGGTAGGGAGACGTGGACGTGACGCCGGAGGGTGTCGATTGGACGGCGTTGGAGTGGTAAGTAAAGCGGGATCGTACACCGACGTGCTTGAATTGCTGGCATTGGGTGGATTGAGTGATGCGGCTCGTCCACGGTTCTGCCCAGTTTGGGGATGATTGGGTGCGAGGAAAGTATCATGCGAGGTCGAGCTGGAAGCCCTCGGTGTGCTGCCGCGAAGGAGTCAAGCTAAATGGAACAACAGATAATAGAGCGCACGTACGAAGGATGCCCGTGTCCTAGAAAGCGTGTATCACGAAAAACGGGCCCGGCGTGTGGAGCAGAGAACTGGAAGCTGAGATAGAGAGCTCAGGCACTGGTGAAACAGCCATAGAGCCCACTCACGGGTCGCCATGCGGTGCACCTTCGCCGAATGGATGAGGTCTCGATCCCATCCAGCCTGACCAGAATTGCTGGATTGGGCCGCCGCACCACGAGACGGCCCATTCGGACGGTACATTGGTCGATAAAAGAGCAGGAAGACGAGGGGGAGATGAGAGCAGCACCACAGAATCGCCGCACCGACATGGAGACGTTGTCGATGGCCAGGGTCGACGGGAGAAGCCTCCAGGCGCATGGTCGTGGAATCATCGATAACATTGATTTCGAAAATAGGCACTAGCAACACATTACAAGCTTAGCGCGGTGCGTAGAGAGAGCCAGGAGAGAGCTGAGCCCGGAGCCAGAGGTAGACCCACTCGGTCTACCCCAAGTAGACCGAGGTAGGCGGAGCGTAGGACACTGTAAACCAAATTTGGCCTACTTGCCGTCGGCGAACTTCGCCTACTGGGGTAGGCCGACGTAGGCCGATGTAAACCATTGTAAACAAACTCGGTCTACTGGGGCTCGGAACGCAGTGAATGCTACTTCTCGAGCCACCGGCAGGGCCATGATACATGGTCTCGGATTGTGATTACTACTGGCCACATCCATCTTGTCATTTCATAGGCTTCGGGCAAGCCTCTTCGTCACCCATGGAAATCTTTCGGGCCTGGCGCTTCTTCTGGGTTATTTCTTGATGGATTAGTCTCACTTATAGTCAGACTCCACGAGATTCATGATAGTCGATGAATCTTTTATATGGAGTCTGATTTCGTTGGCACCTGTCAACAAGGACCTCGGTTTTGATGCAACATGTGATTACTTCCCCACGCACAAATTCGGACGATCTCGTCTCACCACAACCTTGGGCACCAGAAACGGTCTCCATCGCATACAGATATCATTCCCTTACCCTTCAGCCTTTTTCCACAGGAAAAATTGGCAGAAATGCGAAAGTAGGATGATCATTTGTGTTTCTTGCATAACAGCAAGCTGTACCCCAAATATTGATTCAAAAATTGTGGAATCTACGCAACATACTCATTCAAATAATATCATGGGTTTCCGGACTTCAAATTAACAGGAGGACACCCTGAGGAGGGTGAACTGTGAAGCTCGACCCAATTTGGGCGTGGGAAACGGTCACGTTTCGCATCAAAAAGCGAGGTCCTTGTTGACAGCTGCCAGTAGATTCAGACTATTGATGGATAGCTCGGTTCAAACAAAAAAATCTTGGGTTTGTTTCTTCGGAAGCAGACTTGAAAATGTGGTTGCATGCATCTGCAAAGGGAAAGCCGTACGACAGCTTTCTGTGGACTGGTGGACACCGGGGATTTTTACCTGGGAGGAGGGAACTCCTCCCGTACACTTGAGTACTCCGCTTGTGGTCAGGTCCCACGAGGTTTTAACCGGAGGTCCAGCCATTTAAACGGCCGGCCAGTCCACGGCTAGCCAGCGTCTTGTACGTTCGACCCCCTGGAATGATGATCGTGCTCGGTCGACCATCTTGTAGAATTCTGTAAGGATAACCACCCGTACAGTACTACATGCTTGTCTTCCGTAAACTCGCTGTTCAGCTTGTGGACCACGCGAGTATAATATACCCCCCCCCCCCATTATGACAAAAATGCATAAAATCCCAGCCTACCGAGTCGGTGGACACCCCAACCCTATGCATTATGACCTAATAATGCATTATGAGAAATCCCACTGTACCTGTTTTAGCTCAGTTGCATGGGTTTAGATGTTTGGCTACTCAAGCGATGTGTGTCATGTGGCACTGGACAGTCTCAAAACTGTCAGATTTTGGCAGGAATTTATACGAGACCTCTGTGGCGCGTATCTAGGACAGTATACCGTGGAGGAGTTCAGGTTTTTTTCTGGTTCAACTTGAGGTTTAGAAGGGGAAAACACCTCTAAACTCACCTAGATATCCCCGGGAATTTTCGGGTTCGAACCGGTGCGCACATGTTCGAACAGGTTCGCCAAAAACCTAGAGTCCCTGAACGTCGAACCGGACTTGGGGTTCGGTTCGGGTTCGGTTCAGGTTCGCAAGCGGTTCTGAACCGAACAGCGGCAACACTAGCTGACACTCTGCCGCTATTGTCCCCCTTCCTTCATTGTTCGCTTCAATGCCTGGCTCCGCACTCGGCCCCTCAAAAGACCCTGCCCGTCTGTCCTCGATCCACCTCGAGGAGAAGATCGTCGTGGTGCTGACATGGATGGGTTTTTCCAGAGGCCATCGGTAAAGGGTGTGGAGGGGTGGTGAAGATCGGGAACGCAGGTAGATAAAGGGAGATGATAACGTATGTGATGAATGAGGGGAAGGTGCACCAGGGAAGGGAAAGGAAGGTGAAGGGACGTGCCATTCAAGCACCGCGCACGAATCGCGATTGTGCTCCCCATATGACTCTGCACGGTACGCACACCGTAGGGCGTGCCCGGCAGAACCGATTGCGTTTGGACGTCGAGGTATGACGGTTGCCAGGTTCCCAGCGCGAGAAGGAGGCGTAAAGACGAGAATGTAGCTGAAATTGACCGTTTGCGGGGGACGGTCGCGTCGCCTTTCCGTTATGTGAGGCCCGCATAGCTAGGTCTGGGTCCTTTGACTTCTTATGAACCCTTTGGTTTCAATAGCTACTCTACATCCGCTGCTCTGCGCACAGGGCTGTCGACCAACCCAAGAAAAGATGCAACGAACTCTGAATGGCAGCTTGTTGAAGAAGCTGTTCCATAAAAATTCAACCGATAAGGACCTTCTCGTCGGCCGATTATGATAAAGTATGGGCTACAACCACATTCGAGTCACCGGCTGAGTGAACGTGTATTTTTGTAGTGCCCCGAGACTGAGCAACCTCCTGATTTTCCAGCATCCGCAGTCCCTCGAGGCCACTCGGAATAAGATCCTCAAAGGCCCACTGTCACATGGCGGTACCAGCCGTTGAATTTCACAGTTTGACACTGCAGTACGTGACCGTGTTTTCACTGAGCCGCGCCAGTTGCCTGGGAAGTCGGAGCCCGGCTCCAATGGTTCCATATAAAGCGAGGTGCTGTGTGGACCGAAGACCCTACTGGTAGCTCGGACTAGTAGCGTCGGGGTTCGTGTTTAAATTACGGAGATACCGCCGGCGGACTCCTAACCGTGTTTATAAAGGCTCTGAACTATCCTGTAGACATCCTCAAGTTTCTCTCGTTTCTCAAGATCTTGTTGAACACCTATGCCTCCATCTAACGTGAAGATCCTACGCTCTACGGATGGAACAAGCATATTTGCTGAGGCCACAGACGACCCCAGCAAGTTGCAACTTGCATCTCATCCTTGTCTCTGGCTTGACCTTAAGTGGCTGTGTCTTCGGCGACATCTCAAAGAAGCCCAGACACCGCGCGCCAGCACCGCGGAGAGGCCCGGTTGCCGAATACCAAACGACGCACGATGCGCCAGACTGTGTCGACTTCGACAACTTGATGCAGCTGCCAAAGCGGATGAGCCGGGAGATTCAGAAACGCGCTTTGGACGTCAGACTTGAATGAGACAATTTTACGGCTGGGGTGAGCGACACGTGCGTCATGCAATGCCTGGGGAAATTCCGGTTACTTTCGGGCATGGCGAGTAGGTAATATTGTATGGTGAGCATCTCCAGCCGAACCGTGCGCACTTGGTTGACTTCAGTCATTTGTTTTTCATTGTGAAAAGTTCCCGTCGTCTCACCAAGGACGGTGACCTCGCCGAGCACGAGATGAAGCTTTGGGAGGGGAGCGAATTGTACCAAAGATCAAGTCAACAGTTTTGATCAAGTTGGTTGAAAGGAAGTTGCGCGCTTGAACTCGGAGACCGCGAGGCGCGTCATGCAGCTCATCTGTGCACTCGCGTTCTCTGGCAAGTCTCGCATCTATGTAAAAAAGGCGTGGGTTGGCCAGACGGCGCCTGTGGGAAGCGGAGAAAGGCGCGGATGGAAATCCGTGGCCTAGAGGCAGCTCTGGTATTCATCATTCGTGGAGAAGCTGAAGTCCCGTCCGGTTTTTTAGAATTTCAAGAAGTCCTATCAGGATTCTGAGTAGGTAGAGTTATTCGGGCACTTCTAATGTACAAATTATCAGCTTATACTAAAGCGATTGGAGCAGGTCCCGCCATAGTAGAACACTTAGAACACATCCCCCATTTTCTTGATCTCGGCACAGGCCCCTTCTGAAAATCCCCTGCAAAGCACGTGGATGTCATGTGAGTTCAGAAGGCGGCTTGATCCGAACCTACGCCCGCGGAGGGCGCTCGATGAAAACCGCCGGCAAGGAATAATCCTTGATCGCAGCCGTGTGCTGATAGTATGTTAGTCAGGCCTCCGGAGCAGAAAAAATGAAAGCACCTTTCTTAATGTGCTCGCGCGCCTATACCGAGGACGGCAGTGCCATGAAAGTGCTGGTAGACCCTATGATCTTTTAGATCTTTCAGGATTCGGATTTTTCGGCGTGTTTCAAGAGCCCAAATGGATCTGCGCTCAAGCTTGCCAGGGCTGATGCGAGTGTACCCAGCAGCAATTAGTGCTCATTCTGCGTCGTTCTGTGGCGGGACGGTTACAGGTACCCGTATAACCGTACCCGTAAACTGTATTTTACGGTTACGGTGGGGAACCCTAATCAGAGGTGGAATGAAGTGTTATGTGTTCTTTATTAGCCAAGATTTATCTCACTCCATTGCTTCGTTCACCGAGTATCAGTACTCTGCGGTGAACTCATAATAGTATCTGATTTAGCGTGAGCCAAGTTCAAAGACGCAAAACAGCCTTGAATGGCGGGGTGCTCTCCCCGTGGCTTTGTTAAACGCACGGAAGGGGATGGGAGGTCGCGAAGCGGCCGACCAGTCCCTTGTGATGGTTAAAACAACAAATACTTTGGTCGGCAAACGAGAGTTGACGGGCCAACAAACAGCCAGTCTTTTACTTGGTCGGAAGAACAATTACAAGTCAGATGAATATCAGGAGCACCACCGTGGTCTTCTACGCTCAGAGATATTGCACGCAATGTTTTCACCGTTGACCTTGAGGATCATTCTGAGCCGTATGCACTACCAGAAACAAGAGAAGAGCTTAAACATGGAGCGCTAGATTCCGAATGAAGCCCACTTACCGGATACCTGAGAGCCAGCGTCGCAATCGCATCGACAGCGGCTGCGGTGAGGCGGGTCCCTCGTCAGGCCGAAGGTTGTCGGGGAGTACAATCTGCGCGTATCTCGAGTCCCAGGCACGCGCGAGCTCTGCGCCTCCGCGTCCGTGCGCTGCCCACCCACAGCTGCGTCATCGCGGTGAGGATCGTCGCGGCGGGGACTGGGGGCGTAGGCGGCACCGGCGATGGAAAGCCCCCACGGGGTGTGCAGCGCATGCGCAGGTGTCGGCTCGCTTGCGGCCGAGCCCCGCCCTCGGAGATCTTGCACATGCAAGATCTCCGAGACTTCTCTCTTCTTTCACCCAATCAGTCAAGCCGCTAAGTCACCATGTCCAACGATACAAGCCGCCGCACTCTCACCTGTCCGTCAAGGTCGTTCATATGCCGGAAGACTGCGCGCACACCCTACGCCCGCTGCCTCGCCGACCCGACTGTCGCTGCTCCCCGCGCGTGATGCTGACTACACATGCAAGATCTCCGCCACCTTCCGCTCTGTTTTGCATAACATAGCCATCCGCGTCCGCTCGGCCACCACCAGACTTGCCTCCTGGCAATGAAGCTCTGCGCACGGTGCTTTATGCTGATACATTCGCGCGCACACACTGCGGCATGCCCCTCCGCCGAGCCCCATCTGATGCACGCTGATTCGTGCGCACACCCGCAGCGCCCGCTGCTCGACTCGATACGGCACATCCCTCAGTGATGCCCCACCCCGCAAACCACAGTGAGTTCCCGGCCAATTCCGTCGAAATAAAGCACCCACACGAGCCCTAGCATGTCCCGCACGCAATGACAAGGTCCTTGTGTTCGCCCGCCGCCGACCGCGCACGCGTCAATGCCGCCGATGACGACACATCACCCAATCGGGTCCATCCATCAAAATCTTCAAATCAGGGTGAGTTCTTGGCCAAATCTGTTGGAATAAACTCCTCACACGAACTCTAGCATACTGCAAACACGACTGCATAATCCTTGTGGCTGTCCGCCGCCGAATGCGCACGTGTCGACGCCGCCAATGACAGCATATCAGGTTGTTGACTGGTTGCCGGCCGCGCGGTCGGTTGCCGAGCTCACCAACTACGTGCACTGGGCCCGCACTACTGGATTCCCACTGTTCCCGAGAATTCCGCCCTTTGTCAACAGCTGTGAACTGCGAAGGTTACCCAAATCGAGATTGTAGAGGTAAACAAGCATATGCCGTGGGTCTAAATTTCAGAACACTCACAAATTTCTCACCGTTTGTTCGTGATTCCTCTCCCTCTCCCTTTCTCAGACATCATTCTGTTGCAGATTTTCCCGGTTCCTTCGTCTCTCTGGGTGCCTTTCGAACATGGAACATCCTTTCATTGCCACCTCAACATGATTAATCTTTCGAGGCATTTCTTGAAACTGCGGACTCGGGTATCCTGCTTGCATGAACTACGATTTTTTTCAGCTGCGCAATTTGTCTGGACTGCTGGAGCCGGTGGCAAAATAAATCAAGATCGCAAATCGCTTGCAACCCCATTCCGAATCCATGCGTTACATATATATTTCTGTCAGCCTCCTCAGCCCGGTGTCGTGTTCGGTCAGCTCTTAATCTTCCGCAATCGTTCTATTTTACCTTGGTCCTCGCTTCAATTGAGGTTACGGTTCATGAAGCTATTACTGTTCGAGTGAGCTCTGTCCAGGAACTTCCGGCTCACCATGGAGTGAGCAGGCAGCTCAATCTCGCATTCAGAAAATTGGTCTTGGAATTACGCATGAATAGAGTGACATCCTGAGTTCAAGACGACAGTGTAACTTATCCAGGGTTTAGGAAAGACCATTTGGGTTCAATTCTCGGTGCCGGAGCGGAGCGCAGGCCTATCTTGTTTCTTTTCAATTTTCTGGCCCTTCATTGGAATGGGAACTCGTGCTGCTTCATGATCGAGAACGGCGCACCAGGACATCCATAAAAATCTATACCCATTCCACTTCTGAACCAAGACGAAGCAAAATTATGCCACTGCCAAAATATTCCCAAATGTAGAAATGTTGCGCAATTGCCTTCGCCGGCGATTAATTCCCGCGTGCGTCTCCCAGAGTACTGGCTCCATACCTACGAACATGATTCCAAAAACAATCTGTACCCATTCCACTTCTGAACAAACAGGAAGCAAAATACTGCCAATATAGAAATATTGCACAACTCGGTTCGCCGGTGGTTAATTTTTGTGTTCGTCTCCCAGAGTATTAACTTCCTGCCCATGAACATTATTCCGCAGAAAAAAACATATCCATTCCACTTCTGAACGAACAGGAAGCAAAATACTCCCAAATATAGAAATATCGCACAACTCGGGTCGCCGGTGGTTGATTTTTGTGTTCGCCTCCCAGAGGACTCATCTCAGGCCCAAAAACATCATTCCACAAAAGAATCCATACCCATTCCACTTCTGAATGAACAGGAAGCAAAATACTCCCAAATATAGAAATATTGCATAACTTGTGTTCATCTCCCAGAGTACTTGCTTTATGCCCACGAACATGATTCCCCAGAAAAATCTGTATCCATTCCACTTCTGAACAAGCAGGAAGCAAAATACGGACCACTGGCTGTATCCAAGCGAAGCACCATGTGGCTCCTTTCCCCAAGGAGTCATCGACGGTCTCGGCAAATACGCACCTCCATTCGACCCCGAATTCATTGCTACTCCCGCATCTGCCATCCTGAACACACTCCCCCAGAACGAACCGTTTAAAAACGTTTGTTTCCGTTTTCGTTTATTTTGTCAAAGACCGTTGGGTTCCCGAGACAAGAAGACTTGATGATAATCTCAAACCGGTCGTGCCTCGCGTCGAGATTATCTCGGAGAGCAAAACAGTTCAGCCCGTGACCTCACATCTGAATCATTCAAACAAGATTTGCCGTCGCTTCGCTCCGGCGTAGGTGCCATATCTTGAAACATAACTCAATGTACAGCGCAAATATATTCAAGCTCATTCATTCACGCATGGTATCTAGTACGTACAAAACAATAAATTACCATTTTCGTCGGTTTTCAATCTCAAGCAGCTGAAGCATCGACGAGGAGAACACTGGAAAATGGAGCCTCAAGGATGAAACCCTAGGTTATTAGCTATGTAGTGGCGTAGAATACCGCGGGCCAATGTCGTTATAGCAGCCACATTCCATCTATTCCCAATCTGCAAGAATTCCCAATGAAAACCATCCCTTCTCTCGCAGTAATTCAAAAGTTAGAAGATACATTTTATGCAGCAAAAAGACAGAAGCAAAATTCCATTTCTGTCTCCGGTCACCCCGACGCGTTTTATTCCCCCTGGGTCTTATCATACTGGCAGGCTATAACAGATGCCATCAAGGCTCAAAAGCGTTGGAAAACTAGCCTTCGTTGGTTGAAGAGACTCCCTTCTTCCCCAACCCGACACATCATCGAAAAGGACCTTTTATCCTGCTTTGCCTCAATATTTTACAATAAAAAATTACGGAAATCTGTCATTCATTCTTTGCATCCTTTTCGACAACCTGGGGCTTCCGAATGCCGCTCCTTTGATGACATGTCAAACTACTTGGTCACCAGTGTAACGAAGCGAATCAATAGTTTCAATACTGCTTCAACAGACCAAATCGTTTCATACATTCGGTGCTATGACCCTCACTTCTCAGTGCCCGACGTTGCTAACAGGCATCAATTGCTAACGATTTTTCTAAACCATGAATATGGGTTTGATCTCATTGACCACTTCTTGCTGGATATGATGACTCGCCATCGTGCAAGGGGCCATCAAGAAAGCTCGGGGAGTCTGAAATGATCTTTCAAGCCAACACCAAATTTTGGTCGGACATCGAAAGAAACTGGCCAACTGTACCTGATACAAGTACAAATCTTCGCTGTATGCAGCGATATCATGAAGGTACCCAATGGGAGTATGGCCACGTCTGTGATTCGTGTTCTAGACAGCGGAACTCCACAGATTTTCCAATAGCCGTTGTTTCACCTCAGGATGGAAAGGATGTGGACATGGACTGTCTGGAAATTTTACGCTGCAATGACTCTAGATTACGTGACCACTTTCTTTTTCCCAATGGATGTGATTATCTCAACGGGCTTATGTTGGATAGAAAAGGTATTTTCAATGATGGCCATTCACTCGCTCTTTGCCACGATTGTCTCCTATCAATTACTCGGGGAGTTGTTCTGAAGTTTTCTTGGAAAAATGGTCTTTACCGTGGCAAATTGCCAGACGAATTCAAAGATTTAACTTGGGTCGAAGAAATGGCATGCTGCATCTATCGTACTACTGCTCATGTTGTGCGGTTATTTAATTCGTCCGATGAACGACAGAGGAAACGATCGCAGTATAGCACGAGATAGCCGGTGAGCGAGCACCAACAGTTTTGAGTCAGCTAAGCACCAAAGAGCACTGAACATATACAGACGCTCCATGCCACAGCGGGCAAGCGCACATCCAAACACTGGCTCCGAGGCGTCCGAGAGTTCCTGAGAAAAACTGCGAGCCGTGCAAGCCTCGCGACAGGAAGTGGTGGACTGTGCCTCACTATTGAATGGTTTAATTCAGCCGAGAGCAGGAGGGATAAGGGAGCACTTGACATATTTAAGGTTTGAAGATATTTGCATTTTGAACCCCATGCCCTGGAATGGCAGTTTGAATCACATGCCTTGTAATGCCATTTTGAACACTATTGAATGGCTTAATTCGCATTTTGAACCACATGCCCTGAAATGCCATTTTGAATCACATGCTCCGTAATGCCATTTTGAACAAGGGCCCTCAATTATCCCTTGGGAGGCCGTATCCGGAGTTCGTTGCTAATTGTAGGCGGATTGGTAGCGAGTCTATAAAGCAGAGTAAATGTTCTACTGGCAGTGAGCACAACACAGTACCTAAATGATCAAGCAGCCATCTTGCCCGATGCAAAAGATTGTTTGTCCTGGCGTCCGAGTTCTTCTGAGTTAATTTCCCGAAAGCTTGGCGACAGGCTCAGTTGGATCCTCCGGAATGATTTCAGACTCTAACAAAGTATGTGGAATGTGTCCGACAGCCATAATGCTCCCGAGCAGTATTTCAACCGATTTTTTGATGCAAACAAAACATTGTTTGTCATGGCGCCCGAGTTTTTATGGGTTAATTTTCCTGCTATTTGGCGAGGGGTTCAGTTCAACCCTCCTCGGCGCCTGATCCCCTCCCCCCCCCTAACAAAATCACCGCTGGAGTTGAAAAAATGGGTATTCTGTATTTGGGCCACTGTGATGGCACAGTCTGACATCTTGTTTCATGTAAAGATCCGTTCTGGTCATCCTCCTGGAATGATCGAAAACCGTAACGGTCAATCTTTTTGGTGGTCACTTTGTGTAACCTTGCGGCACTTCGTTATCACTACACGATCTTCTCGCAACCTATATAGGTTCGGATTACAGAGGCCGGTGCAAATGATTCGTGTCCACTTTTTTATGTGAGTTTCAATATCTACATCAAGTTCTGGTTCTGTTCCTTCGATGTCTTGTCTAATTTGCGGGACCTCGTTCGGCGTTGAAAATGCGTTCTAAAAGCGGAACCATCATCAAGTATAGAGTTATTTATTTCGGAAGGACTTGACTCTGAGTTCGTAGTCTTGACCCCTTCATGGTTCGCAGAAGCATTTTTTTTGAATTGATCTCGTCGTTCGTATCATCCAAGAAGGCTAGAAGTCGTTTGCAAAACTCGACATCTGATTTGTCAGAGCTGAGAGCTCGTTTTTTAATTTCGTTCGGATTCAGTCCGCCTTCAACCCAGATCAGCATATGGTAATGTAGAGTTCCACGTCCCTGAGCTTCAACGCAGCCATAATATGCCTTGACGACACCAAGAATTCCTCTTTCCAGGTTTTTCTGTTTCGGATCACACCCAAGAAGCGCAGAAATGAAAGCTTTCATGTACACATTAAAAAATCTCGCAGCAACCGCTGGATTTTTTGCTACAAGTACTGATTGATTCCAGTAGTCTGGTACATCGTTGGGCAATAAATCATCCACATCAATTTCAGAACCAGGCACAAACTTGACCACGGGACTGTACACATCCGCTGGGTTAATAGTCACATAGAAACTTGGCAAGCCTTTTTCAATCATCAATCCGCGGATTTCATTACGCATTGCGACTCGTGCAGCAGAAGAGCCTGGAACATTGGATGCAACTGCATTTACTTCTTTGAGGAGCTTCAAAACTTTACGCTCTTCTTCACTTTCTGGTTTCGGAGGATGTCCATTTTTGACTCGTTCGGACACTCGTTGGGACGACCTCGGGGGAGACAGAGGCAAATTGAGCAGCAACAGAGGCAAAATTGACTTTCCTCACTTTCAAAGAAGTGTGCAAAAGCATCTCGCGACGTTGTAGAATATTAAATGCGGTGAATAGAAAAGACGGGTGTTCTTGGAGCCTGAGGTCAGCTAAGTCAAATAGATGTTTGACATGTCGTTTCAGCGATAGGGCAACAGGTCGTTTGGAATCATCCGGACCGCCAAGACCATACGGAAAGAGAGTGGGATAAATCATTGGAAACAATGGGCTGTTTTTCTGAAATTCGTCTTCGAGCTCTTTGTCATGAGGAATTTGAATGTATCCACCTCCTTTTTTTTTCACGTGCCGAAGTGCAGCAGCTCTGAGTTCGTTGGAAGAAGCATGACAGTCCACATCCGTGATGACAACATTTTGGAAAGGAATGTCGGTTGATTGAGATTGGTTCACAGACTCCCAGGGAGATGGAGTTCCGTCATATCGTGCAGTGGAAGCCTCATTCGCGGCATTTGGTTGGATATGTTCGATTGAAAAGGCAGTACGGGGTTGGTTTCAAGTTTCTGGAGACATTCTTCATTTAGTGAGACATCTTTATAAAGTGGATTATGAATCTTGAGCCACTTCAAGGCCAGTCGTACACGGTGAGCATTAACAGCTAGCGGTTTTGCGTGGTCTCGTAGCCATTGTGGAGTAGGAGGAGAAGATCCAACAAAGAGCACACAAACTGGGATGTGATCTCTTCGATCGGTGCGGGGAGGACTGTTGCAATTTTGGACGGCTGTTGAGGATAAATTATTATATGGCCCTTGATTCCGCGCTGTGTATTTGCAAGAACGAGATTTTGGTTTTCTTCCTTCAGTTGAATAATCCAGCATTTAGAGCGGCATCTGGCTATCATAGCTTCTTCAATGACGGTTAGATTCTTTAATTCTTCTGGAACAGGACCAAGAAAAGTTTTATTCGCTAGCGACAGTGGAGGAAGTTTCCCGTTTTTTAATGATGACTCGCATTCAGAACAAAGAGATAGAACGAGCACAGTGGTCACACCGAAGTGTGAGCAGTGACATTTGAGCAGAAGTGGTCCTTCAGTCATAGGGTGAAATTCGGAAGGTCATCATCGAATTTATATCCGTTGTGTGGCTCAATGAGCAACCACGATGCCTCGGATTACTGTAGCAATCTGTACGACGGAAACGTAACACATAACGCCCGCTCCGTTTCGTCTCAAAATTTGGGCCACGTAACGCATAACGCGGGCTCCATTTCAAGATTTTTTTCACGTTACGGCCGTCCAAAAATCACCAAAACCAGCTCTGTATCAGACACCACAGACCATTCAGACCGATAGACTGCCCCCTGTCTATCAGACAAGCCGTGTCTGTGACAGACCACCCACAGACACTTACAGACCGACAGACCAATGAATGTATGATTGCTGCGATGTCTCAATCATCAGTCACCGTGATACCGGATCACGGATTGCCTCCGGTCGGAAAAAAAAGTCAATAATAATAATCGCATTTGGTCAGGCACAGAAAGATTGGGTAAAAATGATTTTATTTCGAGAAACTACGGGAATGATGCACTGTCTACGACTCGGAATACGTACAAAGGGCCCTTCACACCTGCATGGACTTCAACTTGACCTCAACTACCCGGGGATAGCGCCGTACAGCTGGAACGAATATTATTAGACCATTGCCATGGACAATGAACGGAGGGATGACCGTACCCGGCAAAACCTCAAAACCAATGCCTTCAGAGAATTGGCCGCACACTGGCTATCTGGCATTCAAGTCAGAGTGCTAGATAGCGAGGAGAGTCAAGCAAAGTGCTGAATGAAGGGGAGAATGTGGATGTCAGGGTTGAAGAAGACCGATAAACCATCCAGCACACACCTTCTATGACGACAGAGACTCCTGTCATTCCCTCACACGCACCATCGCCGGAATCCCCGCTGACCACTCCACCGGCAACTCCACTTCCGACTCCCACGGCTAAAACACCCAAGGCAATGGCTCCCAGGGATTTCGAGCACGATAGATGTAAAGAGCATCATCGAAGGCACTAGAACACGTCGTTCAGCCCACGTTGCGCACACTGGCTCACCGCTGGAAAATTTATTCAACACGGAGTTTGCATATGTTGGCATTGGAGATATGTCAGACTCACCTACAGTCGAAGAAGCAATGAAGCGGCCTGATTGGCCACAGTTTAAACAGGCGATGGATGTTGAGATGGAAGCAATGAAGAGGACCGGCACGTTCGGGGATGGACTCGTTCCGAGGCCGATCGGCAGAAATGTGGCAGGATCAAAATGGGCACTGCGGATCAAGCGCAAAGCCAACGGCGAAATCGACAAGTACAAGGCCCGTCTAGTCGCACGAGGCTTCACCCAAGTTCAGGGTGTTCGATTTCGAAACATTCTCACCCACTGCCAAACTATCATCTCTTCGCACCATTCTGTCCATCGCGACACGATTTGATTGGGACATCAAGGTGTTTGATTACTCCGCCGCATTTTAAATGGCGAGTTCACACCAGACGAGGAGATATATATGGAGCAAGCACCCCATTACACAAATGGGAACCAAGGAGATGTCATCCGACTGCATCGCACAATTTACGGGCTCAAACAGGTGGCGTCCTTTCAGCCCGTTTTTCACCAAACCCAGCGGGCTTCTGGCATTTAAGCGGATAGCTGTTCAGATGCCCCGAGTGGTAGGTACCTATATATCGCGAACACAGTCCTCGCCATTGATGAGAGCCACGTATCAGACAACTGCCCAGGTCCTGGAATTTTACCACTGGCGGCAAAATCCTGATGGGTTTAAGGACGCTCACACGCTTATGAGGTTCCCCCCCGGACCATCTTTCGTTGGGCAGACAGTCGTGATTCCTCCGCGTTGAAGCGGAAAAGTGACGATGTGGGGCAACGAGGGTAAGCCAATATGGTCAAGAAAGCGGCGCAGGATGCGCAGAGAGTGATGATGTATGATTGCAAGTCCTGATATACGGGGCAGCAAGCCATGTGACAAGGAATAGCGGAATCTATTTATGAAGCATTACTATCAGGAGCGGAAGTCACCACTTTTTTGCGGGTGCCGAGCCAAGATGTGAGAAAAACTTTTTGCACAGTATATCGCCCATAGACATATACTGTGTAAAAAATTACCCCATTTTTTACATCTTTTTGACCCGCTTCAATCTGCAAGTCATTACCACTTCAGACATGACTGTTGCACAAACACTGATCTAAGGTCCGTGGCCAACGATCCGGTGAAAATCGATGAGAAACTGAGAAAGGCAGAAAAAAGGGAACAAAAAGGGCACAAAAAAGTCTACTGTGAACGACCCTAATGCTAGAGAACCACACAGCATTGCTTGTTCCCAGGACCTGGAATTTGTCTTGGGACGGCGAACTCATCCCTGAGCTCGAAGACGCACCGTATTCTCGCGCTGCCACCGATATATCGTCGATGGGTGCGAATCCGACTTCACTGCTTCCCAGGAACCTGATACCTGCTGATCAGCATTCACAGGGTGTATTTATTGTCCATTCACCATGTGTTTTCACCTGGAAAAGGTGAAAAAAGAGATCAGGAGGAACATACGTGAGAAATCGGGCCTCTGTTACCAGTGTTGAGGATGTGCGGCTGCTATAAAGAGAGAGAAGAGAAGTGTTTGGGAAGAGGTCGCAAAACACAAATGGATTCTCAACGTCGGATGAAATGCTCAGATAAGTAGAAACCCACCCTCTTTTAAAAAGGGTGATGATATGGTGCGGAAAGCTGTCCGAGTGTATTTAAAGGGAAGTGATGGTGGTTGAGGGAGCCGGTCCGCAGGAGGACGCAGCAGAAGCACGGGACCGGAAATATTTGAGCGGAGCTTGCGGCGGACAGACAAAGAGGGAGACACCGGAGCGAAGCGACGGCACTCTTGTGGAGCCTACGTCTTTGCGTTCAGATGAAGAAGAGAGGTCCAGGGATGAAGGCGTAATTTAGCTTGCTTTGTAGACCGGAATAATTGCTGAAAATCAGCATTCGTGATACGGACGGCGCCGTGTCATGCTACCTACCTACCTACCTACCAGACGAACACATGATCGATCAAAGTATCACTGAGTCCTTAAAATATGCGGACTTTGCTTTCATGGCGGAGACAACTATACACAGCCACAATCCGTGACTTTTTTCATTATTTCCCCTGCCAGTGACCAAATTGAAGGCAAGATTTTTTTTTTACCTCACTCAATTTTGATCCAAATAAAAATCTGTCTTACAGATCTGTGCGGAATGTTAGAAGAAACACTTTTGCAAGAGGAATAAACAATAGAGGTAAAACTCAGACCGAAAGATCCCGAGCAATCTCAAGCACGGGGTAGCGGCAGCTAGGTAACCGGCACCATAAACCGACTGGAACATCTGGTAAGCATTTTGGCAGGGCCCGCTAAACCAGTGTCGGGACTGGGAATTGTTGACCTCTGAACCTTGAAAAAAAAAGAGTCAAATTTGATATAGAGAAAGATGATTATTTTTTGATTTCAAGTCCAATGAGCGCAACTTGTTTTTCAGCATGTAGTGGAGGCTGTGCTAAGGGACTTTTGACACTCTTTTTTTTTTCAAGGACCTAAATTTTTCCAAGTCCGGCCATTGATTCCACCGGTGACTCAAGTTGTGTAAAATTTTCTGTATTTGGGCAGTTCTGTCTCCACAAGAGTATTTTGCTTTGTCCTCGTTCAATAGTGGAATGGGTACGAATTTCTCGGTACAAATCAAGTTCGTGAGCATGGAATGAGTACTCTGAGAGACTCACAGAAAATTTAATCACCGGCGAGCAGGTGTCAGTTGAAGTAGGAATAAGTCGCAGGGGAAGGCGCTTACGGTCCAACCAGCCGAGCGAGCCACTATCTTACTAACCCTGTTAGTCGAAGAATAAACAACCGAGGAGTAAATATCACTTGCCGACCAGCGAGAGTCGCGCACCAGATTCAAAATGCCATTCTGGGGCACAGGGTTCAAAATGCCAATATCTCACAGGCTCCATTCAAATCTTAAATATGTCTAGTGCTCCCTTATCCCTCCTGCTCTCGGCTGAATTAAATTGTTTGAGAGTGGTTCAAAATGATAATACAAAGCATGTGATTCAAACTGCCATTCTGGGGCATGGGATTCAAAATGCGAATTAAATCATTCAACAGTGGTTCAAAATGGCATTACAAAGCATGTGATTCAAAATGGCATTTTGGGGCATGGGATTCAAAATGCGAATTAAATCATTCAATAGCAAAATGGCATTACAAAGCATGTGATTCAAAGTGCCACTCTGCGGCATGGGATTCAAAATGCGAATTAAATCATTCATTAGTAGTTCAAAATGACATTACGAAGCATGTGATTCAAAATGCCATTCTGGGGCACAGGGTTCAAAATGCCAATATCTCACAGGCTCCATTCAAACCTTAAATATGTCTAGTGCTCCCTTATCCCTCCTGCTCTCAGCTGAATTGAATCGTTCAAGAGTGGTTCAAAATGACATTACAAAGCATGTGATTCAAAATGCCATTCTGATCCTTGTCTGAGTGCAGACAAAATACGTCTATAATGTTGCCCTCTTCCGATTTTCGCGTAGTGGACACAATGGACACAACCGTGGATTTGGACACATTTGTGGAAGTCTAGACCAGTCACTGGTCTGTCTGTCTATGGAGGCAAGCCTGTCGATAGACAGACCAGTTGATCTGAGTTTGAATTACCAATGCAAAATAGTTACCAAAAAAGGTTATTCCGGACCGCGTTTCCGAGCGGGTGACGTCAAAGGCAAACAACAACAAAATAGATAAATTCTCAACTGGTAGGCCCAAATCCCATCGGTTTGTCCTCCTCTCTGAAACGCTCTGAACACGCTGATGTAAAAATTTATTGAGATCTCCCAGAGAAGAAGGAATACACCAATAACCTTTTTGGTAACAATTTTGTATTGGCAATTCAAACTCAGATCGACCAGCCTGTCTATTGACAAGCTTGCTTTCATAGACAGGCTGGATTCGAGCCTAGTGGAAGTCGAACAGTTGATGACGCACTCCGATTATCCACAAACAGGCCTGTAGCCTAGTCTGTAGTTTACCGCGCCACCAGTGATTGCTCGCCGACCTTATTACTAATCGTCGGAGTTTGAATCTCTTCTAAAAACATTCAACGCACACGGGCTCCTCTCTGCAGAATTTAAAAAGGCAGGACACATTTTAATCCATTTCTCCAGGTACCTGTCTTTTCAGAATCCTTCCATTGCTTCTCAATCTTGCAAACGGCGTTCACGGCTTTTCCCGCGTGCCGGGCCATCAAAATCCGGCATCGATGTTCTTTGACTCTACCATCACGACTCCGTGGGAGAGCTTGAAGTTTTCGACTAATAAACTTAAATGCAACCTCAAATGCCTCAATAACGCGTTCCTAAATCGTGTTCAGTGGCCGAGAAATTTAGTGATCGGTTGATAAGGCGGCGAGCAATCAACTGATCAAGGTGATCAACAGACTACAAACTACCGAGGAACGAGGTTCAACCGTTTGTAGTGTCTTCAATTCCCATCATCACCAAGCTAAAACGAAGTACTGTGGTATATCAATTGAAATTTTTCAGTGCGCAGCGGACCTGAAACTGAACAGATTTTTGGCGGGCAGTGTCACTATGTTCCGGGGTCGGCTAGACTCACTTAGTCAAGGTTCGACAAGGTGAGTCTGGGTCTGGCAAGGTCTGGCTAGCCGACCACACCGGCTCTGTGCAGCCGACTACACACAGCTTTCGCGTAGGTTCGGGTAGCCCATGGCTGGCGGGCTACACTGACATCATGCAGATCAGTGTAGATCAGTGTAGGTGCGTGTAGGTGCGTCCATCTCAGTTTCGGTGCCTAGCTTGACCTTGAACTGGGCTGCACTGACTCTGTATTGTATCCAATGTCAGGTAATGAGCATTCTGTGCATCCTCACAGCCATTAGACAAAGAATCTCTCTCAGTTCCAGCAAGCCTCAGCCGGCTTACGACGAAGTTTCGGCTTGGCGTTATCGGCTCTCCGAGCCGAACCCGGCCGCGGCAACGAAGTGGCAATACTACAAGTCGTTCTCTGCTGCAAATCAGCTATGTTTACCTCTGGTTAGGTGGCCAGCAACACCTTGACTGACCTACCCTGGGCTGAACTGACCTCCCTTAAGATACAAACAGCTGCACTGACCTGCCCAGCCTCCGAAGAAGAAAAAATGAGAAGCAGTCAAATTGACTGCCTTGTGGCCAACTGCTTGGTGTGCAGTCGGACTGACTGTGTAGATTTGCAGTCAATCCCGAAGCAGTCGGATTATTGCAATTTAATGTCCATCTGTGAAAAAAAAAAAAAAAGTTTTCAAGTTGCACGGCCTCTGAAAACTCATACCTCTTTGTACCTCTGTACCTCGGGAGGTTGGGAGAGGTTTTACCAAAGGTAGAATCCTGACTACCTCCACCCCTACCTCCCATGTACCTTGGCCTGTACCTTCAGAGGTGTGCCCTTAAGCCTGGTGATCCTTACGGTCACCCTACAGGATCGCGTGACTTTGAGTTGAAGGACCCATTTTATCTGCTTTCTGACCTTGATGGGGTCAGATTTCACTTCTCAGCAGGTTTTCTATTCAGTAAACGTGCCTCGTGTACGGTCAAACACACCTACCACCAAGACGCAGGACTGGCCCGCCACCTAATCAAGTACCCTCCCGCAAGCCTACTGCAATATCAGTTCTTTTCCATCATTCTTAGTTGTTTTCTCTTTTGCACCATCCGCCCAGTGTACCGCCGTTCCTCAAATTGGTGTGGTCAAAACTAAAACGTCGAAGCCCAACATCAAGACTTCAAGGACACGAAGACCTCAAGCTATCAAGATCCCTTGTATCAACATCTGACTTGTCCCAGCTGGCGGACTGAAAGTATGCCAAACGGATAGCAGGGCGAAGTAATAGCACGATTGTTAGAGCGGAATAATGTTAAGAAATAAAATTCATACCAGCTCCAATAAGCACCTCGTGGAATATTTTTGAATTTTCTGGCTGTGCGCATATTTTAACTCCTCCCCGTGCAGCAGCGGAATGAGTATTTATTTTTTGGTCGAACCATAGTCCGGCCAGGTGAATGCACCCTCCAACCCGGCACAGAAAATTTAAACCCCGGCGAACCACGTTGTGGAATATTTTTTGAATTTTCTGGCTGTGCACATATTTTATCCCCTCCCGGGGCAGAAGTGGAATGGGTGTTTATTTTCTGGTCGAATCATAGTCTGACCAGGGGGATTCTCGCCCCAACACGCGCAGAAGAAACATTAACCCCAGCGAACCACGTTGTGGAATATTTTTTGGAATTTTCTGGCTGTGTGCATATTTTTCTTCTTCTCCGTGCGGAAGTGGAATGAGTGTTCCTTTTCTGGTCGAATCATAGTTCGGCTAGATGAATGCACCCCTGAACACGCGCATAGAAAATTTGACCCCCGGCGAACCACGTTGTGGAATATTTGCTGAATTTCGTGGCTGTGCGCATATTTCACCTTTTCCCAGTGCAGAAGTGGAATGAGTGTTAATTTTCTGGTCGAATCATAGTCCAACCAGATGAATGCACTCCCCCAACACGCGCACAAGAAACATTGACCCCCCGCGGACCACGTTGTGGAATATTTGCCGAATTTCGTAGCTGTGGGCATATTTTATCTCTTCCCTGTCCATCCCACTATCTAATCGATCCTCTGCGTCAACTGGTGTCTTGCATGGTTGACCCCCTGGAACGGTGTTGTGCTCGGTCGGCATGTTGTACGTTGCTGTTAGGATAACCACCCCATACAACTACTTGTATGTCTTCCGTAAACTAGTCGTTCAGAGTCAGAACTGGCCAAATACAGAAAATTTTAGAGAACCTGAAGCGCCAGTGGTCTCTCAGAGTACTCATTCCATGCCCACGAACTTGATTCCACCGAGAAATTCGCACCCATTCCACTTCTGAACGAGGACAAAGCAAAATACTCTTGTGGAGTCAGAACTGCCCAAATACTGACAATTTACACAACTTGAGTCGCTGGTGGTTAAATTTTCTGTGAGTCTCTTAGATTACTCATTCCATGCCCACAAACTTGATTCCACCGAGAAATTCGTAGCCATTCCACTTCTGCATGAGGACAAAGCAACATACTCTCGTGGAATCAGACCTGCATGCCCAAATACAGAAAATATTACACCACTTGAGCCACAGGGAATTAAATTTTCCATGACTCTCCCTGAGCACTCATTCCAGAGTAAGGACCCTAATTTGATGTAGAACCCATTCCGCTTTTGAACGAGGAAAAAGCAAAATGGGCTTGTGGAGTCAGAACTGCATGCTCAAATACAGAAAATATTACACCACTTGAGCCGCCGGTGGTTAAATTTTCCATGGCTCTTCCTGAGCACTCATTTCATGCTACGGAACCTAATTCAAACGAGAAATCCATACCCATTCCACTTTTGAATGAGACAAAAGAAATGGCCTTGTGGAGTCAGAACTGCCTGCCCAGATGCGAAAAATATTACACCAGTTGAGCTGCTGGCGGTTAAATTTCTCATGGCTCTTCCTGAGCACTCATTAGGGTTGTAAAAACCATTGTTAAGCATGTAAACATCGGCTGTCACTTCACGAGATATCCTCAAATGTGTCCACCATGCGTGTCACCTCAGAAGGGGTTCTGTAAAGAAATCCTTCTTATTTGTTTTTTCTGCTGAGAGGCTCCTCGATCCCTGCCGGAAATGTCTCTCATATTGTCCTTTGGGTCTCAAACTTATATTTGGCTACGTAGTTCTATTTTAATGATTATTTAATTATGATTTCCTCAGACTGAAATTGGACTCACACAATATACTGCACAAAACTCATCACACCCTATTTAGCACTCTCCACATGCCCCCCTCTACCTACCGCCCCGCGTACGAACGCTCTTCATGTCAGCTGGAATACCTCTTTGTACCATGCCATAGTGCCACATGGGCCCCCAGGGGCCCGCTGTGGAAGGGTCGCTCGGCTCCCTCGTCGCCTCTCCCCATCACACGGTTTACACCTGTCATGCAGAAATATCCAACCAGTTGCTAATTATTTTATCTTACTCCTTCCTCATATCTTTTCAACGGTTTACTCTCGTACTCACTATTTCACTCCCTTTATACTCCCAGATTCATTACACAGCTGCATCTATTACTCGACCATGCAGGAATCATCTGTTATTGAGCTATCGGACTTCTCTCCATATCATTTACTTATACAAGACATGCCTTCGCTTCGCTCCGGCGTACACTAAAAGATGGATTGAACCATAACTATGATTAAGCACTTTCTGAGCAGTCCGTACAAAATGTAGTGTCGATGCAGATTGAGCACTGACTGCAAGATCCGAGGCAAAGGCATGAATATCACAGACGTCTAGCGCGCATCGTAGCGACTGGGCATTCAATTCGGGAATACAGAGATCTATAACTGTCACTAATGAATATCATATGCAGTCAATGTCAGCCTAGTAAGCGCTGGTGGTGAGTTGGATGCGTTGTACAGTAGACTCGAGTGAAGCAGCAAAATAATATCTAGCACTTGTTACCTCCAGGAGAATGGACCACTCGTTGGTTGGTTTTAAGCGGTCCTGTGGAACGGTGACAATGAGCCTCGCGGCCAACAGGCAAAATACTGCATACAGTGCCTTATGCATCGAAGCAGTCGCTTTGGCTGAGTTGTTAGTTAGATTGAGAATATCATTTGTGTTGACTCAGAGCTTACCTGAAATCAAATGAGAACATTGAGATGGAATTAGACTGTCGCAGCCAATCGAGACGCTTGTTCGAAGGGACATGCTTATGTCAGAATAGGAAACAGCCGAGCACAGAACATCTGCGTATCTCGAAGAAGCTGGTGGTGTATTAAATGGTTCAAATCAAGCTGTTGATGCGGGAATGATCTGATAAGGTACCGAGGTAAGTGCCACAGCGATTTGCATGAGGAAATGGAATGCACTCCACACTAGTGGACGTCTGGGCGAACGATCCCATTGACGTCGCCTGATCCATCATAGCGTTGCACCAATCGCCATCCCTGAGCTCTACGTGCCTAGCACACCGTGTAAGAAGATGTATGGATATTGTCGACCAAGGAAGCTTACTAGTTAGAATATGGTTCTTGCTGTTTTTTTCATGCTCTCGAATGGACAAATGATGAGTAAACTGTCCAGTTTCTGGCGGAGTATACCTGGATTGATCCTGCAGTCACGACCTAACAATAGAAATTTGAGGAACGGTGCGACCCGAAAGGGACCGGATTTCTGCACCAAGTAATGAGTAATTTTTACGCAAATGGGTTAATGGAACTTGAAGTGTTTTGGAAACTCACTTGAGCTTTTACTTGTTGCTCCCTCCACGGCGTGGAAGGTTTGGGAACGTCATGACAGGAACGAAAGAGGGAGAGGTTCGAAGAATTCAGGTCTACCTTGAGGTCTTGAAACATCATAAGAACCCATTTCGTCGAGATCTTGAGAATTCTTGCGCATTTTTTCTATCTTGAGAAGCGTTCCAGGCCTTGTTCGTCTAGACAGCAGGTAACGGCCGCATGATTTGAGCGCCTTGATCAGTCACTAATGTAGTCTCTTGATCCAGGCAAGAACCAGTGTCAAACGACGTATCAGACGGAGAAAGAAATGTTACGGGAGGGCAGGATGATGGGGGAAGGAACGCAAGAAGGCTTTCAGACGGCGCTCCCTTTTTAGTGGATCTTGAGCGCTGGACAAAAGGTTGCGTGATTGCTCGGAGTGTTCTCTGGACAGCCGTTGATTCACGCGCCTTGTTTCGACCGCTCAATGGTCCGTATGGGGGTTGCGCTTGACAGTTTACCGTTGCGGCGCAGTTCGGAATGAACCGAAATGAAGTCCATAGTTCATCATGGGTTAAGTTGTGTGGAAAAATAGCATGGACCAAAGAGGTTGAACGTGGCAGAAGAGCAGACAGGGAACGAAGGAGAAGAGATATATGGGGAAAGAGCACAGGTTTTTTCACCATCTCGTTAAAGAACGGTTCATTCAAACAGCGCCGCGCAGTGTGCGGCCAAATGTAGACAGTTTACTACTTGCATACTTTCCATTGCCAGACGGAACTTACCGGGACGAACGGCTTTCATGCGAAGTTGATGCGCAGTCCGTAGCCGATGATCGACCTCGGCCACCGTGAGACGAAGTCAAAGCATGTAGGAAAATCAAAGCAAGACCAAAGGAGTAAGATTATTCGGGGATATTGCACAGCATTTCTACCATCTCGTTAAAGAACGAATAATCTCTCTTGCATCACAGACTCTTTATTTATTCTCACTACGTACTGCCAACGCGACGTGCCAGACCCGAGTTGTCGGCCTTCTCGGACTACGCCGGGGATCGAGCCGACAGTGGCATGGGCACCCACTTGTCAATGCTGTGGGGGCAGCATGCTCTCCCTATTCCGTCTTTGCGTAGCTCCCGGATGGTTAGAATGACGGAGGATGTGCATTAGCTGAGGATTCCCTCATGGACACTTTATTTAGTTGTTACGATCGGACACTTTATTCCTATCTGTTTGTACAGTTAGGAGAGCTCTCCTTGCTTCCTACCACCACAATGCACCCTCTCTTTTGATCATCTTCGCGCCTCTGAACGTTCTCTTTAAGCTGAGTATTCTATTTGATTCTCTCCACATTCTACACTACGCCTAGTCAGATTTATATCCCCGGATCATCGCACATTTGCTCCACCTCTACCCCACCTCTGCCAGCACGACCTGAGCCTCTCTGGTCCACCCAGCGACCGACCTCATCTTCTACAGTGGGCCTTCCCCAACTCCCGCGCATGTTATCGTCAGGACTGAACCAGAGACAGCAGTATACGAGTCTGCGTCCGCTTCTTTGAGTCTGAAGGAGAGTACCATTTGTTACTGCTATTCTCATCGAAGTACTGACCTGTTCTCTTACGAGTCAAGCTTCACCTGCACCTCACACGATCTAACGATGCTATCTAATTCGTCTGAAGCTGAATCCGACTTCAAAGCTCGAAGCTATGATCAAGACATCCACCTGAACGAGCTGAGTTATATTCCTCGCATCTCTGAATCTGCGCTTGAGCCCGAGGCTCTGAACCACTCTGTTACTGAGTCCGATACAGTATCTATGAAAAACGAGATAGTCACTATTATCGAGCTCTATTCACCCGACCAGCTGAGTTCTCCTGCCGATTTTGTTTGCTCCTCTCCTGATTTCTGAGCCCGAGCTTGACGTTGTCGAGTTTGATTTGCAGAACGAATGTACCCCCGCCGATCCAGCTGAATTACACTGCGCAGCAAAGTTCCGAGCTCGGCCAGAGTATTCTCTCCGCTCACAAGACACATTTCCTGCGCGACCTGGATGAAGTTGACGACGATCCCAAGCTGAGTATTCTCCCTCTCATATCCGATCTCTCACTCGATTCCATGTTCGACTCCGTTACTGATTTATTTGTCGACCTTTTTGTGGGTCGGGGGAGACTCATCGAACTCGATTCTCTATTACCCATATTGCCTGCGCCACACCCAAGCGAAGCTATGATGAGTTCCTTTTGTTACGAAGATTCTGACGACGATTTGTGCACCATTTTAGAGTTTTATTTCGAGACAACCGACTACCCCGAGACACCCGAGCATCCGAGCCTATCTGAGTTTACTATTCGAGCTGAGCCCCAGCCTTTCTTTCTGCACAAATCCTACTCAAATTGTTTCGTTTCAGAGCTACTTATCAATCACACGTGGACGTCGAGCCAATGGATGAACCACCGAGTTATCAGGAATCAATTCTCATTTCGGAGCCAAGTTTCTCATATGCTCGTCCTCGTATCAGAGCTGAGTCTTGTTTATCCATACCTATCCCCTCAACCCCATTATCGTTCCACATCCTCGTGTCAATCTATCTCATACTCACTCTCTGTTCCCTGCTTTTGCCGTTTCGATTCGAGTTCAATGCTGACCTCAAAGGCCGTGGGTTGAGCGGATATATTGACGGCACGATCTTGAACCCCTCACCTCCTACTGCGGCCGGTACCGCTGGAGATGCACCTGCCGCCCCAATCGACCCTCTCGCAACCGCGCTTCCCGCCGAACCAACCACCGTCTACTCGCGGCATCCGTCCATCGATGAGTGGATGTACCGCGACGGCATCGCCATGAGCATACTTATTCTCAACACCAAGGACCCCGTTGGCGTTGGGCTCAGGACGGACGGAAGCGCGTACGACGCTTGGAAGTCGCTCGAGGACACCTACGCGAGGCAGACCGACATGGCGCTCAGCCGTGCGCAGCGGGAGCTGAACTCTACATACCTTGCTCCAGGCGCGTCGGTCCTAGACCACGCGGCGTCCATGCGCAAGCTGCGCCAAGCTGCGAACGACGTCGGTGCCGCCATCACCGACAGCGTCTTCCACTCGACCTTCATCACGTCACTCGGCGAGGAGTGGAGGCATGTAACCCCTGTCCTCCGCACGTTCACCTCGTCAGCCGAAGTGATCAACTTCCTCATCGAAGAGGGCCAGTCGAGGAACCGTGTTACTATCCCCACGACCGCGCTTGCCACCACTGCGAACCAGCAGTACGCAAACTCCGCTGCGCGCCGCGCCGCACGCCAAGCCCTAGTGTGCACGAATCCAACTTGTGTCACAGTAGGAAGGAAAGGACATACCATCGAGGAGTGTTTCCACCCCGGCGGAGGAAAGGCCGGGCAGTACCCTTCATGGTGGCAGGGGGAAGAAACACGGTACCCCGTCCGCAAACACCACCAATACCGCCCCAGCCTATATGTTCGCGGCCTGGACTGTCCCTGCTGCAGACGTGAGCGTGTACGACGCCAGTGGGGTGCAAGACGTACGCTTCCAGGGGGAGAACATACTCGCATCCCCCGGCGCACTCATGGACTGGTCGGACGTGTTAGATGCGGTTACCGAGCTTGAAGTGGGCACCTACTTGGACCCACTCAACGGTGTTTCCTCTTCAGGAGGATCTGCACCGGCTAGCTCGTTCGAGATGGTATCTGCACCGACCTCAATCGCGTCGCGCGCGTCGTCTTTCGTGCTCGTTGACGCCGCGGGTGTCGATGACGCCGCGTATACGGTGACTACCATCCCGGTTAGCGCTTTCCAATCACAAACTGCAGGACGTACAGTGGCGCTCAAAAGTTCTGCACGCGGGCCGGATTGATCAATACCAGGGTTTCAAGAAATTGAAATGCCTAACTTTTGGTGTATGGATCATAGCTTAGGTTATGTAGAGTGCCTGTGCAAAGATTCAGAGCCAATGGATGAGTTGTGGTCCATCACGACAGCGATTTCATCGGATCGTGCCAAATCAGGATGCCAAATATAAACAAAGGGGCTGAAAGAATTGCTCAAGGGTCATTCAAATGTTGTACAAAAAATACGAAAATATTAGTACTTGGTATAATTGCCCTTTGCAGCATGCAGGGCCTGAACTCGACGCGGCATTGAGTCGTACAAGGTGTTAATATAGACCATGTCCAAATTCTTCCACTCTTCCTGCAAAATCTCCCATAATTCATCAGCATTCCGTGGTAACACCTCGCGAGCCCGCAGTTGGCGATCCAGTTGCTCCCATGCATGCTCGATGATGTTCATATCGGGTGAAGATGGGGCCCATCGCAAATTTTGATGTCGTGATCATGAAACCAGTTGGCGGCACGGGCAGATGTGTGCTTGGGATCACCATCCTGCTGAAAAACAACAGCATCGGGCTGGAGCGAGTAGTCGGCGAGGGTACCCAAGAAAGATTCCTCGAGGATGGAGCAATATTGGGCAGCATTCATGCGTTCTTCGACACGATGAAGCCGCCCGGGTCCATGCTCGGTCAAGCACCCCCACACCATCACATTTCCTCCACCGTGCTTCACCGTTTTTTTGATGTTCCGTGGTTCCAACTCCTCGTGGGGTCTCCTACGGCAATACTGCTTCCCATCGGATCCGAAAATCATGAACTTTGATTCGTCGGAGAAGATGACATCGCGCTGTCAATTCCAGCATGTCCTCTGCCCACGCTCTTCGTTTATTAACGTGGATTTTGCTGAGGAATGGCTTCGCACGACGTATGCGTCCATTCAGCCCTTCCTGAGCAAGGGCTCTGCGAACGGTGGATTGGCCTACATGTGGGAAAAGCTCGTGATGGACATCGGCACCATCACGGGCCTCGCCAGATTCGATCATTCTGACGGCGCGGCGCCTGTCCCGTTCGGATAAGACTCAGGGTCGACCAGATTTCGGTTCATAATGGTAGGGATCCCCCATCTCTGCGACCCGATGATAGTTTCGGGACACAGTGGACCGGCTAATCCCGAGCTCGTCGGCAATTTCTTGGAAATCCATATGTTCCCTTTGATGCATCCGCATGATGCGGGCACGCTTTGTTGGAGTGCAAATGACCATGGAGGAGGGTTCGAAGAAGGTTTATAACAGTTTAGAAGTTGTTGGTATGCAGGGAATAGCAGCGCGAACGTTGTGTGGTGGTTGTTTGGAAAGAACGTGATATTGTGACAACTGGGTACCACCGAAGGCGGATACATGGACTGGACGCCACTGGCAAGGTGGCGCTCAATCCAATAATCCAGAGTTTGGATTGGGTACCACCGAAGGCGGATACATGGACTGGATGCAACTGGCAAGGTGGCACTCAATCCAATAATCCAGAGTTCGGAACGGGTACTACCGAAAGCGGATACATGGGCTGGACGCCACTGGCAAGGTGGCGCCCAATCCAATAATCCAGAGTTCGGATTGGTACCACCACATAAGTGGGACGCAACTGGCCAGGTTGTAATCCAATACTCTGGGTCTCTAATGGCTTCAGTGGCAGAGCCCTTATATCCAAAATCGGGACCCCACCTCCGGGCCCGGAATACAAATGTAAAACAAATGGAAACAAATCCGCGGTCCGTGCGCAATACCGGAGTCAACTCCGGGCCATTCCTCCGCTTGGTTTGCCTGCGCACTGCCTACATACATAACCTACCCGGAGCAGACTCTTCGTCGTCACCGTCCAGACACGATGAGGGTTGGTCTGTGGCTCAAGGCTTTTCGAGGGGATCATTATTTCTGGGCAGAAGCAAGGCAGAAAGCTCGAACCCAATGGGTTCTTTCGCCTTGGCGCTGGAAGCCGGCCGATTTTTGGGTCGCGCGTATTGATTTGTGGATGAGTTTGTGGATTGGCCGTTCGGAAGGTTTTGGGCGTGGGTCATGCGGGGGATCCGAAGCCGACCTGGAAGAATGTTCAGTTGTATCCAGAGATGTTCCCATGGCTCTTTCCTTATGGTCTCGGTGGAATAGGCCATCCATCTCACAAAAAACGATTTAGCGAGGCCAAACACAAACACCACTTGCTGCTGTATTTTCACCCTAACCTCTAACCCCGCGTACTGATGGATGACAAGAGGTTTCAGTCCGATTTATATTTCCATTTGGTGCATTCAACGACTTGCAGATCAAAGCGGGAGTTACCGGGAGCCATCTTTTGGCCAAGCGCAAGAATTTTGCGATTGTTGTCAAACGGCTGGGAGACATTGAGCCATGTTAGCTGATCTTTCTGAGGGACTGGTCTCAGGAGAGAATGTTGTGCCAAAAACAGAGGCAGAAACGACCTGTTTCGACGTTTTGAAAGACTTGCGGATCAAAAATAAATTTCACTTCGAAACTTCAGACTTCAGATGAGCGGATGAGCGGAAGTCAAAAAAATACATCCGTCCACACAGTGAGTGCTGCTCAACGAGATTTTGGCCATCTGAGGCAAAATCACGTGCAATAAGATTAATCCATTTATCGAGCACATACCCACCATTTTCAAAGCCGCTCTTGCAGTGAAGGGCAGCCATATATCCCAAAAGATAATCTGTGCCATAATATTAATAAGGAAGCAGCCCGATCAGACCCCCGCGCGTAATCACAGACTTTATATAGCGAGGTACAAGCTACATTATAAAGAGTCTGTCTATGAGAGACCAGGGCAGAACGTCGGCCGGAGCTTGTGCAGCGGAGGGTCAGGTCTGTTGACCGTATGCTCGATGTACCTTTACCTCTACTTATTTCGTCTTCGTTATTCATTCTTCCTTTGAGTCTACATACCCATTTTCCCCTTGTCTGCCGCTCTCTTGGCTTCAGATCCCACAGATCTCTACTCTCGATTGAGGATCGCAGATGTCATGGCGGGTGAGATTTATCGTGTTCTGAATCTGATCCATTGCATTCCTTCTTCGACTTGCCGGTACATCTGGCACCATCATTATTAATTCGATGTTCGGATTTTAAGAGCTATTCGTGCGGTCCGAGGTCGTTGTCGAGCCATGGTCAGAAACCTGAGGTTAAAGGAGAGGACACTGACGATCCCTCTTATTCCGACTTGATCGAACGCTCGGCCCGCCATGGCCGGTCATCATGATGCGCGATCAGATAAGTTCGGCGCTCGTCGGCGGGGACATTGTACAAGTTATTCGGTTCTCGGAGACCACTGACAGGATGCAGAATACCGTTTAATTGGTCTCCACAAAACAAAAACGGTTCAAAAGCCTCAGCCTGAATCTAATCAACATTAATTGCAGATACGACTCCATATACCGCGCATCAACTACCACTTCCAACCACAAGGCTTTGATTTTACAGTTCATCGAAAACAAATATGTATGAATATGCAGTTCCAGCACTGATTTCCATAATTTCAAGCCCCTTAAAAGTGCTCCTTTCAATGAGAGGAATCATTTGCCAAGACAGATTTTTGAAACTCTGTATCTCATCAGTCACTTTCCACAGACCCGCAGTCCGTACCGTCAATGGATCCTAGATCATTTTCTACAAAGAAATCAGATCTCCCTGCATCGCTCAATTCATCGTGGAGGTGCTCCAGATATGTACTGTTCTGTTCACGCTCTTCCATCAGCGCTAGTTTCTCTGCTTGGGTAAATTCTTTCTTTTGTGGGCCTGGATCCACTCGTACAAAATAACTGAGTGATAAACAGCAGGGCGCATCGCGTAGTTGTCAACGATCGAAGACGCAATTATATCTCCTCTGTTGTTCCGTAAAGCTATCCCCGCCATATGGTATTGAAGGGTATTGCAAGGACTTTTGGGGGATATTGAAAGGTTTATTGAGAATAGCCCTACAGCGCTATTCCGCCCTTCTGAAAGACCTGCATCATGACTGTTCTGTTAGACCCGGATACGTGGGATTATTAGGGGTGAGATCCGTCAAGCCCTAGTTACAGCCAATGACGGTACCGAAGGCGCGAACCAAAAATTACCGTTTTGGGTGAATCTCGATCCCTGCGACCGATTCACCCATATCTCAGTGAGTTTTGCAGGGATGGAGACGAAACATAGATAGATAATTCATGCACAATTAGTAATAGAAAGAAATCCGAAAAAATATCATATCTTGACTTGCCTGGCATTTGAGGCTCGTCGGCTCATATATTCGCACTAAGGAATCCAATTCTTGTCGGAAGGAGTTTCTTTTTTTTGGAGTGTGTTCTTCAGGACGTATAAAACAGTGTAACAGAATCAAAAACACAAATACTTGCTCTCCTTCCTTTTGTATTCTGCCCAACAGTATTTTGTACTGCCAACACAGAATTCTCTCGAACAACCTGCTTCGCAACTCACAAGTCATCAAGGCTGGTCGTCAAGTCAATGGTGACTTGCAACGACTCGCTGCCGCTGCCGGCTATGCACCAATTACTTTCATGGGGCCCTTGACCTCGCAGCATTTGCAAAGGATCGTTTTCTCATCACGAAGGCGACCTTGTCACTGGCCGATATCTTTGCAGTAATATTCCACCAATGCCTGCCAAAGAATGATACAGAGCGGGTCAGTAGCAATTGGTCTGATCAGGAACTCAGCACCGCTCAATTGGAGTATGCGGCTCGCGATGCATATGCATCAGATTGGAATTGAGCTGATTCAGATAATTTCAGCTTTGATTTGGCTGGACCTTTCTCTAATCTAATATCTTTGGTTTAGAATTGCATATTATTGTACAAGGTGAAATAACATCTGATTTAACCAATACATATCAGCTTGGATTCAGCTCAACTTTTCTCTAATCCGATACTTTTGGTTTCAGATTGCACAGATCCACTGAAATTTGACAATCACGGGTGTGTACCGCTACAACAGGCGAGTTTGATCATAATTAAGTTCAAATCATGCACAATTTGGCAAATGCTGGAAGGTCTGGAAGGTGGTGAATGGTTCTAGGCCGTGGGTACTGAGTGGACGACTTTAAAGACGTGTCGGCACATTGAAATTTGACGTGTTATTTGCGCAAGTTATACCTCGGCTTTAGTCGGCCCGCGGAATTTACCTTTTTTGAGAGGTCCAGCATCTTCATCAACCACGGGACCGGCGTCGGCAACACACGACTACCCGGTCTATTTACAGCTCTTTGCGGTACAACAGGCGCGGCACCTTTTTTTTTTTTTTTTTGAACTTTCCACTAGAACAGCCACTGGGGGGTCAGTTTTTGTCAGAATCCATTGGAAATAGGCGCGTTAGAATCGCGCTGCAAATCCGCAGGCGACCAAATACCGGCTTTTTTGATCTGATTACATAATGAAATTTCTTCCGCAAAATCATGGCTTTGAGTAGGAACACTGTAGCACTGTGAGTCCTGGCCCGATTGACCTAATTCCTGGATATGTTATGTATCTGAGGTGGGACTTTGGGACGGTCAACTCTTATCAGCAGTATGTCGACCCATTGTGATTTGGCACACACTTTGGTGAGGTAGATATTTAAGCCCTACTATATATAGACTACTATAAGACGCTTTGGGTAATATTATACCTGTGAGCATTCAGGACCCATAGCCCCACCTCAGATACATAACATATCCAGGAATTAGGTCAATCGGGCCAGGACTCACAGTGCTACAGTGTTCCTGCTCAAAGCCATGATTTTGCGGAAGAAATTTCATTATGTAATCAGACCAAAAAAGCCGGTATTTGGTCGCCTGCGGATTTTCAGCGTGATTCTAACGCGCCTATTTCCAATGGATTCTGACAAAAACCGACCCCCCAGTGGCTGTTTCAGTGGAAAGTTTCAAAAAAAAAAAAAAAAGGTGCCGCGCCTGTTGTACCGCAAAGAGCTGTAATCCAAAACGGCAATTGCCCACGATTAAGTTCATATTTGGTTGAGAATTCAAGAAGTTGTGTTGAGTTCAACAATTGTGATCGAAAGATTACTTCCGGTGGGATTGCGACTCAACAGAGGAAAACTCCGTAATTCTGGATCTATGACACTTTTCCTACTACATGTAAGTCTGTCCTCCCCAAAACCTAGCATGTTGGACGACCGCTCATCCCACTAGGAAGTGCTGAACAGAAACACAGTCCCCGGTGCTACATAAGGAATCAAATATATTTTCGCGGTTTTTTTTTCTATCACTAATTGTGGACGGATTATGCCGAATTAATGGTATAGGTTTCAAGGTAATTGAAGCAGAACTGAGGGCGTTGCGAAGGAATCGGTCGAGGAATTCAAAATCCGTCCAAATGGCTTGACGAGAAGGCACAGCTAATTGAACTGCTACGTCTCGGTGTGTTCACCAAAGACGAGTTCAAGGCTTAACTGGCACAAATTGATGCCCGTTACCAAGTTACCACCCGGCCGAGTCCTGCCAAGCGCCTACGCCTTGCCAATACCGCGATGGTCATCTTTTTTTAATTAGTTATCCACCCTCATCCCCCCAGCTTGTTTCCTGTGCCATTCATTTTTTATCAATGCAATTATTTTCCCTTGCTGCGATCAACCAAGCAGATGCACTGGCAGAAATCCTGAGGAAGGAGGTAGGCAGAATGTTTTTTCTGAGGCTGATTTCCGACAGCTTCAGAATTCGCAGCTTCCTAGAAGAAAGTCATTACTGAATCCAAAGAAATTATCACCGATGTTGGTAGTTGCATGATCGCGGTCGGGCCTTGTTCAGATTATAATTCTATCCCGGATCTTTCGAGCATCTGAGGGTTTATAATTATCGTTGCGTAGTTTTTTTTCCAGCAATGTCCGAGACTACCGACCTGTTCAACTTTGACACACTCAAATCGGTGAGGTTGAATCCTGCTTCTGGGGTTGAAGTAAAAACCGACTCCCAGTGGCCTCCAACGCTGGCTTTCGCCGAGCAGCACTCCTCGCTCTGGAGCAAGATGAACTAGGCTTGTAACTAGCCTGCCTACGAGAAGCAACAATATGGCGAGTACGGCAGGCTGGTACTCCTCGGGAATGTCAATTGGGCTGTCGCGGAGTTTGAAATTAAGTTGTTCATTTGACTCTGAGTGAGGCCGATGACGCAATGAGCCGCGGTAATTCCGGAGATCACGGTCCGAAGTTGATCTCCACTAAAACTACCTCAGGTTTTACGGTGTTCTGCACCATAAAGAGGAAATGTAAGGAGGCCGAATTAGAGGGATACAATTGTCATTTATAATCCCAGCTTCAACCGAAAAATAAGCTTTAAAACTGAGCGTAAACGGAATAAGATTGTGAAAAGGTCACTTAAATTTCAAACTCTGCGACAGCCCTTTTGGCGGCTCCGAGAAGTACCAGCCTAATGATGAACATCCTTCCTGCCTCGAACCCCCATACGAAAAGAAGTCATCTTTCGTATGGCCGACCGGCGTCT
Organism: Mycena olivaceomarginata; assembly: GCA_029378375.1. Classification (NCBI taxonomy): domain Eukaryota; kingdom Fungi; phylum Basidiomycota; class Agaricomycetes; order Agaricales; family Mycenaceae; genus Mycena; species Mycena olivaceomarginata. The sequence continues at coordinate 95,593 of JARKIC010000112.1, read as the reverse complement.
CGCAAAAGCTGTTCTCGCAGGGATAAGAAATCGGGGCAAAATCGGACCGGCAATATCTGGTGTAGAAAAGTAGCAGTGACTAAGTAATTGACACCGTACCTTAAGGGAGATGAGGGTCGGTCTTGCGATTACAGATGCGCTGACCACGAGCGGGATATCCTCCGGCCAGTAACACAGGGAAGGTGCTCAACATATTAACGAGTTTGCGCAGCAGCCAGAACAATCGAATGTAGATGATCTGGATTTTGAGAATTCATGATGTGGGTATGGCCTCTTCGAGGCGGGTGCTTAACCTTTATTTTAGATTCTTTAGACCTTGCCGTGGACTGCAGGTAAGGTGGGTTGTTGTACCGTGTAGTGTTCTTCATATGGAGGGAGTAGGTGTGCACTTTTTACTCATCCGGTTCCAGCGTCTTCAACGTGTTCGGATTATATCACTCAGTTTTTATGGAAAACCTACCCTGAAAGCAGAGCAGCATCGAAAGAGCTCAGCATAATTCAGGGAAAGTTTGAATGCCAGAATTTCGACCAGAAGAAGGCTCTGACGTTGTGGGGATACGATGATGAGGTCGATGTATGTGCATCACAATGATCATCAAGTCCGACACATTCGGTGGTACGTTGTTAGAAACCATATCTAAAAAGGTTTATGGCATTACCACTGTGTGCGCATAGTCCCAGAATACTTCCTTTGGCACAACCGACACACATGGACGGAATGGGAGGGAAGCGAAAATCTGTCAAGATCTCACGTGTTGCAGATTCGGATTCCGCATCACCGGTGCGAGAGCCGTGATCGGACAGGGAAGTACTACTAGCCTCAGGCCCTAGGCGAAATCATGATTGACACAGCCTTTGCCCTCCTTGCTCGCACACACAGACTTGCCTCTCGGCTCGGCTTTCTTGGGCGCGTGTTGTGGAAATCCTGGGGCCTCCATATAGAGCAAGCCATCGCTGGATTCCAAGGCAGGCTCGTATAGACCCTGTTCTCACGACGACGCACGACGACGACGCTCTCTCTGAGACTCTCCACCTAGTGTTACTCTGCTCGCCTATGTCTGCATAATTCCATCGATTCTCACATCTCCCTCAACAAGTGACTTGACATGCCCCTCCGGAATTAAGTCGTAGAACCAGGACAGCCGCTCCCGAGAGTATCTCTTTGTTTTCTGTGCAATCAGCTCCGTGCGATCTAGCTCGTTTCTCAATTCTTCAGATATGTGGCTTCGTATGCGTTCAAGCGGAAAAGGGCGCAAAATGCAGAGACCCTTCAGTGAACGTACGCGAGAAAGCATAACGTACGCGCTCTGAATGCTCGGACACGACGCAAAATCAATGCAGCATACATCCATCGAGCGACCTTGGGAATTATGAGACGTAAATGCAAACGCGGGGATGAGCGGAAGCTGCGTTCGCCGCACGCTGTACAGTTTATCTGAACCAGGCAGCCTGAAGTGGATTGTTTGGCTGATTGGCTTCAGAGTTACTCTGTGTGGATGCGGTGCGTTGGGGGCGCTTTTTCGATAGGCTTCAAAGTCAACATCTGCGGAGATTGCATATCGTCGGCCTCCGATTTCCTCAAACACTATGGACACGATCACACCTGGGCTTCCATTAGATAACCCAAGTTTCAGTCGCAATGTTCTCGGTACAAAAGACTGACATCCCAGGCATATAAGGTACTTTTCCTCCTAGATCGTTAGCGTCTTTGACAGGAATTGCCCAGGATACTTCTGCAACTAAGCCTGCTAGTTGCGCTTTCTTGGATCCTCGACCCCGCGTGTCCATTGCATGGTAGATATTACAAGGCTGGCCAGTCACTTCCGCAAAAACTTCGGCCATGTTCCAGTTGTGAGCGTCTCGGGCTGCATTGGTGTATACAATGAGAGGGCACGCGTTCCCTGGATCTTCGACCCATCTTCTCGGATCGGTAAGTCGCTTCGTCTCCTCGCTGCAATCCGGGGTTGATAAAACATATTTGTCCAGAATCTCTTTATCTCCCTCGGTGCACGATCCCTTTCGCAGGCGTTTCAAGATATCTAGCAGCACCGGATCATCGCGCTGTCGCATAATCTCATCCAGTACCACAATATGTTGAAACCTGATGCCAAACCTGGATTCCTTTCACTTCTTGCCGGTTACGTTCGTGTAAGTCATTCAAGACATCGTTCAGATGGCATTGAACAATTCCACGGGAGAAAAGTGAGTGCCCTTGAGGTGGGGGGAGCTGACAAGGGTCTCCGCAAGTCACCCAATTGAGACGACCAAAAATATGCTCTGTGTTCCCCTTGCCCATGCTGACATACTCCGAAGCCCGAGCCAGGTCGTTAGCGTTCAAAAAGTAAACCTCGTCAAGAATTAATGTTCGCACTGGTGAGAGTCTTTCCTCCAGGATTTTGCGCAAACTCGGTTGTAGACTTCATCTTTGAAGGAGATATTCTTAAACTTGCCTCCGCATGGATTGTGCAGCCCCCAATATCACTAGCAACAACCCCCGTTGGAGCGGTGAGGCGCAATTGCTCTGGGTATCCGATAATGTCATAGAACTCTTTCCAGGCCTTGAATATAACCGACTTCCCGGTACCGCCTGGGCCAGTGCACAGCAACGTCATCGGGTCGTCGACTCGCTGGTTATGCAGCTCCATTCCAATTTTGTCGGCCACTAGAGGAAAGGCCCGGGTTTGCTCGTCGTTCAGTGTGTGTTTGACAATCAATGCGAGGCAGAGTTTCTGATAGTCGAGTAAGGAAGCCCATGGAGAACTGGAACTTGTGACTGGCTGCTTTTGAAAGCGAGCAGAGGTTGCTTTCGCATGTTTCAGCTCCCCCGCTAGCGTGGTGGATAGCGCTTGCGGAATTCGTTCTGAGGGTGGACGACGGTGGGTTCCACTCCTCTGATTTTCTGCAGCTTTGATGCGACCTTTGATCAACAGGTCTTTCTCTTTTAGCAGGGCTTTACTTGCCATTTCTGCGACGATCTTATCATCCTCGTTTCCAAATTTTGTCATCTCAAGAAGGGTTCCAGGCGCAGCCTCCCCCGTCAAGGAATAAAAACCGGCATTTGCGGCCTGGACCAGTATCTGCTGGGCGTCGCGCGTTGCTTGCGTGTTTTTGATAGGTATGTCCCCGGTATCGAACTCGTCGGGGTCTATAACGGCTTGCATTGCATTTTCCCAAACAGGATCAAACTCCACTTCTCCCTCTTCATCCACATCAATACCGGAATCCCTCGCAGCTGTCAGCAACGCTGCCATTCTCTTCCCTCGCCTTGCTGCATAATCGAATTTTGCATCTCTTGTCTGAAATGGAAGCTGCATATTAAGACAGACTCGAAGATGATCCAGCGACATTGTGGGCTTGAAAATGTTGAACGCATCTTCCCAGCCAAGCTCAGCTGCTTTTACAGGTGACGACTTGTCGTTTGTCCACGGTTGGAATAGTACTAACATCACAACTGCATGCTTCAGCCTGTCTTCATCGGTGTCGTTACGCGGAACTCGATAACCCATTAGTACAGGGATGATAGGTGAGTCCAGTTCTTTGAGACAGTGGGTGGTGTACTCGGGATGACCGGGCTTGAAAGTCAAGTACGTTTTCCTCTGCGTCTTGGAGGAAGGTTTCTTTTCTTGGACATAGTTTCTCATTATATCCCAGGTGCATGTCGACTCAAGTTCGTAAGGGCGATAGAAGATATCATTGAAGAGTTTTGAACATCGCTTCTCTTCAGGTGAACTTTCTGATAGTTCCTGCTCAAGCGTCCCAGGTGAGAGTATAATGAGTGTGTCGTCCTCATCCTCCGGAATGACTAGTTGTTGAACGCCGTCAGGTCCCTCGGTTTCAGCTCCATCGAATTCACCAACGGGTTTTTGAATTGCGAAAATATTGCGGGCTACATCTCGCAAGAGGGAAGACCACCAATACTCGACATATTCATCGGAAGTGTAGCTGTTCTTCCGGCCTAATAAGAAGGCCGCTGTCTGCTGACCGGTAAGTTCCCGTTTTCCCACTAGGGAATTTGTTGTCTTGACCATCATCAGCCGACTTGTCTCGGAAGCATCAGTATTGCCATCCAAGTCTGTGGGAGGGTTGTCGCGCAGGGTTTTTATTGAAGCGCACAGTGCCGAAAAGACAATCGAGGTATCGAGTTGCAATTTTGTTGTATAATTCATCATGTACTCAATCATAGCCATTGTGGAAGTGCCCGAAGAAATTTGCTTGAGGTCTGTGTTGCAGCCGAGCGCCAAGGTAATTGTCGGATTGTGACCGTTCAAGTGTCCGTTCTCACACCGTATTTGTAGGTCGCCATCCTCATCAAAATGAGTCTGTGAAACAAGCGGTCGCGGGAGTTCAAAACGGCAGTCCTTGTCCGGATCCATTAGACATTTCATTTGGCGTGGTATGTGCTTGAAAAAAGTTGCATTATGCTCGTGAACAAGACCAGTGTTCTCACACAGGTCCCGATGCCGTTGATCTCTGGTCCGCTCGTAGTCTGCCGAGTTGGGATCCAGCGGACGGCTCAAGACAGGCAACTGCTTGGGCATACCCTCGGGAGCATTATACGGCACTGTACCCTTGGGGAAACTCTGGCAGATGATGTCGTCGTACCACGCCGTGAGTTTTCGTTTAAATTCGGGGTCGGCATTCATACGTTCCTTCATATCCAGCGGAGAACAATACAGCCCTCTCAACCATATCAGAAGGTGGATGTGCAAAGAGCCTCGAACCTGGGTCTCAACTACTGCATACCAGCCTAAAACCTCTCCCAGAACTCCAATTTTCGAAGCTCGCTCCGTGCCCAAAATAATTTCGAAAAATTTTGTGATGAAAAGAACTCAGCTCCCGCAACTGGGTTTTCAGCTAATGCCTTCGCACGAGCACCTCCCTCTTGATCCGCTCTACCAAGACAATCGAATATCTGGTCCAAGTTGATGTCCCTGCCGGCCAGAACTTGCGCCACGGGATTATGAGCATCTGCAAGGTTCACGGTCGCAAAGACATGCGGCAATCCATCGCAAATTATCTTACTTTTACACTCCTGCTTCATGTTGTTCACGTCCCCAACAGAACCGGGTATATGATCGGAAACATAGCTGAGATACTTCATCAATCGGTTTGCAGCTTTCTCGCCCTCGGACTCCGGTTGGGCAAATGGGTTACCCTCAAGCTTCACCCGGTAGCTCTCCATTGACGTGTCATCCACTTTCAGCATCAAGTCTTGAATTAATGGGAACCAAGACCGATTAACCGCGAGGCGAGACTTGAATGAAGACTGGCGACGCTGAATGATGTTGGCCATCACAAAAATGAAAGACTTGTGAACCTGGAATCGTTTGTCGGCGATGGTGATCAGGTGCTCAACATGAGGTGCAGTATCCACTTGTCGAAAGCCGTACTCGGTTGACAATCTAACATCGTTGTTGTCAATCATGCCCACACCAAACGGAAAAAGTGTTGGCCACAATAGCCCAAACACTCGCGGATTTCGCGATGTATGCAAAGGAGTGCTTCCAGACGGAAATTTCACAAATTCGGTGTCTTGGGTTTTCAGCCTCCGAAGCGCCTCCAGCTTTCGTTGCTTATAGGTTGATTGCAGACTATCTACATCAACAAGTGTAGAAGACGTGAGATCCGATTGTGGATCCGATGATGCAAAACAGCTCAGAATTTGCCTCCTCAGAGTAGCTTGTGTTGCTGTTACCAGTGTACGACGAACCTTGATTGTTTGCGGAATTGGTGCGTAAAAAGTCTTTTGTCGCAAGTGGGCAGTCATACACCGGATACTCTTCCAGATTTTCAAGTACAGCATTCTTGTCGAGATCCGCGTACAAATGGTTGTGTTCAATCAACCAAAACAAAGCCTTTTTCAGTTTTTCACGGCGCACCATGAGAGGTGACCTCTTCAAAAACTCATGGGTCACCTCAGTCTCCAGTGAGCCAACAAGTATTACGCAAATCTCATCTCGGAGTTTTAAAGAGGGGAACAGGCATGGCGCTCACGAATGAACTGGTATCCTGCGGCAGGATGCAAACATTTCCGCGTGCTGCAAGCTGACCGCCCGGTCCCAGATGGATCTTATACATGCACTTAGTGGCGCGTGCACGAGCAATACATTGTTCCTCCAAGAAGGTCAAACCCATCAGCTCCTCGGGAACATCGCCGATCCAAAGTCCATTGGCATAGCTGCGCACTGGAAGTGTTTTGAACTTGTTATTGCTGACGGATAGGTTGCAGAGGTGACAAAGAACATAGTTTCTATCATGAATCAGAGACGACCGCCTAAAAGATTCAATACAAGGCTGGGAGGATGTCTTACGTAGTTTGTCCACAGCTTGGTTCAGTAGTGAGATGTCAAGATCATCGACCGATTTCATCACGACTGAGGCAGCCAGTTCGAGTTTACCACAGAATGAATACTCATATCGCTTGAGCGCGCTGTTGCTGGTACTCTCGCGGAACTCTCGAACGATCTGTTCTTTCTCCTCCTGCGAAAGGATGACAGGAAATGAGGTATCGGCCTCATGGCTCTCAACCGAAGTTCGTGGTTGCTTTGCGGCGCGAGGGTCTTCAGGAGCCAGCACTCTCTTCCGTTTAAGATTAAGGACAAGGGAATACTCTTGATATTCAGTGTCGTTGAGAACATGGTCCGGTGATATTCCAGCACGGATGGCTTCAGAGCTCTTGATGAGACAAGCTTGTGTGCACCGGTGAGACAAGAAATCTGCTCGCAGAGTAGCAACATCTTTCAATTTTCTGTGCTCAGCACGCTTCGACATACCGACGTGTTGGCTAACCAAAGCCCTCAGGGTGATGAGATTTGATTTGGCATTGACAACTAGGAAGTCAATGACAGCCTTTTTTTCAGCCAAACCGAGTTGAACAAACGAATCTTCAGTGGACGTTGATTGCACTGATGAGCGGTCATGAAACATCGGACTAGGTGCGAGACCAGCACCGCTGTGCGTTAAGCTGCTGTCGAAACAGCGCCATTGTTCATTGAACTAGCCGTAAAGGCAGCGGTATGCTCATGCGATAATGCACTTTCTAATCGGTTCCGTTCATGGAACAAGTTCTTTTCAAATGGGTGCCGTTCAGCGAACGGTTGTTGTCCACTAGTGGACATGTTGAACGAATGAATGGGACGAACAGCAGCCCGCACATCGGCCAAAGGAACAGAGCTCCCTGCAGACACTGTGATTAGCAAGAGATAATGATGATTGAGAGATTCATACCAGCTGCATTCACAAGATGTATAGGGCTGTCCGACCCGTCTGCGGGGGTCTGTGCATCTGGTACAGTGTGAGATGCGATGCACGACACAGTAGAGAAATTAAACGCACCACAATCGAATGCTGGAAGCTGATTCAATTGAGGGGTTTCCGAGTGATGCACTAGGTGTTCTGTAATCTGTAAGAGTCGTTCGAGCGACCGATAAAAATGAAATACCAAGTTGAATGACACCAGAGGAGAGATTAAAACTAGCAGCAGGAAAGTTTTCTTGGCAATAGTGCATCCAGTCTCGACCAAGTACAAGATCAACGGGAAGTGAGGAGGTAACCGGGAGTACGATTTGCGTAGAGAAAGTGGAGCAGGGCTCGACACCAGGGATAGTAAGAATGGCCGAGACACTGGCAGGGGTAGTCTTTATTCCGGTTCAAAGCACCCAATCCAACGAAAGCCTGGAGCTCTCCTCATTGGCGTCAAAAATTGCGGAAAGCGGGTGGTTGCCGAGTGTCGCAGACATGGTGGGGGAAGACAAAGTGTGGGTGTATTGAATTGGAAATCCGGATTCGTTACATCAGACACTTGATTAATTGAAGTAAAATTGGATTCCGAGGGTAGGGAGATTTTCCGGAGGCCTCTGCGCCAACCGGATACGGCACTCGCGGCTCCGCCGCGTCCATTCTATTTTGCACTGCCATCTCGGCACTAGTGGCTCCGCCGCTTCCATTCTATTTGGCACCGCCATCTCGGCACTTGCGGCTCCGCCGCGTCCATTCTATTTGGCACCGCCATCTCCCCTATTTCCGGGTCAGTTGACCTCGTCGCCCCGTTTCATCGCCATATCTCTGACTCGGTGCTATTGTTTTAGCGGAGGCCGAGTCGGAGGAGGTATATATATGGTGGTGAAATTCACCTTGTGCTGTTATCGGCTTCGCCTTTTACCACCCAGCACAAGGTAAGCGCTTCGCGCTAGCAGCCACGGCGCTCCTCATTTTGCTCTCCAGATTTTGCGGTTCACCATCGGCTTCGCCGTCTTGAATTCACTACGCAAAATTTGGTCTCAGCTTTCATAGCTTGTGCATTTTCCCGTCACCCACCCTCCTCTCCCACGGACATTTTATGCTAATCAGTTTCTCTAAATACTACGATACCATTTTCTTATGTACTTGTAAAGCCCATATCTCCGAGCCCAATCCATTCGGGGTCCGCTTCGGCGGACTTGCGTTGACTGCTACAACCACAGCGTTTTCGGAGCGCTGCAGAGGTAGCCTAATTAGTGACCGATCGGCACTGTAATATATCGCTACTTATTCCTGGTCTCGATCAACACAGCAACCATTCCGGAACGATCGCTCTTGACGAGCGATCAATCGGCGATCATTGCCGTCGGATGTATCCGAAGTCTTGCGTGCGCAAGACATGCACAGCCTCACAGAGCGATTGGTCGGCGATCAATCAATCAATCTATATCAACATCAAAACTTGGAAACGGGTTTCACGAGTGGCACTCCCGGGCGGTTAATTGAGTCCAACTTCAACTGTGGGGTAGTTTTCGAAGCTAAAAGGCAAGAAGTTCCCGCTGCGCATGTTCGCTTTTTTCTTGGTCGTTTGCGGGGTTGTCCGAGGGACATGGAAATAGGGATTCGTTACATCAGACACTTGATTAATAGCCTAATTAGTGACCGATCGGCACTGTAATATATCGCTCCTTATTCCTAGTCTCGATCAACACAGCAACCATTTCCGGAACGATCGCTCTGTCCGTTTTGCCGTTCCCGCTGCTGTCGTCTCATCTGCAACATGGCACACTAACCTTGGTGCAGAACTTCTTGCCTTTTAGCTTTGGAAACTGCCACACAGTTGAAGTTTGACTCATTTAACCGCCCGGGAGTGCCACTCGTGAATCCCAAGTTTTGATGTTGATATTGGTTGATTGATCGCCGATCACTCGCACTGTCCATCACCTCATCAACAGTTTCCCGCTGCTTTCATCTCACCCACAGCATGGCACACTAGAGTTATACAGCAGGTTGTGCCTTCATGCTTTGGGATGGTATATTCCACAGCTGAAGTTCGACTCAATCAACGGCATAAGTGCCGTTCACGAGTCGTTTTCCGAAGTCGATATTGATATTGATTGATTGATCGCCGACTGTCGGTGCGATTTTCAGCCTGAGACGGGATTGGAAATGAGCCTTGTCTTGAATACCACCCCTATTTCCATGTCCCTCGGACAACCCCGCAAACGACCAAGAAAAAAGCGAACATGCGCAGCGGCAGGGGATCCATCAGCCAAGTAGTTCATAGGTCAATCCTATGAAGCATCGACGTCCGCTAAAATAACTTGACCCTCGAGCGTCGAGGGCTCAAGGTGGTGAACACTGAAAATGCCAGACGGCCGAGTAATGCGGGCATCGGACTCACGAACCGATCAGTGCACAGCGCACGCCAGATGCTGAACTCACTCCTCGGAATTAGTACTGATACCACCGGAATAGCACCTGAACAAACAAATACTGATTGCTGACGGCGGCCCAGAGACAGCCAAGATGCGAGAAACCAGAACGAGGTAGAAAGAGTAGGAAAGTCATGAGGATCACTAATCAAGTTTACGCATCTGGCACGTAATGACTGTACTGAATTACGCGAACCTTGTTTGTTCCTTGTTTACTGATTAGACCCAAACGCAAGCATGGTTGGGGAGCCTAACCTAAAGGTTAAGCAATAACGTCTTCACCTCGCCAGGTCCGTATCACAGCCGGAATTTCAGGAACAGTCTGAGCGGTGTTTCAATATACATCCAAATTTCATGGCAATAAATGTACCTTGGACCCGATGCTAACAGAAAAGGTACGCGGGGCTGGATTCTTTCGAGGTCTACCAACCGGACGTTTGGGTTCAGTTTTGAGCTCTGGTGGATGTGCCCCAAGAGAGAGAGCACTCGCCCGAGCCAATTGCTTGTGTCCAGTTCCGCGAGGACGGCCACGGGGCTTGGGTAGTTCTGGGGCTGTCGATTTCGCGCTCAAAGCTTTCTGGCGCCCTGGTTTACCCTTACAACATGGGCCAAGTTCTGCAGCTCAATTCTGCTCAACTGCTGGGCAGCAAGATCAAAAAAGAAATAACTATCAAACACCGGATAACCGACCACCTTGGCATTTATGGCTAGTTCTCGAAAGCCACGCTGGCCCTATACACAGTGGGCCCGAGGATCATGAACCGGTCATTCTCGTTTCGCAATTCAAAAATCTGGCCACGGCCTTGATGACTTGAGATCTTTCTGAGCCTCCCATGCCACCTAAATGCATTCGTAATGGAGCTTGCGGCTTTGTTGAGGCATTATCTGCTATCAGCCGAAATGCTCTCTCTTGCTCTGTATTCAAGGTGAAGAAATTGCAGCAATCTGTCTTGATCGGTTCGTTGGCATCATGGTCAATGCGCGATGTAGCCTTGAAATAGTCAAACGGGAGCACTTCCACTTTATTGTGCCTGCATCAGCCATTTGACAAATAACTTGTGGCTTGTTTGACCTTGTGAGCTTGTCAACAAGCTCACAAGGTCAAAAAAGTCAAAACATGAAAAAATCACCCCACAGAAATTGGCAATCAAGCCCTTGGCAACCCTTGAAAAAAAAAAAAAAAATTGCAAATTTTCTGAGCTTGTCGAGATTTGGGACTCAGCTTGTGGCCTTGTGAGCTTGCGAGCTTGATTGACCTTGAATGGCCTTGTTTGGCCTTGTACAAGCTCACAAGCTATTTGTCAAAAGTCTGATGTGCTGCCACTGGGGAGTCCAAGATGCAAAAGTGCAGCAGTGGCCATGGTTAACGAAGTGTCGCGTGTACTGGAGGCCACTGAACGCGTCGATGTATTGCAAACACGTAGAGAAGTGCAGCGGACGGACGAAGTAAAGAAGGCAAGCGAGATCACCGGTTTGATTGCCACCAGATCCATTCCCAGAGCGGAGTCAAACGAGTTAAACGAGCACAAACAGAACATTTCACCGTCTCTTCAATCGGTCGACTATTGACCAGCCGTCGCCCCGTCACCTGCCGTTGACGGTTGTCATTTCGCCGGCCGTCACTTGCCCTATCCAGAACCGGCGCGACGGGCACGGCGTGCAGCCCTATAAAACAAGTAAAACGGCCAAGTACTGAGCTCAAAATGAGCGCAATAAGACAAGAAGTATTTATTTGCTTTCTTATTTACAAAATGTTCGAGGTGTCATTACTTTTACAAACGGCTGTTATCTACTGGGTTTGAGGTTATAATGAGGAGAGAGTCAGAGTGGAAACAGACATGGTTTGAAAGTGAATTTATGGCTAGGAGTGAAAGTTGAAGTCGAACCGTGCATCGTAGGCCATGTAGGTAAAAAGATGGAGGTCGTTTTCAGTATATGATTCGACGTCCTCGGTGTTGTCTCGAGCTGCAGGGGCTGTCTGATCAGTGGATCTTTCTAGTTCCGCCGCAAAAAGCCGCCGCCCATCCATCCGAAAACTGCCCTCTCTCCCCTCAGGACCACGCCCAGGCCACGGGCTACCCCAGACCCCCCAGGCGGCGCGACGCTCCCGACTGTCTGGCGTGGGTGGGTCTGACTTCGTGGGCACCTGCATAATATCGGTGTCTTTGGTCACTGGCAATGCCGTCCAAGTTGACGGGCGCGGAACTTCCAAAGCGGGATCACTATTTGCCAATTCAACGTGAGTAGAGGGCCAGATATCTCCGGGGACTGCAGTGGTGGGTTCTGTTGCTTCTGTCGCAGTGTCAAACCTGGTACCCTGAATAGACCAGAGAGGACGTACCATAAGGATATCGCTCCTCAGGGGGAAATGAAACGAGCAGGAGAGGATCGTCCGTAGGGCTCGGTGGTGAAAGAGGCCTATCCAAGGCGATTGAGGTCCTGTGCGCGAGTCTCCGTTTTCCATCCCATTTTCCGACTCGCCGCGCGGAATCGTGGGGTTGGACCTGGATAGGTGAGCCCAACAGCTTGTGCGTCGCAACAAAGGCCAACGCGGGATCGTCTTGGGTTGTGTGTGGCACGCGGCTACTCTTTCGAACCCTTGCGTCAAGATCAGCGGAATTTCTGGGCTCGCGGGTGGACATAATGATAATGGGCTGACACGGTCTCCTGGGCGGGAGGCTGAGTGGATTAACAAGGGTGCAGTTTGTACTTGTTTGATCTTATTATGTGATGACGTGCGGATCAATATTTGATCGATGAGCGTTTCGACCAAGGGTTCACTATTTTTAGGATTTTCACTCACCGAGATGGCCGAAAAATTTTCTTTTGAATTATAGCGATTTTTACACATCAAAAAAATCTGGGTGTCACCGTCACCTGAACCTTTGGTCGAAACACTACAGTACACTGCCAACCAGACATCCAGCAAATCCACTGAAACACGGGCCAGCGGAATCCAGCGGGCTGATCGCTGGAAAACGGAGTGGAAACCAGCCAGCACTGTTCGACTTTGTGAGTACTTATTCCACATCCATGTTGTCGCCGGGCAGGAGTTTTCCTTCAGAGATTGGTTCAATGGTGGTCAGAACCTTGTTATCCTGGTTGTCACTGGGTGAGGTTGGGTATAGGTCGACGAAAATGCAGCAGGAACAATTTGGATGTGGGGGGAATGAGCTGACTTGTTTTGACGAGAACAAAGCAGCATTTATATTTTTCTTGAAATCACAGCATCAGAGCTGGAGCAACTAGCGAATGAATTGTGGTGCACTTAAAAGGAGAATCCGGGGTGAAAAAAACAGAGAGTGGAGTTAGTTCAACTGGGTTGTGAGGTGTAATCCCAGTAACAGTGCAGGGTCGCACTGCCAGATAGCGGCAAGAAATGCATTGCAACTCCATTTCGTCCCAAGCCGTGATGCCGTCTATCGGTATCGAAATATGGTCGATGTCATGCGTCACGGGGACCCTTATCGAACATCTAAACCGTCACGACCCCCCCCCCCCCAGTGGCGAAAAAAATCAAATTTTCCGTGAGATTATCGAAATTTTGGGGGGTGTCACGCAGAAATCCGGCCGCTATCGTATTATCGAATTGGTCATTGTGTGTCATGCATCACGCCCCGTATCGAATTGAACGAAATTATACGGTACAACAAATTGAATACTTGTGTTTCTCGGCATATTCAGGCCCGCGCAAGGCCCGGGCCTCGGTAGTGCCAATGCCGAGAGTGTCGCAACACCCCAGACTGGAGACCTTTTCGTGACAGTGTCGGAGCTCAGCTCAGTGCAATCGACGAGTCTGAGATCGAGAGTGCCACAGGTGGTTGATCCCCCCTGAAGGCAAGATTTTTTTTACCTCACTCCCTGGAGAAGTGAAAGAAAGCTTTGGGTGAAAACTATCCAGACCCTCTTTCGAATGTCGCCAATTTGGAAGAAATGTTGCAGTATAGACCTCGAATCCAGTCCCGCTGTAAGGCCGGAGGGTTCGGGGACCGGATAAGTCGGGAGTTAGGGCATTAACATAGGCTGGACAGCTATATAGAATAGGTGGACCCTGCAGACAGTTTCTCTTCAGTCTGAAGAGAATGGTCTGCAGGTATGTATACTCTACACCTTTATATATTACAGTCTGAAGAGAACGGTCTGCAGTGACCCTGAACTCTTGACATACAACAAGAAACACCAGGACCTTTGTTTAATCAATTTGTGTCGAGACATGAATTGCCGTTTGAACAGTCGGCTCGCGATGGACGGTTACTCACGTTCAACTATGGAACTTTGAGGGAAAAGGCATTTGTAGCCTGCCTACTCAATAATATGGAGACCCAGGCGACCGCATTCCTAACTCATCACTGACATTTAAGATTTTATGCGGCCGAGCTGGTTGACATCGCAGATTACCAGTGGTTCTTGCATTCGAGGTTTTTTTTCGGTGTAGTGGCAACCTTGGGTGAACAACAGTGCCTGATCGTCAAGCGCGAGAACAAAGGTCTCTCAGTCCTGCTCCCTCCCTTTCCTTCCTTCCTTCCTCTAAACTAGATCTTGCACGAGAAGCGAAAAGCTCGAATGTTACGATATCGCGAATGGGAGCTTGTGAATCTTAGGGAGAACAGCGCCAGCACAAAACCAGGTTCTGGGTGAAAGAGGCAGTGGATGATGACCTTGTTGAAGCTGGTATCTGTGCGCCATGCCAAGAAGTAGAGTTCAGGTTTTGTGGAGTGTGGTCCGAGAAAGAGAAAGAAGCTGCGCGTCCTCGCGTCGACGCGGTGTCGAGTCGTGTGAGTGATTTGCAATCTCGATTGTTATTGGCTGTGGTTTAACCCAAAAGGGGCTCTATTCCCGAAAGGGATAAGCCTTGAATTCTCGTGCCGACGCTTGCGCATCATCTTGAATATTCCGCTACTCCGTCTTGTCCCTCCGCTTTGGAGGGTCCTTGAGCCACAAAAAGCATTGGGTTTGAGCCAGGAGAGGTAGGATGAGATATCTCTCCCTCTTTTTTCTCTTTTTCTCAACTTGTAACTTGATTTTTTTCCGTTTCACCACAGACTTACAGCTGTTTGCACATGTAATGACACTCATCAATTTTGATGAAGAAGAAGCAACGCGTACTCTCACTCTTGTAATAGCCTGTTTGCGCTGCAGCCATTTGAGCCATCTGATGGCTGTTTGGCGTTGCGCAAACTGATGGCTAATGGCTGGTGAATGGCTAATGAAATAAGTCAGTGTAAGCTCTTTTCTGCTAGAAACAGTGTCAATGAGTGTGTTATCACATATAGACCTCCAAGAATGCCCCTGAACTCCATGAAACCTCGAAATTCAACCACATTAATTATTTTGGGCCTACAATTTGACTGTTATATATGTAGGTGGGGCTAGTCACTCATACGTGAGTTGTATGACTCGGAGGTAGCTCAATGGCACCAAAAATAGGGGCAAGTGTTGAAGCCATTCGAGCCATTAGCCATCAATTTGCGCAACGCCAAACAGCCATCAGATGGCTTGAATGGCTGCAGCGCAAACTCTCTAATGCTGATTGCTAGCTCAAATCTTGGTAGAATCACATAATTTTAGGTGCGTTCGGAAGCGTTTTAACAGGGCTATTGAACTCACTCATTCTCTGGTTCCAATTCACGCCTCTACTTTTGACCAAATTCGGCGACGCGTAGCTCGGCTCCCCTTTTGCAACACGTGTCCTGGGCGCAATACCTGACCGAAGCATCTCGAGGTAGGTGCGTTCGAACCGCTTTTTCAGCCGCTTTCTAACGGTACCCAGCTTTCCCTCCACTTCGCTCGCTCTAAAACCTGCAATTCCACTTCAGGCAACGCTCTCTCGCGCGACTTTTGCTGGTCCGATGTCTTTCGCTCAAGGTGCGTTGGCATGTCTCCGGGCTCTATATTACCGCCCGCGTTCCTTCCACCGTAAGCGTTTGACAATCACAATGGAAATCAATTTCCCTTTTGGCTGACACACTGCTTCAAGTTGATCTCGCACTTGGTCTGCTCTTTGGTGTCCTGTGTTCTATCCTCCCTCTTGTTATTATCTTCTTCCGCCCTCGTCCTCATTGCTGGCAGCCATCGCGACGGGTACCCGGAAGTCTGCACCCACGATCTCCACCAATATTTCCACCATTGCGTCTCGAGACCCTGACGGTCTGCATATCAGCACGCAGTTGTGTGCTGCTGGCCGCGATGCGCACACGCTCCCCGCCAAACCACGCCTCGTCTGGGATCGACGCCGAGTCGGCGCTGGGTGCGCAGACACGATCGAGGGGGCAGGCAGGCAGGTCGAACAGCTCCGCCCTCACAGCACGCGCCCGACGCATCTGTCATCGCGAGAGCTCGGTATGTATCTACGTATTTACTTGATTAATCTGACGCACGCCCGTACGCCTCCCAGCCCGCCCACAAAACCTCCAACTCGAGGACGCCGTGTCCCGCATTGAACGCGCTCTGGAATAGTTGGCGTTGTGGACTGCACAGGTGCGCATCCACAAACCTCTTCTTTCTACTCGGCTGCGCGCGCTCGCGGTCTTCGTATTAGCACGCAGATTTGTACGCGCACGCCCTCCCCGCCGAGCCACGCCTGTAGACGTGCCCGTGCTGGACATTTCCGTGCAATCCCGACGCACCGCGAGTTGGCGGTGGGTGCACGGACGCCGACGTGGTAGGGAGGCGGGCAGCGGCAGCTCGAACGGCTCCGCTTTCGCACCACCACGCGCGATGTCTCGTGCGATCCTGACGCGAATGGGTGCACTCGCACGCTCCCACTCATCTCTCGTCCCAAGATGTCGATGGCGAGATCGCGCAATGGCGTGCATCGAGTCGCGATGTGTGCTGCGTCTCGTCCCGTGTCCCGTAGTGAATCAATTCAAGCATATTTTATTCAAAATTTTCCCACTCACACCTGTTCCCCGAACGCCTACGACGCGCGTCTCGCTTGAAGATGAAATGAAGAAAAGCTGCTCGAGGGCTGAGAAGAGCAAGCTCGAAGAAAAAACGCAGAGCCTACGGAATTTGAGTGGGTGAGTACGTGAAATCGTAGCTTTGAATGAAATACGCGCTATGCTGCCGATTCCGAGCTACGGATCTATGCATTTCGGAGCCAGTGCCGGATCGCACGTAAATTCTAGCCACTTCCCGTTCATGTAGTGCCGAGTCAATTCAACCTGATTTCTTTTTTTGAGCTTGAATCTGAAGGATGAGAGGCGCGATGATAGGGTTAGTCTAGAAAGTGAAGATGAGGTCTATTCCAGAGAAGTACGAAGCGCACCGTTGTGCAAAAAAGAGCAAGTGGGTACCAGTAGTGCCAAAAACGGAGCAAATTCCGGCCAATGAACCCTGACGTCTAATAATGGGGCATCGGTACAATTGAAGCGTCGGAAGAAACCCAGAGATATACCAACACACTGTGAGCGAAAGACATCGGACCAGAAATGAGCGAGAGAGAGCAAAAGTCGCGCGAGAGAGCGTTGCCTGAAGTGGAAATTGCAGGTTTTAGAGCGAGCGAAGTGGAGGGAAAGCTGGGTACCGTTAGAAAGCGGCTGAAAAAGCGGTTCGAACGCACCTACCTCGAGATGCTTCGGTCAGGTATTGCGCCCAGGACACGTGTTGCAAAAGGGGAGCCGAGCTACGCGTCGCCGAATTTGGTCAAAAGTAAAGGCGTGAATTGGAACCAGAGAATGGGTGAGTTCAATAGCCCTGTTAAAACGCTTCCGAACGCACCTAAATAGTCGACTCACCCTTTTCCTTGCAGATATCCCGGTTACATCGACATTGATTCAGATGGCAACGAACTATGATATTATAAAATTAATTTATGCACCGATTGATTATGTTGTTGAGTTTTTGTTTTGAACACATGCTGCTTCATGAGAGAAGCGGGTACGCCAGTGAGTACACCGCCTCGAGGTCAAACGTGCAACCTGCGGGATGCGGTGAACTCTGTGTCAGCTAGGACAAGGTTGAACCACAGATGAATTGTGATGTCCCGCCGTGGCGGTAGAACAACAATTGAGATTGGTAGCAGATGAAGTTACAGCGACTCAAGAGTGGTTGGGTCCCAGCGAGGTGAGGCAGCAGCAGTGAGAATGAATTTAATTGAATAGCAGTCCCTTCCGCTGTCCCGTAGTGGCAAGCGAAGTCGAGTCAAGCATGGTGGGAAAGATAATGTTTAGTAGAAGGCAGATTGCATGGTAGCATGCAGCGGCGCCCTAGAGGCAACGGCAAACTTGCTGCGGTGCTGCAGCGGTAGCACAGCGGCAGTATGAAAGTGGTGCGGCAGTGCAGCGGCAAAGATCAAAGCGGGTGCTGCGGCAGTCCCACGGTAGCAGCGGCAATTTGCAGCAGCGGCAACGGCAAAGCGGCACTTTCACCGTGCCCCAGCTGTAGGCGGAAGCGGGACGACAGGCGCCGGACACGAGGACAAGAGTCGGGCGCGAACACATGTCGCGCGGACGAGACGATAATGCGCGTGCGACAGTGAGGGTGCGATGACATGCGTCGCAGTAGGGTGGGCGCGTTAGGATGCGTCATCGGCGTGTGGTGAAAGGCGCTTGCGGGGTTCGGTCACCGCGAGAGCAAAGCGACGAGTGCGCGACCGCTGTATGCGGGACGGGACAGGTCCTCATCATGGGCATCGGGTCGGATCTCCTGCGTTTAGCCTGCAACGAAGACTCCTGTCGCTTCCACGTCGCGCCTTGCCCGCCGTCCCGCCTGCTTCGACCCTGGCACACGTCTGTATGTCAGGTCCGAGCGACGCCGACGCCGTCGGGGGAACACACGCTACGCATCGGTCCCATGGCGCACATATCCATAGAGTTGTGCCCACTCTTCCCGTCCCGGATTTTATTCGCCAATGAGAGGCCGGGGAAGAAGGGGACTCGTCCGGTGACCTGCAAAACGAGAGGATAGACGTTGCCACGGTACGAAAATAGTGTTGACGGGGAGGTAAGGGTCCTCCTGCAAGGGCTTATACCCGGGCGACTTGACTATAAGGCTGTCAAAAATTAAAAAATGACCCGGTGCGATTCTTCGCCGTGAGGCTACTCTTCGGCTTGAAGCTGGTATTTCAGAACATTCCCCTGGCCTCGACATAGGAAGGATGGTCGCAAACTTGTGTAGCTGGCGGAACGTCAATCACTACTCCTAATACCAAGACAAAGAAGACACAGACTGATGCTCGGATCGTTCTGCTTTACGGTAAGAAACTCTTCTGTGTAGACCCAGAGATCTCGGCCCGCATACTATGCCCGATTTCCAGTCCCGAAAGGTTTCCTCAATGTCATTCTTCATGCGCATGAGCACCACACGCGGATCGTCGATTTGGGGGAGTTTGAGTCGCGATGAATTGGGATGAGAAGAACCCCAAAGTGAATACCAAGACACACTTCTTCTTTCCGTCCTCCTCTTTGCGCCCAAGCAGCCGGAATGAGCACGCCATCTCCCGCATGGGTCTTTCCAGACTTGATAGAATCACCCTCGCCCTCAGAATCCTTCCACAACTTCGCCTCTTCCAGCTCTTCCAGTCCGACAGACAACTTCCGCTTGCATTTCCCTTCAGTCAGTCCACTGCGGAATATGTACCAGCCCCAGGCTCCACAAGTACACAGAGTGAGTATCCATTTGGGAGGGAGGACATTTCTCATTGGAATAGCCGATTCCCATGCTCTCTAATTCGCTTCAGGCAGCCGACCATGATGCTCTTGTTGCCAGCGGAAACCCGACATATTCAAAGCTGCTAGCTATGGTTTCCCAACTCCAGACAAAATATGAAACCCTGCAGTTTGTATTTTTCTATCTCAAATATACAATAGTTACTGACACGGCATTCAGGGATGTATACCTTACTCTTGCCAACACCATTCCTAAAGTCTTCCATTTTATTCCCAATCCCCTTGATATTCGGATACCGACAGACCCAAACTCTCCTTCTCTCCCTAACTCCCTCAACACCAGGACTCGATTTTCTCAAGCCGACTGTCCTCTAGTCACGTATTGGCTCCCCGACGATATCAAGAAAGCAGATTCTGATCTGGCAAAAATCTCAGAGGATTCAAATTCGAGTATATTCTTCCTCGAACACCGTGACGGGAGTGCTTTCTCATAGACAGAAGTTGCAGATGTCCGCGGCCACATGCGCGCTGCCTTCAATTCTTTGCTTGAGAAAGGACTTCGTGGTCTGCTCCCCAAATCAGTGGCCCGACGACCAGAGCAAAATGATCAAGACTTTGTGTATTACTACGTCAACTGGTAAGTCATTTGATTCCCGCTCCTGCTGTTACAATTACTTACAATGGCCAGTTTTGTCGACAGGGACATGTTCATGCGATACTGCAATCACGCCGTTGGCCACCGATCAAAGGCTTCCTCATCCCCCGGACAGGCAGCCGAGCGCCAGACAGCCGAGCCTGACAACGAGATGGATGTCGACTCCGAGAACGAGATGAATAATAACGGCGGTGCTGCAGAAAATGAAGAGATGGATTTGCCAGAGGAGGAGGAGGACGTAAACAGCAACTCTTCCAACTCAGAAGATGGGTTTGATGGCGAAGACGACGACGACGACGAGGATGAGGGGGAAGCGGTGCCAGAAGAGGAGGAGGAAGGTGTTGATGATGGTGCAGGAAACATTGGTGATGACGAGGAGGTCATGGATTCGCTTGGCTACACTTCATTGTGATACTTTGAATATACATCTTGACCCTTGATTATTCTCAGATTTTTTGTACGCGAGATTTAGGAAGAACTGTCATGAGAAAAGTGTCACAACAATAATCCTTAAGTCTATACAAAGGGAGGGCTACTTATGAGGCATCTAAAACAGACCAATACTGATTTGTAAACTGCTTTATTATTTTTCAAGAGTGGTCTTATCAAGCGCGGACTCTCTTGGGGACTGCAACGCAAAACCGAAACTGATCTGGACGCGCCAGTCACGAGCACGTGTAACGTGACCGTCACTCTCCTTTTATTTACGGTCTCGCAAGTGCGCCTCTTTCTCTCTTACTACGACCATCGCCATGTCCACGAATCCCACCCCCATTCCCTCCTCCTCTGCCGCCCCCACAGTCCCTACCCCCGACTCCCTCTCTCCCTCTCTACGACGCAAGTACGACGAAATTGTCCAAATGATAGTACCCGGCGCCATCCAGTCCAACAAACGGAAAAGACCTTCATTGTATGTGCCCTACTACTCTTTTATCCTTCTTCTCTCACTACGTTCCAGTGCTACGATGTCCGCTTTCGAGAAACTGATCTCCTGCTGCAAATTTTTCATGCGCGCTGTGCATCCTTACGTGACCCTCACCGAGGTCATGCTTTATGGACCGGATAAGCACTGGGGAACTGCACTGGCAACATACCCGTCGAACATTGTGTCAGTCTCGCCAGCGTATGTACACTCTTTTGTCCATCTTTCTCCGACCTCTGACGGCACAGTTACTTCCAGGGAAATTGAGCGTCAAGACGCTTGCGTGAAGGCGTTCGATAAGATGTTCTCCATCGCACCTGAGCTTCTACCCGTCATCAAGCAAATCTACCTGGAAATCACCGTCAAGCCTCAGCAATGGCAGATGCTCGTGAAAGTGGTGTCTCGTCTTCTACTCCTCTAGTTCTGCACACTGACCGTTGCACAGATGCGCGAGGCTGCTACTAGTGCGCGGACGAGCGATACTAACAGCCTCAAGCGTGAACTGATTTACTTCCTTCCCAATCCGCTCAAAGACGTGCTGATGCCCCCAATCCCCAAACAAGAGTCTAAATCTGACCGTGGCCTCAATCACCCAGTTCTTCGGTACTTAATCTTAGGTTGTGCAGATCGCGCCAAGCTCCCGCCTCTTGTATTTGGTCGTGCTTCCGCAACCAATACGACGTGAGTTCGGAATTTATTGGTGCATATATACACTCTAACCCTGTGCAGAAACTCCTGAAAATGCTTATAGTTGATGCAGCAATTTTATTGGGAGTGATTCGGCCGGTAAATGAGCCCAGGAGCCCGCGTGCAGAACTTTTTAGCACCACTGTATGACAACTCATTCGATTGACTTCCCTGGGGCAATATAGCGAGCGGGTGACGGCAATTCTGAAGCCCTGAGGTTCCTGAAACGGTTTGTTAGGTGGAGTATACTATATGTGTGGCAACGAGAAACTCACAACGGCGTGTCTACGACCACATTGGTGTCTTTGATCCAAGGTGATTGCATGCAAGATGCACTCACTGATAATGTTCCTGGACACCTGCACCTTCCATGACGAGAATATCACCCTACACTCAATGTCAGCTGCTCTGACTTATAACGAAGGGCAGCTTTGCGCGTTCACATGTTGAAGGAAAAGAGATAAGCCGGATCGGTGCTGTCCTCCCTCAGGCTTCACGAGGGTTCTGAAGGCCATTGTGGCCGGAGAGCCTACGTAGGAGCGTCAAAAATTGAGCCAGCGCTCTCTATCAGTGGAAGGGTTGCTGACCCAGCGACAATCCGGCAACAACGGGTCCCAAGCCTATCTCGTTGTCTGAGTGGAACTATGTAGAAGGTTTCGTTAGGATGCAGAAACTGAAACAAGTGGCGTCCACAGCTTACGGCCATTGATTGCGCATCAAGATATGCGACACTGAAAATTACGTGCAATGTGTTGAGACGTGCATTAAATACATACATACCTAAGCACTTCATTAAAGATACAAGGCTGTCCAAGTGCGGCTGCTACTCGACTTTCAATGAGGTGATGGGCATCACCAACAGCGCTCGGGGCATCATTGAGGGGAATCGTTTGGCTACTGCCTGCAACATACTAATTCCACGTCAGAGCAATTCTAGTGTAAATGCCTGTGTGTGTGGGAGGGGGGGGGGCGTACGTGATACGCTTCCCCGCCTGATGCAATTACTCAGGGATCAGCCATGGACCGCCGACAGTGCCCAAGGACTTACTATTGTGCGAGAAAAAGTCCAAAAGAAAGGTTCCGTGCGCTGCGGACACAAATGGCGAATCAGAATGGGGAGTCATAAGGTAGACTGCTTGTCTCACTAGCATGCTAGAAATATTTTACCTCTGCCAAAAAAGAAGAAAGGCGAATGGACGAGCGCACACCTTCTTCAAGGGATATCTTCGCAATTTTAGCGAGCCATTAAATGCTTGGATCTGAGAATTTTCCAATAGGTGGTTGGCCAGGTAGTTCAGACTGTCGCTGCCACGGATGTGGTGAACAGTACCGCTGGGGTTTGATCACTATAGGTAAAATTACGTGAGGAGTATTTGACGAAGGCGTACCGATTGTCTGGGAGAGCGAATGACTGGCAAAAGCCCCAACCGTTCGAATGAGTATATCTTTTCAAGACCAGTTTCGTAATCCCTAGGTAGCTCAGCCATTTTCCAACTCGAATCCTTGGCCCAGACAAGCCTCACCAGAATCAGGAGCAAGAATGAAATCACGGTCCCTGTACCTACGTGTGACAGGACCAACGGACTGCAAAGCAGCCGCTGTATGAACCCCGCCAAGGATTGGATGCGTATCCTGTGCGACATTCAGATTTTGGTCACGATCAATATCTGTTCATACATGACAATGGAAACATTCATATTTTCCCCAATCAGCCCTGACGATCAGTCAGTACCTGGCGATGACGAAGGGACAAGAGTTGTCGGACCTTGAAGACGCACGTCCGCACCGATGGCAATGCCATCCGCGCATCAACTGAAAGCTTGCGGCAACGGCAACGGGAATGTGGTCTTCCGGGACAAGTCGCGCGTCGAAATCTGATGGAAAGACCGGCGATTCTCGCGGCTGCAAGAAGTCTGAGATATATTCGAGTCCTTCAGGACGTGCACCAGTCCAGAACTGCGGGCAATCGGGGTTCAAGCACATCCACCCTGTCCTATAAATGTGCGGAGAGAGATTATCACATCCGCCGCAAAGGTGAGTGACCGGAGGTTGGGTGCATTTCAATGCAATTGGAGCACCTGATCTCAGCGATGAGATTGAATCTAGCATGGACTATCAGGGGATTTACTAAACGTAAGCCACCATGGATCCCCCTGTTGGCTCATTCAGCAGCTGATGCCCAGGAACATGAAAAAACGCGAACCTGTCCGGCGCACCACTGGAATGCGAACTTGTATCGTACAACTTTGGAACCGCTGACATCATGTACTTCGGCTAAGTGAATGATTAGCTTCTCTATGCAGGGGAATATCGAACCGAACCCCAGGCAGAAACGACAGTATAAAAACCTGTTGAAGTACCAGGGAGTATCAATACCGAAAGTTAAGCAAGATTAGCACAGAAACACGAACCAAGAACAGCTAAATAGATTTTCTTGTCCTTTAGCTTGAGTGGAAATTTGGGGTATTTGTCGTCTACAAGAATGACCAAGGGGGTACCGGCGGAACAATTGCTGATTAGGGCTCGAACCGAGGGATGCCCGCCCTTCTGGTCCTCCACCGTTCCATCTGTGTGTGTCCCCCCGCCACTAGACCAGTGAGATTTATGCCGATAGAATTCACAAAACTGCAGGCATACCCATGGGATATGATGAATTCCCCCCCATGCAGGAAGCAGTCGCGTCTATAAAAAAAAATGAGACGATTTTCATTCGAGAGCTATTACACCCACTCGGATCCGAAACTACTCAGCATGTAGCCTTTAGCGACGCCTTTATTCTGATACACGCCCCCGTGGAAGCTTCGAAACCAGGGTAGTGTTTCGCACATTTCCTGCCGACTCTGTTGACTCTTGAGCCCTCAGCTGACAAAAGTAATTTCGAATCAACGTGCCTGGGACCACAGTGGAGGGAAACCCGTGGCGATCGGCCAGCCGTAGGCAAAAGAGGGGGTAGTTTGCGGATGATAGCTCTCGTGGATTCCAACAGGGCTCAGTAGCATTGAGGTGGCAGATAGCGAATGGTTTCCGTGCGCCTGCAATTGGGGAAACGTGATTGGAAACTGAGTAAAGCATAAAGTCGGGTTCATCAGCTGGAAACTACGTCCCACCTGTCCTGCTTTTGCCCACGACATCTCTCCGTGAGTGGCAGCCTTCGCTGAGACTCGATTTGAGCTTGAATCGGCAGACGTCACTCCCGGGGATACGACGACAGACTGTCAATGCAAATCATTAGAGCTGGCATTAAGAAGAAGAAAAGGCTCACAAGTGGCAATTTGTTCACTTCGTCTGCGTGTTTCCCATCCTTCACCCCCTCCGCTTTGCACTCGCTACAGGCAATCGCGAGGTCCTCTGGGGGTATTATACGCCCACGTCCACGTCCGACGCACACACGCCGCGTGACACGCGCGGCGGATTGGCTCGAATTCGATGCATTACGAGGAGGCGGAATCGGCTTGGAGACCTCTGCAAGCTGGAGGTTCGTGTGGGAAGTCATGCGCATTTGATTGGGGGAAACTAGGTCGCCTACGAGGTTGTCGCACAAGCGCTTCGAATGCCAAAGCATACTTAGTGGGTCGGAATCGTTTGCTGGACTTCTTTGGTAATAGTGCGCCAAGACTTGATCATCTGTCTTTGCCTGATAAGGGTGGTAAGCTTTCATCTGCGGAAAGTGACTCAAGACTCACAACGAGCTCTGCGACCTCGCGGTAGAAACCTGCACACAGGGTCAAAACGCGGAGCTGCCAGATATAAATATTTGTGTCATGTAAGTCAGCGATATAAAGCAGGTACCTGCGGATTCTGCGGCATGTCTTGGAATTGAAATTGTGGGGGATTTGTTCCAGTAGTTCTCGTCTGTTTAGCCGATTTAGGACCAGGGCACTGTTTACCACTACTAGGCTCTTGTCGGATGTGGCGCTTTGGCGCTCGGGAATCCGTAAGACTGCCGGCAATACGGGCTTCCTCGTCTTCTTCCGTTTCCTGACGTCGGCGTTTCTGGACTGGGGATGCTTTGGGGCAAGGGCCTGATTCATGCAGTGATAAATGACTTAATTCTACAGATTAGACCAGAAGTCCGAAGAAATGCTTAAGGTCGTACTGTGAATGGCGTACACCAGTTCTTGGACGCGTGGTGACGTGTCACTGTCAGTTGGAACTTGAGCTGCTTGGACCAAACGTATATCAATACCGGATTGATCCGTCGGCTCATCTTACCTAGGGTTGTGCGCCGTGCCCGTTACTGAATTATTTCATTCAATTCGACAGTCACGCATCACGGACCCCTCTGTCGATGTCGAATATCGGTCGATGTCACGTGTCACGAAGGCTTTTGTCGAACCTCCAAGCCGTCATGATTATGCTCCCCACCGCCCCCCCCCCCCCCCCCCACCCCCCTAGGAGAGCAAAATTTCCGGAAGTTTGTCGAAATTTTGGAGGGTGTCACACAAAAATTCGGCCGCTGTCGAAATGTCGAATAGGTAAATCCGGTCACGCGTCACACCCCCTGTCGATTTGTATGAAATAATTCAGTACGGGCACGGCTGTTGCTTCGACGGGAGGGCGATGGACAGGCCCGTCCCGCCGTGGAACCTGGAGAAATCTCTACCGTCACGGGTGACGGGGATCATTTTTTTTTTTTCCATCGAGCATAATTCACACTCATTGCTTCCTAGGAAGCAGCAAGGGACTGAGCAAGCTTGTCACTGTCTCTTTTATGAGTGCCACGACAAATTTCTTGCGGCATATATTACTTTCCACCGACAAAAGACTATAATAATCTGAGCGTTGGCCGGTCGATTTTGCGGGGAGGGCCTTGGCATCGGACCGGAGCGGCACTCTATTCCTTACGTGCGTAGGACGTTTGCCCTTGCCCCCCCCCAGTTTTGTGGAACCTATCGACCGGCCGCGAAACATCCAAAATCAGTATATGGGCGTCCGGGACACCCATCACTGCAGCAAGTATTATGTTCCCACGGCAGCCCCCTCTTTCTGATGGGCGTCCCGGACGCCCATCACTGCAGCGGGCACTTTTTTCTCACGCCATGCCCCCTCTCTCTGATGGGCGTCCCGGATGCCCATCACTGCAGCAAGCATTATTTTCCACACTGCGCACATTCTCTCTCTGGTTTTGGATGAACACAAGTAGCAGATATTAGATATTCAGTATTCAGTACAGTCGCGGCGAAAAAACTTGTCCAAAAACTTGTCCCAAGCCGTTTGGGCTCATTTCTTGACCAAATCACTTCAAATAAAATCCTGCCATGAAGTTCTTGTGTTTTCATGAGCTTTCACATAGTTTTCCCAATATCTCACCTCTGTAATTGACCCTGAATAAAATAAATATGGGCTTTCCGAAAAATCAACTTTACAGAACCATCATGTAGGAAGAAAAGGTATATACAGCATGAAAGCACTTGGAAAGGCGAACATATTAGTATTTTAGTTCATGTGTATTGATAGGGATTTGAGCTCACACTGGAGCCTGCAAGTTGGCCATTTTGAGCAATTTTGGCCAATTTCTCGCCAAAGTTGCCAATTTGCACTGCACACTGTGAGCTCAAATCCCTATCAATCCACATGAACTAAAATACCAATATGCTCGCCTTTCCAATTAATTTTGTGCTGTATACACCCTTTTTGCATACATGATGGTTCTGCAAACTCAATTTTTCGGAAAGCCCTTATTTATTTTATTCAGGGTCATTTACAGAGGTGAGATATTGGGAAAACTATGTGAAAGCTCATGAAAACACTAGAACTTCATGGCAGGATTTTATTTGAAGTGATTTGGTCAAGAAATGAGCCCAAACGGCTTGGCACAAGTTTTTGGACAAGTTTTTTTCGCCGCGACTGTATATGGGCGTCCGGGACGCCCATCGCTACAGCAAGTATTATGTTCCCACGGCAGCCCCCTCTTTCTAATGGGCGTCCCGGATGCCCATCACTACAGCAGGCACTTTTTTCTCATGCCATGCCCCTCCCCCTGATGGGCGTCCCGGACGCCCATCACTGCAGCTTTTCCCACACCGTGCACATTCTCTCTCTGGTTTTGTATGAACACAAGTAGCAGATATTAGATATTCAGTATTCAGTATATGGGCGTCCGGGACATCCATCACCGCAGCAAAGAGTATATTCCCACGGCACACCCCCTCTCCCTGACGGGCGTCCCGGACGCCCATCACTACAGCAGGTGCTATATTCTCACGCTACACTCTCTCTTTAGTTTTGTATGAACACGATTATTTGTAGCATAGTATCTATCCAACTAGCTGTGCTTTTGAAGCAAAGAGTATTTGGCGAGCAGATTTTATTGCAATGTCAGGATATGGGCATCCGGGGCGCCCATCACTGCAGCAAGTACTCTCTTTCTGATGGGCATCCCGAACGCCCATCATTACAGCAGGCAATCTTTCCCAGGCTATGCCCTTTTCTCTGATGGGCGTCCGGGACGCCCATCACTGTAGCGCGTACTATTTTTCCACGGTATACCCCCTCTTTCTGATGGGCTTCCCGGACGCCCTTCACTGCACCAAGTACTATTTTCCCAGGTCCTGCCCTCTCTCTCTAGTTCTGTGGGAACACAATTATAATTTTACTGCAATATCTATCCAACATGTTGTCCTTTCTAAGCACAAAGAACATTTTCCTACACCCTGCCCCCCTCTTTCTGATGGGCGTCTGGGACACCCATCACTGCATTATTTTCCCACGCCATGCCCCTCTTTCTCTGATGGGCGTCGCGGTCCATACTCTCTAGTGGAGAGTTAATTTTTGGCTTGCAAAAGTAGCTTGCGCCCGCGCAGAATGGCTTGTTTCGGGCGCGGGCATGGATTTTGGTGGCATCGCAAGCCCACGCCCGGCATTCCGGCTTGCAAGCCATTTTATCGGCTTGGCAAGCCATTCTGCCGGTTTGGCATCAGCCAAAAAACCAAAGTGGCTTACGCTCACTGCCCCAATGAACACATTTGAATGATCTGGGGCACTCTCGGGCCCAGGATATGCGAGTATATGCCAGGAAATCATTGTTTTGCTTCGGCAACAAAGCGGCTTGCGCAAGCCATTCTGTCTGACTAGCAGTTTACCCATGCTACTCCACGGACATTGGGTATTAATTAAATTTCTCAAATTTGCCAGATCTTTGCTCGTCGCAGCCTTGTAAGTAATTGAACAGTCCGAATTTAAATATTGGAGTCAACAGAATGTGACTCAATATTTTTTTTACAAGATATGCCATCGCTTCGCTCCGGCGCGGGCGTTCTAAGATTCTGAGAAGTTGTCCTTCATTCAGGAATTACTGTTGGGTACACACATCCGACGTGAATTTAATTGAACGTTCGGAAAGCCGTGTCGGACGCGAAGGGGCATCCCAGATGCTGTGGGCAGCCTATGTGTTTCCAGACATTCCAGCTAACTGCAAAACCGGAGAGCCTTTACGGAAAAAGCTGGCCAACGCCACCTGATGTCAGTTCCCCTTTAGGCAGTTAGCTCCACTCCCTTCGCCACTCAGCTCCAAGGCGTAGTACACCATGCATTACCTGTCCGGATCCCTTCCACCATGTCAAACAATTACCGCTACATCCCACCCGAGCCATTGTGCGGGTTGGGAGGTTGTCCAGGACTCGGGCCTGCTGCGTCGACTTATATGTATCGATGTTGTACCGTCAAGTCGTCATAGAGTTTATTGTGGCCCCACCTCCAAGTCTCTGACACACGAACTATATAATTCAAACACCTCCGTCTCTTGAAATATGGACACTATATCTCATTCAAAAATATTTTCTACTACATTCTACTTACTACACAACCGCTTCATGAAAGCGCTACTGTTCGAACCACGGCGTGACCGTGTATCGTCTCTCTCGTGGGCGGGTGGAGCTGAGCGTCTAAACGGGGGAACTGACGTCAGGTGGCGTTGGCCAGCTTTTTTCGTAAAGGCTCTCCGGTTTTGCAGTTAGCTGTCAGGACAGCTTGGAAAGGGTACGTAGATCTTCTATGTTACGACCTATTTTTTGGGTCAGGGCAAGAGTATGTAAATGGCTTATGCAGGACCTAAAACCTCCTGCGGATCCCATTCCACCCGTTCGCTTTCTGCGAAGTTTAGGAAGCGCCAACGGGTGCGGTGAAAGGCATCAAGCGAACGGGGTCTGTGAACGATTGTGGGCCGTGCCTTTAGGGACCCTGATGCCGGGTTTGCACCCGGAAATGTGAGAACGACATGCTCTGAGGCAAATGCGATTGGGGTGAGAAGTATAAGCGTTAAAGGCAATAGCATCGGTAGATTGGGCAGTTTCCGGACGGAAAAGCTTCGCGAGATAGCTGGTTCAATTGTGGAGCCATTCAATACATACCATTCAATACATACATCTTGTCACTACTGAAGCACCTAAAGCAGAACTGGGCCTCAGACCGACAGACATGGATTCTGTGATACGCGTGATCGAGAAAAAGAATCAGAGGCATGCCTATCCAAAGCCAAATGGACATGGACAGTAGTATTGGAGAAGAATATAATGAATGTCGAGCAACGGACCTCGCAAAGTGAATAAAATTTTAATCAGAGCGTTTCGATGGCCACCGAAAATTTGCGAAATGACGAACCCCTGACGGCTCAGACTCGCAGATGCCAAAATGCATCAGTGAAGAGAGGTCTGGCTGCTTTGAGGACTGCGCGAGATCAAGTCAGTTGCGGCTACCTCACAGTGAACTGTCTACAAATACACGAGTCTGCACATGCCCGAGTCCCTAGGCATGGAGCGCCAGGGTTGCTTGCAGGTGTGACTAGAGGGTTAATTAGTATGAAAGCTCATGCGCACCTTGGCGTGGGTGTCGTCGTTACAGAATGAGGCCGAACAGTCGGGTAGAGATCTATTGCATGACCTGCGGCAAAGTAGACGTGGCGGGGATCAACGGAGCGGCAGGACAGAGCAGCAAGGAATGTACAGAATAAGGGTGGTCAGGTTGATAGCCTCACGACGGTGTTGAGCGGCGTAAAATTCTGCAGTAAAGAGATGCG
This sequence comes from Mycena olivaceomarginata, assembly GCA_029378375.1. NCBI lineage: Eukaryota > Fungi > Basidiomycota > Agaricomycetes > Agaricales > Mycenaceae > Mycena > Mycena olivaceomarginata. The sequence goes on along the minus strand of JARKIC010000112.1, from coordinate 65,034 downwards.
CCGCGTCAGGCCGAATGCATAAATAAAGCGTAGGAAAGGAAGCGTACGTTTGGCGTGATATTCCACGTGAACTTGTGCAACGTGCCGGGGAAAGAGAGGCCGTTATTGAAGACTTCTTGAAGCCGGATGCAACAGATGGGCCAATGATTGGGACGTCATTCGATTGTCGAGGAAGGTGTTCAAGACATGGAGGCATCCCAGAATCGAGAGACCAGGCCCAAGAGTGAATGTGAAGCAGATGAAAGGGAGGGCGGCCAACGTTCATCGCTGAGCGGAGAGCTGTCTACATGTTGATGAGAGAATGCGAAAGGCCATAGCAGCAGACAGGACAGTTCTCGCCATCGGTATGAATTGCAGGATGGCGTTTTGTGCCAAAACACCCAAGGGTCTTGCACGACTTGAGCGATGTTTTGATTCCACAAAGGAGTGACCCGTCCTGGTCGAGGCCTTGTAGCGTCTTGGAGAATTCTTACCGATTGCAGTGGATCCTCCAGCGACGTGATGAACCAAGCCTCTGAAAGCCCTAGACGACTTGAAGTCTTGTGTCTTGCTCATTTTGAGAAGAAATGGGTCGTAATTTTGCGGATCCGAAGCGGTAGGATTGACCTGAGAAGGAGAAACGCAGCGGGAGGGCAGGGAGACGGTGAGGTGAGAAGAGCGAAGGAAGATCCGACCAACGTTCCTTATGAGCGGGTCTTGAGCGCACGACTGTGGAGCGGAATGGAATATGCCTGAGTTCTTCCAAGCTAAAATGTGATCGGCTTGATCAGTTTTCAATTTCCGTATCCAGAAAGAGCATAATACCATAACGCCTGAGCCAATGCTCTGGAGCAGGGAACGTGGTTGAGAAAAAAGTTCAAATTGAGGAAATCTGCTTAAGATGCGAGTAATAATAGACGGATGTTGCGGATATGTTGAGCACTGTATTGAGATGGCAAGATGCTGCTGGGAGGCGTTGAGGAGGCGGGATGATCGTGGGGAGAGGGACCAAGCAATGGTAGACAGGTGTCGCTTTTCAGTGGGCCTTGAGCGCTTGATTCACGGCATGGGGCGCCTCTAAAAGGATTGGCGCGTCATAAGTGACAGGCCCCCGAAAGCTATACTGTGATGTGCAGAAAATGTGCAGACAAAAGGGTGGCGCCCGAGATAATGGAATGGGGGAGGAAGCAGACGAACACGCACGATGTAGGGGAGGACATGACAAAGGCGTTTAAGAGAGATTGCGCAAGAGGCCTTTCCTTTTGTACGGAAATTGAGCGGTTGATCGGATAGGTCGAAAATAACGTTATGGAGCGTCCAAATCCCTGGACCAAAGCTAATTAGGCATGGAATCGGAAATAGGAATCCTGAGGCACAATTCAGGTCCTTGCGAACAATGTTCATGACGCTGTCGAATTATTGAAACTCCCCACAATGGCGACCGCTGGAACGGTCCCCCCAGCTAAGAATCCCACTGTGACCGCTATTAGGATGGACATACGGGAGCTGCCGGGCGGAGAGTGGGAGAAAAAGAAGACTGTAAATATGCGCACATAAAATCAGGGCATCTGCTTAAGATACGAGTAATGTGGGGTGAGCCCCAGAAAGCAAAAGTAAATTGGACTGCCCAGGTGCGCGGGTCTTGGAGTAGTTGAGAAAAATAGAGCAAATTAGGAAACGTACAAACAGGTGCAATCTGATTCGAGGCATCTGCTTAATATACGAGGTATCCATCTACACTCGACCTGTCACTGTTAACGTTGCCCAATATATCTTAGCATCCGACTTCTATAGCTTTCCCTATACCTATGTTGGCGGCGATGCTCATTCACTCATTCACATTGTATTCATGATCCAGCACTCAATCCAGGGTCTCTGTGGGATCTATAAAGTGTGTATTAAGATGGGGGACATGTTCAAAGGTCCTTGATAACTTACCACAATGATCAATGTCGCAGCTTAGCCGCCGTTCTCCCTCCCCCACTTTCCTTCGTAAAATTTGAGATCGTGATCGCACATTCTCACGGTTTGGCTGAGTGTTTAATATTTTCTTTGATATTGGCGGCAAGCTCTCGCTGGCATTGTGCCCATTGCGCAGTAGAGCGACGGGCATTAATCATTCTGGGTCTCTTGGACTGGGCTGAGTGTCAAACAATAAATCAATAAACATAGCACACTCATGTTTTTGAGATTCTCTTTCGATTCTCTCTCCCTTCGTTTCTTTTGACCCAAGATTAAAGTTTCGGACATGGGGTCGATTCTAGTCTTAAAAATGGGTAGGCAATCGAAATCTGAATTTTTTGAGATTTTTCCGATTTTTTTTTTGAAATTTTCCCACGGGGGAGGTGGGGGGGGGGGGGGGGGGTTCGGCCATTTTTTTTCAAAAAGTGTCCAAAACGATGCGAAAGAACCAGGAAAAAATTGAAAAAAAAATGATTAAAAATATTCATATCTACCATCAAAACCTCTATAACTTGGGAACGGCTGGTCAGAAAAATCTGAAAAAATCAGATTTCGATTGCCGACCTATTTCTACGCCTAAAACCGACCCTGAGTCCGAAATTTTAATCCCGAGTTCCCCTTGGTCTACGTATATCTCGCGGGATGCCACGATTTCCCCGCAAGTTAAGCGACGTGATGATCCTTATCTCATTTGCGGGAAAGGGATCTAATCACGTATCTTTTTAGGCGGTAAGTCCGAAATCAGCTGTTTATTTTGCGGCCAAAGCTCTTTATCTTGCGGCCGAATAAATGTACACTTTGACCGCCATAGTTTTCAGCATTCATTGAGAAAATACAAGACCTGGGGATCACAACAGCCGTATACAACGCCGAGCTGAACAAGAAACATCAGTTCCTATCAACCCCGCGGTTTGGTGAATTTGGTGGGAGCTCCCAGAGATGTCACTTTCGACATCAGTGTTTGTAGGCCGGGAGATCCGACGAAACCTCCCCGTGATATCAAAGCAGTCAAAACTTCATGTCAAGCTGCAATTTCAAAACCTTTTGAGATTTGAGATTTAGCAGGAATATAGGTATAGTTTCCCTTCAAAATTTTCATTTTGGAGAAATCGGAGGTGGTCTTAATTTAGGGTTAAAAATGGTGAAATTTGAGCAGAAAAATATCAAAATTAGGGTTCCTAAACTGCCGCCATTCTCGCTTTTCTTTTGTCCTACTCTGCTCTGGCAACATCTAAATCCTTGGCCTGAACCCCACGGTGAGAGTAATACTTCCTCACTGCAAGCTCGGCAATCGGTCCAGTGGCCCCAAGTCGATAGACGCTCGCATAGCGATCAGTGCGGCGAAAGAACCGCCGAATGGTTGGAAGGGGACAGAGCTGAAGCGATTCAGTAACCAGGTCCTTGGCCTTCTGCCAGTTCCCATTCAATCTTTCACAGAATCAATTTCCCATGCCAGATCCGTGTCGGCGTCGCTGTCAGAGCAAGGGTCCGGAGATCCGGAGGTGTTGTGGGGTGTCTGGATGGGCAAGAACCTCCCACCGGGACCCCTCACGTCGTGCGATTGGTGCTTCGCGAGCTTCGGCATGGTCTGGAGTGACGAGGAGTCAGCTAGAGCGAGATTGATGGCGGCGCACCGCCACAGCACCGCCACTGAATGGCGAAATCTTGGTGCGAAAATTTTTATGTTATATTTTCAATGTTCTGCTCCGGGGAATATCTAAAGGGCCTTCCTATTGTACTATCTACACCCTCAAATACATTGTCAAGCAAAATCTGAGCACCTACAGTGCCGGACAATCAAAGTCGACAAATTTGATGGACCATTTACCTAGGTCTTGGCAGGTCATCGGCAAGCTTTTAAACGATGGGAAAGGTGTTTTTACATCCAAATGGTTCATCTGGCACGAGCCGATTTCCCTCAAACTCAAAAATAAGTTTTGACCACCTCAAAATTTTGGCCAAGCACCGAAAATTAGCCGAAAAATACCGAAAAAAATACCAATCGACTCCTTTTTGAAAGCGCTATCTGAATCCGTTGAAATCTGAGAAATTCCACGAGCCGTTCTTCCAAAAAATCGATTTCCTTTTTGGGATAGCAGGTGGGCCAGATCGTGATTGACCAAGATTAGATTGTCCAGGGCAGCGTGGATACCTCGAGGCACGGTGCATTGTGGATACCTCGAGGCACAGTGCATTGTGGACACCTCGAGGCACCTCAGGACACGGCTTGCACTTTTCCACTGCACTCTCACTACCACAATATGGCTCCTGGGCGCTGCCGCCCAGCAAAGGGAAAACCCAACACATCTGGACTTCAGAATCAGAAGCCTCGCACTCCAACCTCTGAGCCCGAGCCAGCACTGGCTGAGCCAGTATACAGTCCTGACTGGCCAACAGACCTTGCAAGCGATGACGAGTCTGAGGAAGAGGAGGCGAATTTGGCTTTTGAAGATGGGATGAGGTCAAAAGCTGCCTCAGATGTTGATATTGATTCAGATGTGGAACTGGAGGATGAGCAGGACACATTTTCCCTCGCTACAGAGGCTCTCGACGACGAGGTGCTGCTGGAGAAGCTTCTTTCACAGTCGGAGAAGGTTGGGGAGGATGCAGATGATGAGGAGTGGGTTCCAAGTCGTGTTCGATACCAACGGCAACGGCGCAAAGAGGAAAGAACTGGTGTGTGTACTGCAATCTAAATAAAATCTGTACCAAACAATATTTCAGCCCAGGGTAAATACAAGAAGGGTCCCGATGTTGCATCCAAATCATCCCGTACCCAGCGGCGTTACCGTAATTCTACTGCCAAGCAGACCAAACTCAACTTCACAAATCGTCCTGCTCCACGCACCAGTGATGGTCTGCATGAGCCTCCATCCACCATCGAAACAGCAGCGGTCTCCGACAGTTCTGCAATGTCTGGCATTGAGGAGGATCTTCCAAATCTCCTTGATGACGACTCACAATCGGAGGCATCTGCAATGTCAATTGACGGCAGTGCCAACTCGGCAGCAGGTTCAGACTCTGATTCGCCACTGGACCATGCTCTGCCTCCCTCTCGACCTGAGGATGATGTGATGCACGAGTGGGAACTGGAGGCCGAATACGAGACACTAATCTTCGGGGGTGTTGATGAAATTCGGGACTGGGGCATGCTACGGGATCATATCAAGAATGATCTCAAGAAGAAGGCAAAAACCCTGACTCTTTCCCAGTTCAACCAGCTCACAATAATTCGTAATTTCGCCACTCTTCGTCTCAAAGGTCTTGGTCGTCTTGCTGCGAGCCAAGCGATTGCACACCAGTGGCATGAGGGCGAAGGCCACCACTTCGCTCGGCAGGTTCGTACTTTGGCCCGGCATTACCAGCGCTTCGAGAAGCTGCCTGTCGAGAAGCGTGGTGGCTTGCGCACCTCTCGAAGTCTCCGCTGCGATGAAACAGTCAGAACAGCTGCTCGGGACTGGCTCATGGCACAGAAGGTTGGGAGTGTTCGACCCATGGTGGGTTATGGAGCAGCTCTTGGTTCAAATCCGAGCTGCAATTAAAATCTTTGAAGAGGCACATCCTGGCTGTCAAGCTCTCTTCATCTTTGACAATTCATCTTTGCATGCATCACTGGGATCAGATTCGCACTTCATGCTTTCGAGATGAACAAGGGGAATGGCAGGAAACAGCGATTCCAGAAGGACACCATTATTCCTATCTCCGACTCTGTCCCAGCTGTTCACATGCGTGGCAAACCCTAGAGTATGAAGACAAGCGATGGTCTACAGAAGGGCCTGCAACAAGTTCTCAAGGAACGAGGCTTTGAAAATTTGGGTAAGATGCGGGCGAAGTGTAAACCTGTCTGCCCTTTTGAGAACCAGAACTGTTGCATGGCTCATCTTCTCAAGCCACCAGGAGGATTTTGCCAATCAGGTCTCTATGCTTGAGCAAGTCATCACCGAGGCTGGACACCTTTGTATTTTCCTTCCCAAGTTCCATTGCGAGCTTAATCCGATTGAAATGGTCAGTAATTTCTTTCTCTATTCTAACTCAGATTTGACTGAAAAATACAGTACTGGGGTTGGTGCAAATACCGTTACCGCCAGATTGAGAAGAACACTTTTGATCAAGCAAAGAAAGCTGCCTTTGATTGCCTTGATGCTTGCCCAACCGAGGTCATCAGAAAGTTCCTAAATCGTTCTTGGCACTTTATGATAAATGGGGACCGGCACCGCCCTTGATCGGAACGGCAGCTTTGTCCCTGTTTGGTTCACGGGGACGCTCGGTTCCCGTTTTGCAAACCCTAAAGCTTTTCACCTCCTCACTTTAGCCTCTTGAACCAAAGAGAGAGTCATGATGAAATTAGCATTAGAATGGCGCTATCAGAGCGGATTTTCCTTTTTTGTCCTGTACATCAAATATGACGACTTTCTTGGGAATGTTGAGCAATATATCAGGGACAAAGGCCAAACTGAAAAATCCGGCCTGAAGACCCTGTGAACACATCGTTTAGCTACGACTTTCTGCGCGGAAACGAGTCAATTCACCTTGAATTTGAAAAACCTTAGGGTTTTTACACAGTTTCAGTAAAATCAGCAACTACGGGCCACGAAAGGAGAAAGTTGTTCAGTTTTTTTGAGATATGGCTCTTGGTATACTCATGAAGACTTGATATTTTGCAAACATGCTTATAGTCATGCCAACGGGTCGGAAACGAGGCAAAACGAGGTGAAGGACTTGAACTGTGACAACTGTCACACCCTGTGACTACTTCATTCGCTCTACCAAATTCGCCGCCCTGGCCGCATTCCTCACCCATACTTTCTCAAAAAAAAAATCGAAGGGAAACACACTTGTTTTAAACGGGTCTGTGCATTTGGAGTTGTGATATCATGTTAGAAGCGATTGAATCTTGAAAACATCATTTGGGACGACATTTTCACAGGAATGCCAAGGTCAGTGTTCACGAAACCATAAAAAAAATAGCCATTTATACACGAGAACCTTCCTCTGCATTTTGAATGACAATTTTCGAACAAGAGCCACCATAAACATCAGTTTCAATGTTCCAGACTATTGAAAGCACGGGAAAAGTTCGAATTCTTGTGGAAATTTTTGCAGAGCCAGACACTTTTGGACTTTGGCAGTATTTTATCTCGCAAAAATGAGTACATCCAGTGCATGAGGAAGTGAGTACACGAGGGAACATGCGAAAGTGAATAATGAAAGAGAATAGACAAAGACAAACATGCGCTCCGATCAAGGGCGGTGCCGGTCCCCACTTTATGGATGCATATCGTAAAGGATTGACGGGAGACGCTGCCGCATGGGCAGTAAAGCAGCAAAAGGGGCATCGGAAGGTGTCACAGACGGCGATGCTGAAGCTTGCTCCAGGGGGCATTCCTAACTAGGGTACATTAAATATTTTTCTACTGTACCGAGCCCAAGAGGGGTACACAAACTTCATTTTTGACCTCAAAATTTTGGCCGCAGCTAAAATGTCGTGGGAAAAACCTCGGAGGTGGTTTTTTGGCCCTTTTCGAGGTCTGGGAATCTGAATCTGAGCTCAGATTTACTCGGAAAATTCGCGTTCGCCGGCAATCAGACTTGTCGACTTTGATTGTCCGGCACTGTAGTAAGCATTACCAAATCAGGACTCAAAGTTCTCACGAAGTTCGGTCCGCTACCATATCCCTTGATCATTCTGTGAGAGCCCTATCCCTTTGAGCTCCTGCGTGAGCTCCTCATGACATTCTGTAAACTTTAATACATTTCAAAAATGGCACATAAAATCGCAGATGAGAAGAAGTTTATTCAGATTCATATGTACAGTACAATTTGCAGTATAGAGTAGACTGATATGAGATGGGAAGAACGACCCGTAAACCGGCTGTGCGATGCCAAGATGCTCGTTCTTGTCTCCAAAGAAGATTGATCTTGAATCCGTTTGAAGCCAGCACTGGATTGACAGTTCTTGAATGATTTGAGTCTTGCGCGCTTGAGCGTTGACACCATTGAGACGTTCCAGAGTCCTTCGGTTTTGAAATGATATGAGAGAGGTCGGCTTTCAGGTACGTTTGAGCAGCACGGGCTTGCAGAAGAACGGGCATAGAACCACTTGGGAACGGTTTGCTTCGTTTGAAGACAAGGGAGCGAGCAACGCGAGAAAGGAAGTGGGACGAAGTGGGGTGAAAGAGGAGAGATGCGCTGGCAAGGTTACGTTTGTTTGGCTCATGACATCGGATCACACGTCGTGCACGGACCATTCTACAGCAAAAATGCGAACAAAGCAAATCCGGAGCTATTGACCTCATTTTTTGCACCATTGCATCCAGCATGTATGAAATAAATGTTAGGCACCCTTCAGTACAAGAATATAGACAAATAGATTGTCTCCCATAACTCTCCCACACAAAAGGTCACAGAGTCATTCTCAGGATGTTCCGCTGATCTCTTACTGTACTATTTCGCTCAATTCGAAAATGCACGTGATTTTTAAATTTTCCGACAAATCTCTAAAATCGAGAAAAAATTATTGCGAAGGTTTCCAGAAATTGGGTGTGACGCGTGACATTTGAATTGAACGAAATAGTACAGTATCAAATCTCCCCCCGACATCCGGCGTCAGGCCTCTTGAAAACATCGTACCAAATTGGGGGTGTAGACGAACACTCTAGAGCGATTGCCAACAGTCTCAGAGGAATTGGTCTTGTCAGGCGAGCTGGTTTCACCTGGGGCTTGAGGTTAATATCCAATCCGGACCGAGAGAATACGCCTCACCTCGAACCTCTTACTGATATGGATCGGGAATACCTTGAATCCCAGCAACCGGTTCACCAATGGAGGACAGACTTCTATGATGAGAAAGACGCACAATCCCAGGAGTTGCAGCTGCAAGAGGCCGATGCCCTTTCACCTTTGGATTTAACAAAACTTGTGTTTGCCATGGAGTGTTTGTTTCTTGAGGAAGGCGTCACCTTTGAGAGGCTCCTGCTGGAAAAGACCAGGCCCAGCGTATGTGACTATTATTATCCTTGCACTGCTCGTCGACATCGTGTAGAGAAACGGCAACTTGTCAACCTGCGCATTTGTCTCATCAAATATCCGCAGCTGCGCAGCCTTTGAACATCGCACCGCGGATTTTTTTGTTTTCCAGGATCACCCCGCGGCGCCCGCACATGCCATGCGCCGGAAACTCTCTGTGCAGCTCCGAGGTATTACGCGTTCCAAAGCTGTGCGGCATCAGGAAGGCGACACTGGGCCATTCCTTCTTATTCTTTGTTGCGCATAATCCATGCAATCAGCTGCACCTCCATCAATGACTCTCGGAACCTGCCATGGGTCGCGCCGTGCCATTCTTCACTGCGCGCTTCTTACTTATGACCGGAATTTCAACGCACCCACAGAAGGTCATCAGGATTTACATCCGGATCTCCCGCGAAGCGAATCTGGACAGAGGCACATGGCACAGGCCTAGGGCTGGGCGCCGTACCGTTACGGTATACGGCCGTATACTTTACGGGTTTTTACGGGTACGGCAGTGCCGTACCGTACCGTAAAATGTCTCGCCCAGGGCCCCACGGTACGGGTACGGCGCCGTTACGGCCGTATACGGGGTTTACGGCCGTACATTGTTTCCCACACAGCTTCAGCCATGTTGTTGCCGGAATGATCTCCTATAAGCTCTCGAAAATCGATCATTGTTTCCTCTGGCATAAAATGAGTAACAAAATTAAACATGGAGGTGAGCAGTGCATTGAGCTTTCCACTGTTAGTAACATAGTGTGCAACAATAGCAAGGAAGGCGTAGCCGCTGCTCGACGTCCATCATGCATCAAGTGATATTGAGACCTTTGAATTGAGACCCTGGTGAAAACAATAAAGTGGCGGTGGTACTACCAGAATGACTGAGCTTTCTCAACCTCTTGAGATACACCACTTCTTCATTTTTTCCATAGTGCCATGCACCGCTAGCAAAAGCAATTTCTTCGTCTGTTGGCTCCGTGTCCTGGCCTTCTGTGAGCTTGGACCGTTCCAATAAGATTTGAAACAGGTGGTGTTGAGCAGGAAATGTCTTCAAGTGCGAAATGAGACCTAGAAGTCTGCAGGTTAGATTTGAACAGTAAAGGAGGTAAGAGCCTACCGGTGACACTTGCTTTCATAGCGGAGCGAGAAGGGACAGTTTTACTGGGAAGTGAATCGGCGATCTAAATGAACAAGAAATTCAAAAACCGACCTCCCAGCAGTATGGTGAAGTGCGCACCTCGACATTGATGCCGCGTAAAGTTACGGCTTTTACGGCCGTAACGGTACGGCCATTTACGGGTACGGCCACCCGTACCCGTACCGTAAAATCTACCCTGCAGGCCCCGACGGTACGGTTACGGGTGCCGTATATACGGGTCTATACGGCCGTAATTACGGTAACGGCGTCCAGCCCTACACAGGCCAGTCAATATATTGCCAATGAGTAGCCTAATGGCGTGCATTTGCCCTGACATCCGATGTTCTGCTGCATGCTCGGAGGGTGGGCAAGGCCAAAGTAGGGCCGCCCAGGGCCGCCTTGCTTCTAGCACGGTGATTGGAATGAATTAAGTGATGGTTTGAAAGTTATGTTCATCCACGTGTTTCAAAAAATGTAACTCGCCTTTGATCACGTGTTTCAAAATGTAACCCAGTAATTCAAATTGTGGTGACCGGCAATGCAAAGGGTTTTGATGTCCGGCCGCCATCAGTCCTGCGTCCTGCTTCAACCGTCGACATTTTTGCCTGACCTTTGGTGAGAGACTGTTCCCGTTTCTCATCTTACACAGTGTCCCGGACACAGTTTTTATTTTGGGCCCCCCGTCATGCTTTTCAAAATACACTGGGGTGCTCCAGCATTCCTTTCAAATATTTTGCATCTGTTTCGACCGTAAATCCGCGACATTCAAACAACCAGTAACTCATGTGGTCTAGTGCTCTCTTCAAACCAGAGCTAGAAGCATTGCGAGCACTACCTCGCATCAATCACACGACCAGTTGCCGATACCACCTCGGACTTCTCACAGATGTCAACTATGGCTGTTCCAGCTTCTGCCGAACTTTCGGGTGCAGAAGACTGGCCCACATTCTGTGAGGACCCCTGACTATGCCTTGGCACCCTAGCCCCCGGTGCCGGACAAATTTTGGCAATTTTTGGGACCTAAACAAACAAAAACTGAAAATGTTCGCAGCCCGAAAAGAGTGGTTTTCGCCGTCTCAGAAAGGGTGGGAAAGTAAAATGTGTCCGGACAAATTTGCCCTAATTTGAGATTTTTGGGGGCTAGCCTTCAAAGGGATTATCAGGGGGTCCTATTCCGTGTCGATGTAATGCAATCCATTACATTTTAAAACACATTACTCTATTGCCCGACTGCAATCCATTGGATTTTCAAGCAATTTCAATTCCAGCAGGCTCACTGAGCTGTTTTTCGGCCCGCTCCCGAGAAATCGATAGCCCTGATTATTGCGGTCATTTTGCTCTATTCAGATTCCCCGCGGACACAATATTGACCTTTCCAGAGTCATGTATTTGAAAATGTAATGGACTGCAGTGTGGGCAATACAGTCATGTGTTTGAAAATGAACAGGATGCTGGCTGAGAACACGAGCCACCCAACACCCTGTATCTCCAGGGGACAAATGAGTGCACATTTTGCCTTGAGACCTGAGACATTAAAGACTCGTTCAACCAAGACATCTTGAAGTCCTTTCGCCTCGCCATTTGCAGTTGTCATCTTCTGCACCCGTCCTCGCTGTGCAGCAGATGGATTGGACTGAGGAATAATGGTATCATTTTTCTTCCATTGCTTGCCTCCATTTGATTTATTCATGTTGAATGCACAGAGTGCCCCGGAGGGAGTGAAGCATGAGCTGAAGACTGATCAAAAACGAAGAGAGCAGTGACCCTAGGATGCATATCATTGTAGATTTTGATTGCCTGCCTGACCTGCACAATCAACTGATCTGTGTTCCACCAAGGATCACCGTTTGACCTTGGATAAATTATCTTGCGAGCATCAGCAATAATATTGCCATCTTTCTCTCCTTGGACAAGCCGACCTGTGCCTTCTGTGATAAAATAAGAGACATGGATCAAACGACCTCAGCTTTTCTTTTGAAGGACTGTCTGCCCCTCAGTAAGCCTGAGGGGATTAATCAGCATTGAATCATAACAAATAAAGCTGGCTTAATATAATCAAGGGCATGAAAACAGCATTCATCGTGAAAGTACATAGGCGAAACTCGTTTCACTCCGGGTGGAAGTTTTGGCTCGACAACTTCCAGTGTTTTCTCCTCGTACTTTGTCCTGCGTACTTCAAATTCAGCCATCTTGGGGAGGAAGACACCTGTGCGATACTTCACAACATCCTCTCGTTCATCACCATCCATGTTGACCCCTTTCTTAATCGATGTCCTGCGATATCTAAGTCTGACGAGCCACCGCCGAGCAGTATGTTTGCTGATGATGGTTTGGAAGCCTACTCAAGCTGTCGCTTAGTTTACCCTATTTATTCGGATTCCATGCTTTCAGTAGTTCTTTCTGTAATCCTACTGACCTACCTGTGGCGCATCGTGTGCAATACTTATTTAAATAAACGATTTTAATGGCGATAACCAGGCCGGATAAATACCAAGGGAGCTGTGTGTAGGGTTCAACACGGGTCTACCCGCGGGTACCCGAAGGGCAACCCTTACCCGTACCCGTCAATACCGTACCCGACCAACCCACGGGCCGCAAACCCGTACGGGTTACCCGCGGGTGCTGCAGTACCCGCGGTACCCCAGACCCGTACTGCAAAAAACCAAAAAGTCAAGTTGCTTATATTGTCTGTGGACTGTTTATACTCTCCACGTACTCTGCTACCATATTTATTGTATATTTATGCCGAGAAAGTGATGCGCAGGTGAATGACAGCTGCCATACATGACCCATTCCCTCAAATTAAACCGGGATGCTCCGGAACACGTTCAAACACACTTTCAAGTGCCTGAAATATGAATACTAACTTCTCTGGATCCCAACAGGTCCCCTGACAATACCTTTGGACCCTAGGGCCCACGCCGGACAAAAATTTGACATTTTGGCTCGAAAACCTAGGTTCTGACCGGACAAAAACTGGGGTTTGAGGCCAGACAACCTAGGTCCTGTCCCGACAAAAAATTGGGTCTCGTCAGGCGAAAGTTGTCACCAAATTCAGCTGGAAATGATTGCTTCACCTCAAATTCAAGTTCAACTCGTGTGTATTCTGCATAGAAGAGTAGAAAGGGTATACGAGGAAATTTACATTTTTTTGGGTCGTGAGAGCGGAAAATTACCCGTGTGGGAAGCCTGGGCTAGGTCCCGTCCGGACAAATAACGCGATCTCGAGGAAATCTGTCCGGACAAAATCGAGGATTTCCGGAATTTCGGGCCCTAGCCTCCAAAGGGATTGTCAGGGGTCCTATCCCAACCTCACCTAAAATTGAAGGTCAAAACTCCACTTACAGGTAAGCTTTTGGTGGCTGAAAACCCGCGGGTTTACCCGCACGGGTACACGGTATTGCGACGGGTTGAAAAATCTCAACCCGTACCCGTACCCAGCTGACCCTCAGGTCCAAACCCGTGCGTGGACCCGGTACCCGTGTTGAAACCCTAGCTGTGTGCGCGTGTGGCAGTTCAAAGACCAGTCCTTGATATTTCAGTGAACTCGGTACAGACTTTTAACGGCGTTGTTCTATGAGTTCAGTGTTGTCGGATGGTGCTCCAGTTGCCAGCAGATATTAAAAACACAGCTGGAGGAGCGGTGGGAGATGGTGGGAGAAGAAAGAGAAGGCCATCAATATCAACCAAGTTTCAGCCGTAATAGCTGATGTGCACGGACCTTCCGCAGTGATTTCATCATTACTAAGGCAAGTCATCGGACCTGTAATTCTGGCGGATCTGGCGATGTGCGGCCATACGGGCCACATGTGCCAGATCCGCCAGCTCTTGCCATCTCTTCCCAGACGGATTTACATTTTTCTGATGTAGGCCATTCCATTCATTCCACCCATGCCTTCCGTTTATCCGCTCAATTTTCCGTGGGGCTTTTGTCATTCAATTTATCCGTCCTTCGTCTGTGTATCCCTCCCTCCATTCCATTTATCCGATTTCCGTGTGGCTTTTGCCGTTCAACTTATCCGTCCTTCCATCTGTCCATTTCCAAATGTCGGTATATACCCTCCATCTTTACCAGGTACCTCCGTTCCGGTTCTCCGCTCGATTTCCGCGTCGCTTTTGCCATCCCATTTATCTGTCCTTCGTCTATCCATCCCTCCTTTCAGTTTATCCGTTGGTTTCCGCGGACTTTCTATTCCGCTTATTCGTGTTTCCCCCCCTTGATTTCCGTATTACATTCATTCTAACCAGCCCTTAGTGTCTGCCTCGGAGTCATTTTCCCTGCCATTGATAATTCGCTGATTCCCTGCCGTCTTATTCATATTTCCCCACTCTGCGCGTCTCAGTGTACGACTCGAAACAATAAAGAGGACCTACATACGGTTTATGAGTATCATGTGCACTCTTGTCTTCGAGCTCATTCTCCTCTTTATAAAATTACGGGTGTCTGAAGCCTTTAAACTCCGCTTTAGGATGTTTTCTCCCAAGCCTTTCGATTTAACTTTCGTTGACAGATCGTCTGATCCCGCAGCCTTCTGAACGCACAGCCCTTCCACAAGTAGCAGCCGGCGCTTTGCGCCTGCGACTGCTTGTACAGGATAAAAACGTCGTGGTTTGCGGACGGGGAATACTGGGGTTCGACGGGAGAAGAGTAAATGGGACTGGAGCCCGGAAGGACGTCGTCGTCATTTTGAGCATCGTCTGCATCCTTCTGAATGGAACGGTCTTCTCTTTCACGTTCAACAATACGGGCGTACTTGGATGGCAGGACGAGAAGAGATGCAGTGTTCGTTCCTTCTTTGACTGAATCGTCGCCGTCTTGCGGGGGGTCCTTGTTCCTGAGTGCATTCTCTACCTCCTCCTCCTTTTCCGACGTCTCCACCACGTCCTCGTTGTCTTCCCTTTCATTTTCATCGTCCTCCACTTCCTCCCCCCCTTCCCAGTCCAGGTCAATATCAATTCCCCCCTTGCTGAGCCTAGGACCACGACCCTTCCCCTCTGCATTCGCAGCGGTTTCCCCACCCGGCTCCACCTCCGTAAACGAGTCATCCATCTCCAGATCCGCATCATCGCCATTGCTGGCATCTCGGCTTCGCTGCTCTGCGGTGCTGGGTTCGGGGCGCGGTACTCAAGCGCCCTGCGCAACTGGCTGGTGATATTCGAGATCCACTCGTCAAACTGAGGCCCGGTGAACTCTTCGTACGGGTTTCTGATGGGCGCACTTGAGAGCGCAGCTACCACTGTTCTAGTGAAAACAATAACTTTTTTGAAATAATTTCATTATGTAATTACATCAAAAAAGCCGGTACCTCATCCTCTGCGGATTTTCAGTGCGATTCCAATGCGCCTACTCCCGAGTCAATCCGATCAAAACTGAGGCCGTGGCGACTGTTCTAGCCAAAACTGTCCAAAACAAAACAAAAAAAACGGCCCGTGCCTTATGTACCGCAAATAGCTGTAATAGTCTGTAATACGTGGGTCAATTCAATGAGCACACGACACAAGAGTTTCCACATACCCGGTGTATAAACCCTGGTGTCACCTCGTGTTGGAGAAAGAAGATCTCTAACCATGTGGGCTAAGTAAACTTCTGATTGAAACCGCTGACTGATCGGAAGAATCCGAAAAATAACAGTCACCCTCTTTATATGTGTGCCTCCTTTTCGAGCTCCGCCATGTCCGCAATCTCCGCATTACGTTCTAGCCAGTTGGTCGAGCTCTCTGTTCTCTCTCTCCGAGTCTCTCGCCGTGCGTGCCGCGGCTGCATAATATCGAGCCTTTGGTTGATATTGACATGCAATCTCAAGGCAAATTCGGATATTGTCTCGCTCGGTTCAAGCGTTGTTGCATTTATCGATTGGGTGTTACTTCTGCTCAATTGAAAATTCTCGATTTAGACATCCAACCGATTTCACCGAAGGAAGGGATGCGAGGCCGCGAGGCGGCCGACAGCCGCTTGTTATATATTATATATTCCCAGAATGCAGACCACCTCGTGTTGCGGCCTCAAAGAGGATTTCCATGTGGGGCAAAACTTAGAAGCCTGATGCCCCTTTGGGCGCCGATCGCTTGTTTATTATTCTGGAAAGGATGGAAAATCGGCGGAGCAGTTACATACGCAACTCGGGGGCTTTTCTCCGTAGTCTGATGCTCCCACGATGCTCCGCCGGGCGCTATATACGAGTAGCTGCTTCCACTTACTCTCTGTTAGCACAAAATGAGCTGTGGGAAAAGGCTCAAAAGAAGCCAGTCTAGACATCTATCGGAGCAGAATATTGAAAAACCTGAATTATGTTTTTGCGACTTCCATTTCGCCGTTTTGATTGCGGATCAAGCGGGCCGGTGGCTGTGCCGCACCATCAGACCTTTTTAGGATGCCAAGAAGTCGCAAGGGAGTGGATGCTCAGAGTCTCTTCACGCTTGTCTGCTCCCAACGATTCAGCGATTTTTTTCGGCGCGCAGATCGGTATGCGAGTGTACAGTAACGGGACTCTGTTGCAAAGTTTGCGGTAAAACGGTAACAGAAGCGAGAGATACAAGTTGCGGAGGCTGAATGGAAGAAGAGATAAAAAATTGGCGCCACCCAGTCCATGTTTCCTATAAACACCAAAAAAAAAATCCGCCCAAAATTTCGCCGTTTTGAATCTTAAATTACGAGCGCTCTGAAATAAAAATTTTACCCATAAACCACTCCCTAGTTCCTTCCAAATCTCGAATCTGGAAGGAATTTGATTACAGCTATTGGCAGTACCGAAGGCGCGCCCGGTAATTTTCTGTTTTGGGATGTTTTCAAAGAATTTCCGGTCTCTCAGTCCGTTCTTACCCGATTCACATATAAACTAGATCAATCTACTCAGCTAATTCATGCCAAATTAGTGATAGAAACAAAGTTGCAAAATAATATATACTCAGTGACATGGGTTTGCGGGGCATTCTGAGAATAAATGCTGTCTATAGACATGTAGACATGTTAAAACGACATAGATTTTGGTCAAGGAAGGCATTAACACATTATAAAACATGTCTAGACCAGTGACTGGTCTGTCTATGAAGGCAAGCCTGTCGATAGACAGACCAGTCGATCTGAGTTTGAATCACCAATACAAAAATCTTACCAAAAAAAGGTTATTCCGGACCGAGTTCCGAGCGGGGGTGACGTCACACACAAACAGCAACAACAGACACAAATGCTCACCTAGCACATTCAAAACTCGACCATTTTCGCTCGAATAAAGCGCAATACACTCCGGGATGCAATGCGAATCCACCTATCAAAAATCTCGGAATTATATGCCGAAACAAGTGAGTTATCCAATAGCCTTTTTTGGTAACTCTTTTGTGATCCAAATTTAAACTCAGATCGACCAGCCTGTCTATCGACAAGCTTGCTTTCATAGACAGGCTGGATTCGAGCCTAAAACATGTCATAGAGTCCGATTTGCAATGAGCTCGGCGCTAGATTCAAATATCACAATGCTCTGATTGCAGTGTATTTGCCCATTGTCCCGATGTGTTTACAAGCACGATAGACCAAACTATTGAGGATTCTGACTCTATGACATCTTTCAGAACGTATTGTAGCATCACCAGACAAAAATTCACTTCATTTGGATGTGCCTAGATGCCCAGCACTTTGAACAAGATATGATTGTAAATTCCAGAGATCAATTGCGTCATTTCGAGCACCCAAAAACGCCCCGCAAACCCATGTCACTGAATATGTATTATTTTTGCTACTTTTTCTATATCACTGATTCCGTATGAATTAACTGAATAGATCTATCTAGTTTTTATGTGAATTGGGCAGAACTGACTGAGATACCGGGAATTCTTTGAAAAGATGCCCCAAACAGAAAATTTCTGTCCACGCCTTCGGTACTGCCAATAGCTGTAAAATTGCGGTTTGACATGAAGTTTTGGCCGCCACCATACATGTGTTTCAAATAGGCTCGTGACCGTAACCGCGTTCATCAAGCACGTGGCTGCGCTTATCACCGGCTGGGATCATCGGTTGCGATTTTGGCAGATGGCGCAAAATGTGGTTTTGGACCTGAATTTCCACCTCCCAACGACCTCCCGAACCTTCACAAAAAGTGTCAAAACTTGTATAGACGAAGTGGAGTATTTTTCGGGAGTTTGTGGGCAGCCGCGCGATTCCGCAAGCGTCTCTCGAAATTCGCGATTTGCGCAATTTTCCCCATTTTGAGCTCGACTGCTATGTAGGACAACCCGTTGCAGCAACCATTGGGTCGTCTCTGTTGAGGAGTTGTGGGTGTCACTGAGCAGGAGAGGGGAGCTTTCGCCCAGTTTCCGAAAAACGACATGGTGACGTGACACCTCAAAAATTTCGGCAATCCAACCAAAAATTTTGTCTTTTTTGCACCTTTGAGTGGGGACCGGCAACATAAAGGGCTTTGATGTACTCGTCATCACAAAAAGTAACCGGACACGGGTTTATTGCGTCAGACCACGTGCACCTAGTTCAACCACCAACCACCACCATATGCCTAAGGATACTACCCGTCGACAACTCGACTCACCTCTGAAGAATCGGTTCATTGGCGCCGTCCAGAGCTATGGAAATATCAGACGTGCCTGTCGAGATCACGGCATTGCATCATCCACCGGAAACGACCTCTGGAATAAATACCAGGAGACCGGATCGACAGCCAACCGCCCTCGGAGTGGACGCCCGAGCATCTTCTGCGATATTGGGAAGGCCCAGATCGTTGATTACGCGAAGGACCACCGCCGCAAACCATTCCGCGACATTGGCAATGAAATCACGCCACGCGTCAGCGAAGGCACAATTCGGAACACCCTTGCCGAGCAAGGGTACCATCGACGTGTCGCCAAGAAAGTACCCTATCGATCAGCCGAAACCAAGCAAGAAACGGTTCAAATGGGCAAAGGAATGAAAGAGAATGATGACTGGAGCAGATTGGGAAGATGTGGCCTGGTCTGATGAGGCTTACATCTGTCTGGACGACAAAAAAGGCCGAATATGGGTAACTCGACGACCGGGGGAGGAGCTTTTGGACGAATGCTGTGTGCCCATGGTGCCACAAAGTCCCATACGAATTATGGTGTGGGGAATAATCATGAAGAACATGAAAGGGCCCCTGGTGGCCCTCGAGTATCCTGGTGGGAAGGGAGGAGGAATGACGGCTCAGAGATACATCGACCAGGTACTCGAGGGTGCCCTCGTCGACTTCCATGCGAAAATGAAGCGCTTGAGGCCCGGCTTCCAGTTTCAGCAGGATGGTGCAGCAGCTCATCGTGCAAAGATCACGAAGCTTTGGCTTGCCGAACATGATGTCCCCATTTTTCCGCATCCACCGACTTCTCCGGACGTTTCTGCCATCGAACCCGCCTCGCACATCCTAAAGACTCGCCTCCGTGATTTCCAGCCCCGTCCATCCGCGGAATCGCAGCTGCGCAATGCGATTTTGGACATTTGGGCCAAAATCACGTGCGATGATATTAATCCTTTTATCAACCGTATTCCCGCCATCGTCGATGCTGTGATAAAGGCGAAGGGGGGCCATACATCCTATTGAACATGTACATATAGTTTAAACAAAAATATTGTACAAATTTCGGCCGCAAAACGTGAGTGTCCGGTCACTTTTTGTGATGACGAGTAGGTTGTCCATCGGTCCAAGCTGCAGCCTCAACCGTCCACATTCGGGCCACAGTTTAGTGGGGGAAACTGTTCATTTTTACATTGGGTGATTCTATTTGGCACCCCGGGAGCTGCTTATAAATTGGATGCCCCTTTCCACCCCAGGCAACCCACCGGGCGGCACATGGCACCGCATACAATAAATAAAGGTCAGTATCTTTCGATACTGAGCGGAGTTTCAGACCCCAAGCCAACACCATAGCTCCCCCGCCGTCCGATTTCACCGCTAGAAATAGTAATGGCCGCATGCAGTAAGGAATAGCTTGCATTTCACTCGATCTTCACCTCACTTTCTTTCCATCCACAGGCTGCACGACGGTAGCATGTAATTTCATGCGCTGCAGTCAGATCTGTCCCTCACTTGCAGGTTTCTCATTCTCTGCCAGAAGACTCTATCAAGTCAGCTTCCCTTCTCTTTTCCCCCAATGTTGGATTTTCCGCTTTCCATTGCAGTTGGGTCTGACGTGTTTGACCTGGACAGATTGGTAATTACTGTCTCAATCGAGCGCACCTGTCCATTACTGAGATCCATTTCCACAGCGTCCGTGCCATCGTCTGCTGTCCTTTTGACTATGATGCCAGCCGAAACGCTGACGTTCTATTTTCTGAAAAGTCCCGGTCTGTGCGTTAATGTCAATGCTGCCCGGAATTGGCTTCATTCCTCCAGGCCATCCATTTTGATACCAATGGCCGCGTTGTCGGACCGGATGCGACGGGCTGAAAAAGATCAGTATGTGTCTCAATAATGAACCATGTCCCTCCTGTTCTGACAGAGAAATTCATTTTGCAGCCGGAAATGCAGCAAGGTACGCGTCCGATGGGATGTGCTTCTGAGATGTTTTTTTTTTGGGGGGGGGGCGCTTGAATCATTTTCAAAACATTCCATACAGAACGTAAACAGCTTTCTTCTGTGTCGTTGAATCAATTGAACTCATTGCTATCATTCCGAGAATCCGGTCCTTCGTTAACCTCGAAGCTCAATCATTGGGATCTTTACCTTTGAATAGATGTGGTTTACGTCCCCATCCCCGCAGAAGCACCGCCTAATATCATCAGGAGGATATTTCATGTATAAGATAGATAATTCGGTTTATCAGTCATCAGCGCAAGGATCTCTATGATTTTTTTCTCAACCACGCAGCAACCGGAGCGAAGCGAAGCCATGTCATGTATCAGTTAGTCAAATATTTAATGGTCCAGGAACACACGAGCTTGGTGGGTGCTGTTCATTTTCAGCTCGGGCATGTACTTGAAATTGTCGGCCGCGACGTCGGTGAAATCGAGAACAGGCTGGGCTGGTTGTGAAAGATAGCGCGAATGCATCAGGAAAAACCCAAATTGCTATGGGCTCTATGAGCAGTTTTATAGACCCACATAGACACCATAGACGCCATAGTAACTGTCGGTGACACTTTGAAGCCTTCTCAGGCGAAGGAGGTAATAAGTAGGTCTTCTTCACATACTGCCCAGTGTGACTGCCAGTGGATCCCTGAGTCGCTCCGGGAAGAGCGCTTATCGAGACCTGCGTAGGAACTGGAGCAGCGAACGAATACAGCGGCGGCAAAAAAGAATTGCCGACACTGTTTGAGCCCCATTTCTGGGCCAAATCAGAGGTTTGAGCGATTTCAGGATTTACAGCTAGTGTCGGAACCGAAGGCGTGGTGGGAAATTGCTGTTTTTAGATGTTTTCAAAGAATTGCCAAATTTCTCTGTCAGTTCCTCACCAATTCGGATGGAAAGTAGCCAGATCTGTTGGGAGATCCGCAAGCGCGGAACTTCTTCCGAGCTTCCGATTTCTCCCGCACCCAAGCAATCGATAGCCTTGATCATTACGGTCATTTCAACCTACTCAAGTATTCGGATTCCTCTCGGACGGATTGTTGACCTTTCCAGGGGCCAATCAATGCTTTACATTGCCAAACACGTGACTCTATTGTCCGCACTGCAATCCATTAGATTTTCAAACAATTTCAAGCACGGAACTCGGTACCTGTAGTCGCACACGTGTAACATGCCGGAGTCTTGGTTGGATTACAATACTAATGTCTTTGCTTCTTTGGTCATCATCAAGCAGGGATAATTTCAACTGCCTATGCCGGAGCGAAGCGAAGGCATGTCTTGTATCTATTATGCAGCACACTGCACCCCAAGTGTCCATCACTTTGAAGGTGGTGATCGTCTCTTGCAGGGTGCCAAAACTGGATGAACACTCGATCACATGGGGCAACGAGGTTTCCTGCTGCCATTTTGGAGCATAATTTATACTTGATAAGGTTGAACCGTTATAGAATGGCGACCTCACCGAGCGCTGTAAGCAATGCCGTGTCGGGCCTAGTTCATTTAAGTTGTGGTGTTGACCTCTGTGCTCGAGTACAATTGTGGCGGCCCTCTTTGGTCGAACGTGTTGCAATGGGAATGGGGATATCCGCACCAAAGGAAACAGTCGAATATAGTGCTGGCCAAAATATAATATGAATATGAAAATTCCATATCATATTCATATCTGTATCATATTCACTGGGATGGCCCGAGACGGAGCTTTTTTGATATCAGGCACAGAGTCGGATGGGATATTTCGGAATGCATTGAGGGAAGCTCCGTCTCAGCAATGGCTCCATCCGAGGCTCCATCAATGTTCCATCTCCCGCGGATTGTCCGCAGATGTTTGGTGAGCCGCCGGTTCTGATACCACAGCCATGTACAGTTTGTTATGATAATGAGCAGGGCAACCACTATCAGTGTCACGGTACACCATGTCGCAAACTTCTTTAGTCAACGCTGAGGTCGTCGATCATGGAGGTATCGAGCCGGTATTTTCTCCACCAGCTCTTGCGAGTATACGCTGCTTTTTCCACAGACTTCCCGGCGGGTTTGACACGTTTCTTCTGATTCTAGTGTTTCCAGTGAGTCACCTTTTCTCGGTGCTCTAGATTTCCATTCTTAGCTCCTTGGAGTACATATTCTTTCCGCGTATGATTTGTCCCGTACCCCTCGCATGCACTTTGCCCCTGTACGTTTCTCGCTCGTTTAATTTAGATGTCCCATCGCTGGGAGCGTATCAGCAAGTCCGTTCCCGACGCTGAAATTTGGGTACACGGCCGTTGACCGCCTGTAGGCCAACACACTAAATTTTTATTCAATTTTTCCCCTTCGCGGTAGCAGTCCGGCACGTTTCTGCCGTGCTGCGGTAACCCTTCGCTCCGCCTTCTTCGAACCCACCGCTCAAATTTCTATTCAGCTCGCGCGTCGTGTAGATGCGACTCGTGGCGTCCGCCGCACAGCCGATGTTACAGTCAACTCTCCTCTCGACTTACTCCCTGCCCGTGGTCACCACGAATGGTAGCCACGGCATGTCTATTCTATTTTTCGATGTCCTTCAGGCGAGGCACTAGGTAGTGGTGAGTCATTGATTAGTGTGGTATGTTTTCAGTACCGCTGACCCAGCCCCACAAGCTTCATTACATCGGCATCACCCTGGAAAGCTCATTCACGTGTATTATTACGTTCAAATGGGCAGGGAAGGTGACGCGTGACATCTTGAACCAATTCAGTGGTATACAAGAGCGCGGTTAAAGAAGTGAAGTTGAACTGGCGGTTGAGTGCGTTCGTGGTTGACGTAAATGATGTTTGATTAGGGGTAATTTGGGCGTTATTTTGGAGGTTAGAAGCTGATGGTCCAAAGATTCGGGCCCAAAGAACCAAAGCGGGCGTGGGAAGGCTTCAGACAGACACCCGTAATTTTATAAAGAGGGAGAATTACGACAATTTTCACGCTACAATTCCAATCCTAGCCGAATCCACCGGCGTGATTTTGGTTCAATTTTGGCTGTATTGCACTTCAGCAGCCCAGAAAGTATCCTTTTCAATCAGATATTGGCGGGTCCGCTTGAATTTGATTTTCAACAATTTTTTGTGGGCATCCGCAGATTTTTGGCAGCTTTTGTCCGAAAATCTGAACCAGAACCCCAAAGACTTTATAAGGTGTGTGAATGATCCGTGGATGAGCCTTGATTAATTGACTATTGAACTCACCAAAAAGGCGAATTTACGAGCCATAATGACATGATTTCAACTTTTAAAGGTAGCGGGAATATTGATGCTGGCAGCCACCTTGGCCCACCATGTTCCAGCAACATCTAGTGTACATGTCGCCAGCATGTGGCGGCCACATGCTGTCCCAGTGCCGGTGTAGTGGAAACACGTCGGACAAAAACGCGGGTACAACGACTCCAATGAGAGATTTAGCTAAATTTCGGGGAAATTGTGTCTTGTACCTCATTGGAAATGCAGAAAAACCGTCATTGAGAATATTGGGGCTTCAAAATCCGATTTTGGCTTTCTTTTGAACCGGTGGACCAATTCGACAAATACCCGCGTGACCCGAATTGAATGTGAAAGTACAGTATCAATTGATTCAATGACACGCACCAGGGAAGCGCATCAGGAAAATCGGAAGTTGCCACATAGACCACGAGAGCCCAAGAAAGACGCAGAAGACATTATAGCAAAGGCTGGTCTATAAAGAAGGGTGGGCGGGGTGGGAGTGCATGACACGTCTGAAAAGACGGCCTTGGCCATTTCCCAGGATAACCTCACGTGCGAAGACGCTTGAGAAGAAGGCCTGTATTTCATTATAGACACCCCAATTAATTCTGAAGGGCTCTCCGGAACTGCAATCCGAATCGATTGATTGTAGTTTCAAGGAAAACGGTTCAGTATTGAGCGAGTAATGGTCATCCTATCATTATATGCCTAAGGATATTACAAGTCGACAACATAATTTACATGGCATAAATCGGTTCATGGGCCAGTCAGGAGACATCAAAGATGGGTTGTGGTGGCTGTCATTACGACATCCCATCATGCCTTGCACAGAAAACACCTGAAAACCAGCTTGGAAAATCTATCAAGATTTACTCCCCTATTTGTTGGGGATGGTTTGGTTTCATCTCCTTCAAGCTTGCCCTGTTCTGCTTCTCCGCTCTTCCCTTCGAACGTCCACAGCTTTTCCAATCATTTCCAATCAATTTTCCATTTAGACGACACGCTGTGTTGTTTTTATGGCCGATAATTCACCGATACGACTGCGATCTGTCAAGTTTGCAGTGTTGCAGTTAAGACCATAAGGGATTACCCCCAATAAGGGCTCAAGTCATGTTAAGGTAAGGCCTTAACATCTGCATGGGTGTGTCTTAAGGCCTCATTAACCCTTAATACTGGGCACTACAGTCCTCATCAAGCCAATGATCAAAATGATCTGTATGCAATGCCACTGAATCTGACGCTACGCTGCAGTGAGAAAAATTGAACCTGCTCCACACCTACATAATGCCATTTTACATGTGGTGCACCATCTCAAAAAAGCGAAATCAAATAGAAATTATTATTCACACCGCAAGCAATCAAATTAGGCCTCAACCTTGTGGTCCGCACGGGCATCAGTGGACAATCTAAACAACCACGATTAATTATGCACGTAGCACCTCTTTGTCAATCATTTTGGTCCACAACCTTTTTGGGAAATAATACTTAATTTGACCGTTAATTTTGCCATCCTTAATAAGTCTTAACAAGACTCAAGGCCTTAATTGTGGGGAGCACCCTTGATAACACCCTTAACTGCAACACTGCAAGTTTGAGACGGCTTACGCCGACGAATCCTTGCCGCTGAACCCACATCGAAGCTCTTGAGCTACGGGCTTCGGAAATGAATCCAGATAGGGATACTTTTGGGAGCAGCCAGTAACTGCTGTTGAATAATTCTCAATTGGGCACAGTCTTCGCACCTTGTCACCGCATGGCAACACTCAATTGAGATGTTGGCTGTCTTCGGATGCGAGGGGACGCGCTCGACCCGGATGGGAAGTTGAAGCGGTGCCGCGGACACGTTAAGGACCAGAACTTGATAAAAAATATGCCAGAGAGTAAACCGGAAGCGGTAGCCAAACCTAAAGGTTCAGCAATTAATCCTTCCACATTTGGTCTACTCTCGCGTATACACGTGATGTCAGAGTGGGGAGGCCAAGGGGCGTCGTCGGCACGGAGCTTCGGCCGATCTCTACAACAAAACATCGCCTCACTCCCGGATCCCGCCAAGAAATGGTAATAAGCACAAAAGAGCAAGTGGAGAGGCCCCAAAATGTTGTTATTTGGTGCCGTTCAATAGCCATAAGGAAGTATTCACCCAGCGAGAGACCCAGGAGCCCCTAAGAGGCGTCAGAAGATAGTCTCTACTAGCCAGACGCTACAACAAAATCTGTGCTCGTACCTCACACGTTGTAGTCTGTTGATGAACTTGATCCTTCGATCGCTGGCTCGCTTATTACAAATCATTCGAATTTTTTGGACTTAAACAGGCTTCTGGCGGCGCGTTTCTGGCAGGACAGAGGTTCAATTGACGTCCGGGAGCTTGAAATGAGCAACTTCTTCACCGAGCTGACAGCGGCAGTAGATAAACGGGGGATGGTAGTTTCAATTGATTTGCACGAGATTTGGCACACTTATTCACGAAAGAGCCAAATTTTTTTATCCTAGTTTGGGTCACCGTTCAACCTCGAGACACAAAATCTCACTGACAGTGAGTGATATTCAGACCAAGTAGAACTGTGTTGTGGGACCAGGAATTAAATCCCACCTTCATTCTTCTGCATCGTCGGTACGCTTGCGCTTCTTTGCCCCCTCGTTCCCCCCCAAGAAAGGGTTTACTTCTTCATCGCCTTCACGGGTCTTTCTCTTTGATGACGAGCCTGCGGTGGACTTTGGTTTCAAGGTCGGCGAGAAACCGGTAGGCGCGCCTTGGGAGCTTGAGCTGCCGAATAAACCGGAGCATCCGGCGCCGCTCATTTCTGCCATCATCTGGAAAGAACGTCAGAATGCGGGCGGTATTTAGGAAAAATGTTACTGACCTTCTCGAAGTCCATCCCGCCCATCCCAAGGTTTGCTATCCTCGAGGCAGGGGGCATGCTCCAGGCTGCTTCAAAATCGTGGTCATCCTGTGCGTCGAGTGTTTGATCCTCCGAGTCAACCCATTTGCTGAAGTCCGTCTTGATCTGGCCGTTTTTGGCCTTCTCCCTCGTCAGGCGTGGCCAGTATTCAATCTGCCGCTCTTTCTTGTGGAGGACCAGGGACAGCGAACGTTCCGTCAGTGCTTTAGACGATTTCTGTGACAAACATGAAAACGGTATGGTTGAGATGGATACTACGAACCTCCGGGATGACTTCCGCGAACAAGTTTAGGCTGAAGGTGTAGTCCTTGACACACCCTGTCGTGGCGCTGCAAAGAAAGTTGAAGTAATGCTTGGAAGGAGAGTCGTCAATGACATACTTTCCAGACGTGGCCTTGAAAAAGATTTTTGTGGGCTCAAGACTGTAATCCATGGTGGTCACCTGGATGTCAGGAAGGTTCACAGTGAGGTAGACGACATTCTTTGGATCATGATGCGTAAGTGGGAATACCGCAAACCGAAAGCAGGAAGGCGTACCATTGTCTCGTCGGACTCTGAGCTCCGCTGCGCCCACAAGAGCTCGGGGTGTAATAGAGTCATTGTGGATTGTGTCACAGAGGAGTGGATTATAACATAACATAATTGGCCGACGCACTGTTCCCATCCCGGCAGGAACGGCAGAAGGTTCCAGAGAATTGAATTTGTTCCCCCGAAGAGCCCACGCGTTCGAGAATCTTAGGTAAAAATAAAAATCAATTCGATCAGCTCACTCCCTGGCAACCAGCCTTCCAAGTGGCATTCTCAAGGCATTCTGTTACCCTGAAGCATGTGGATCGATGGGCTTGCTTCTCAGCATCGGAAGAGCGGAGACCCGAAAACTAACAAGCCCACACGTTCGAAAATCTTAGGTAAGAATAAAAATAAATTCGATTAAGTAGCTCACTCCCTGGCAACCCCGGCCTTCCAAGTGGCATTCTCGAGGCATTCTGTCACCCTGGAGCATGTGGATCGATTTGAAAAAATGTGTCCGGCATCGCGGCTTGCTTCAGCATCGGAAGAGCGGAGACCCGAGGTCACACTTTTCAAAATGCCAGCCATTTGAATGCACCTCTATTGCGTCAGGTCATGCTTTTCAAAATGGCAGCCATTTGAATGCACCTCTATTGCACCAGGTCATTCTTTTCAAAATGGCAGCCATTTGAATGCACCTCCATTGCACCAGGACATGCCTTTCAAAATTCCAGCCTTTTGAATGCACCTCTATTGCATCAGGTCACACTTTTCAAAATGCCCACCATTTGAATGCAGCTCGATTGCGCCGCTTTTCAAAATGCCAGAAAATCACACATATCACCCCTTTATTAAATTACGTGTGTCTGTCTGTCTGAAGCCATTTTCAAACTCCGACATCTGGGCCGGCCCATCTCCACTGAATGTCCGCGCTTACTTTTTCCTTCAATCTCTGTGGTCTTTTGCCAGAGCTTGCTTTCTTTGAGATCGTGAATCTTGAATTGATGGACTGAGCACTCTTTACGGCCTCTCCTCTCACAAAATTGTACAAGCAACCATTGGCATCGCAGCTCATCTCTAAGTTAGACTCCGATTACGATGCCCGCTCAAATAAACTCGGTCAGCTGCTAACGACGTCATTGTGCTCATAAAGCAAATGCTGTGGCTCGCCTTGCCTCCCAGCATCTTGCTGAGCCCTTCCGGCGGTATACTGCGAGAATTGTTCAGTTCTTCCAAATACAATCGTGTCGCACACCCGATACATTCACCACCGATTCCCACCATCCGCCTTAGTGCATCTAGCCATCTTTGTCGCTCTCCGAAGACTTTGCGAGTTACATTTCCTGCTGTTCTGTCCAAATTCTACCCACTTGGTTGCCGTTCTTTGGATACTTCCACCGCCCACAATGGCTGACTCAAATCCCGATCATGACGAGACTGATGTTGAACGTCGGCGTCGCCTCCAACGTGCTGCCCAAAGACGACGGCGCAGTCAAGAAGATTCCCCCGATCGTGAGGCCCGGCGAAAGCAAGACAGCAGCGCTCGCAGAGTAGCACGATCTCTGTTGCCTCCTGATAGTGTTGCACAAATTCGCCGCGCCGATAGCGAGTCCCGAGCGCAAAATCGACGCGTTCTCGATGATACCCGGCGGATTGTAATTCGACAAAGTGATCAGGCTGCTCACATCATCCATCGCCGTAACGCGACTTTGCCGCAGTCCGAAAATAACCAGTGGTGGAATCACATCGCTGTCCTTAACGCATCCGAAGTCGCACAGCCCTTGCAGCTCTCATGGAACAGAAAATGTAAAGTCTGCGGTATCAAGGTGCGTTTGAAACTCTCTTGCTGTCTGATTTTCGATTTAAGACTCCCGTGTTCAGGCGCTGACAGGCGAAAGGATACACGATCAGTGTTTTGTCTGCGGGCCGAAAGGTGTTCATTTTCAACCGCTACTCCCAGCGTATCCTGACGAATGGGACTACTTCATTGAAGATCGAAAAACTGCGAACCTGTCTCGGAAATTAAACAACATCTTTTCCCTCACCGCCATTGGAGTCTACGATGGCGACTTCATGAAGTTTCCGGACGGGATTTCAGCTGTCACTCTCGCAGGTGGTCGGACGTATCATCGTATGCTCCCTGCCCATGAGGGTCAGCATGCGATCCGATGGTTCATCCACGATCCTTGGTCCATGTTCACGAAGGGATCAGAATTCGACATCCCTCACTCCTGGATTCACAGCGCATTAGCAGGGTTGGAGCGAGTAAATCCCTTCATTGCTGAGCTTGAGAAGCTCAATGTCTACGACGACGACGATGATATCGCGTTGCATATCGAACATTCGGACAGCACCAGCAATGAAATTGCTGCAATCATTTCTCTGGCCCCGGTTTCTGCACCGTCTCGCCGCAGACTGGTAATTAAACGTAAAGGGAATGACGACCCAGTATTCCTTGATCTGCTCTCCCCCCTCACCGAGCCTCTGCATTATCTGCTTCTCCTGCCTTACGGAACGCTGGGCTGGTCGCCGAACCGTCTTCGCTCGGATGGGAAAAAATTCAGCCAGGCCCGGTGGTATCGAACACGGTTTTTTATGAACGCCGAACAAATGTCGGTCTTTTCCCGGCTGACTGGTACGTGTCCGGATTCTGCGAATTATGAATCTCTTATTGAGCTCCAACAGGAGAATACCTGGTCGATGCTTGGAGCACTATTGAAGAAGCACGTTTGACGTACATTCGCCATAACCAGAATTCTGACCCCGACGAGACCAGATATGTTGGGACCGGCGACGAAGAGCCGACGGAAGATGTGCGATTGCCATCATCGTTTGTGCATTCTCCTGCCTGGTCCGCCGCAAATATTTCCGACTGCCTAGCACTGCGAAAAGCTCTAGGGCCGGTCACTCTCTTCATCACTTTCACGACTAACCCTCGCTGGCCAGAGATTGCCTCCCAACTGCGTCCTGGCCAATCTGCCAATGACCGACCAGACTTGGTGGTTCGTGTATTTCAGCAATATCTTTCCGCCCTCATGAAGGATATCCGAACGCTCTTCGGTCCGATTTTGTATCACATCCGCGTTACCGAATTCCAAAAACGCGGTCTTCCTCACGAACACATAGCTGTCGCCGCTAAAAATGTCCCTAAGTCTCCGCAGGAAATCAACGCTTTTCTCAGTGCCGAGCTGCCTCGGCAGGCCGGCGCACTCCGCGACGCTGTACAGCGTCATATGACCCATATCCACGACCCAAAAAAGTCGTACCATAGATGTGGATGGCCTCGCAGCTGCCAATACGGCTATCCAAAACCCGTCAAAATCGAATCTTCTTTCAACGAGCGTGGTATGTTGTTCTCCATCACTATTTGGTTTTCACCCTCAACGGAAATTCCAGGATATTTTGAGCATCGGCGGCGAGAGCCTGAAGACCAATGCATTGTGTCTCACATTCCATGGCTCATCCTCAAGTACAACTGCCACATCAATGTCGAATTCTTTAGTGGGGTTGCGCTTTTCCAGTATCTCTTCAAGTACTTCTTCAAAAAGCCGGACGAAGCGAACTGGAGAGTCTCGAAACCGTCCCCCGATCCACCAGACACTTCGAGAGCCCGAAAACCGGTTGACGAGATCCGCGACTACGAACGAGGCCGATATCTTTCCTCGATCGAAGCCGCCACCCGGCTTGCGTCTTTTCACATTTCTCAGAAGCAGCCGGGTGTGAAGCGACTGCCAATTCATCTACCTGGTCGACAATATAGCCAGATGGTGCGCAAAGACGGTTCTGAGTCTGACGGTACCCTACTGGTTCAATATATGACACGCCCGCGTCACATCGACCTTGATGACTTGACGTATGTTGAGTTCGGATCCAGATGCCGACTGGAGAAACACGAGGCCGACAAACCGTTGCATCCTCTACAGGTCCTAGAGGACGAGCATCCGGGTCATCCTCGAATGCGTATCCGCTTTTATGCACCCGCACATGTGGGTGTGAGTCGCATCCAGATGGTCTATCCCCGACACGGTGATGTGTTCTATCTCCGTGCCCTCCTCCTACACCGAAGTGCGCAGAGCTGGCTCGACATGCGGACAATTGACGGGGTGGTCTATGGGACATACCAGGAGGCCGCACGGGCTTAGGGCCTATTCGATAATCGAGATGAAGCAATCATGGCTTTCGAAGAATTGTTGAATTTTGGTGCACCACCCGCCCAGCTACGTTGGACGTTTGCTGTATTGGCTGTTGAGGGAGGTCCCGCATTGGTTATCTGGGAGACCCATGAACAGAGCCTTTCTGCGGACATTCGTGATCGCCTACTGCGAACAACGGCTTCGCCCAACCCTGACTTCGTCCGAAATGAAGTTCTCCTTTCACTTCAGAGCCTGCTTCAAGGCCTCGGGAAATCGTTGGTAGATATAGGCCTTCCGGAACCGACGGAGCGACAACAAGAAATTGATGCAGAACGACTACAGTGGAGTGGCGATCCCACAAATCTTTGTGCATTTAAAGATGGTCTGACATCGGAGCAGGTTAGATTTCAACTCCGTTCACAATTGCCGATGAAACTCAACTGTTTACAGCGCGCCGTTTACGATCGAATCATGCACATCGCGACCATGGAACATCCTCCACCCATTCATGTCGATGGTCGGGCTGGACGAGGGAAAACATATGTTCTTTATCCTATCATCGGTGCCTTGCGAAAATTGGAAGACATTGTTTTGGTGTCTGCATCCTCTGCATTTGCCGCCAAAAACTACCCTGGAGGCCGAACAACCCACTATCTGTATGGAATTCCCGTGGACGAATACAACCCCCTTCTCAAATCGAAGGTTGGACCTAAAAGTGATCGGGCAAGGCTTCTGCAAGTCGCAAAATGCCATGTAATTGATGAGATCGGGGGCCTCCATTTCAAAGCCTTTGATTGTGCTGACCGTCTGATGCGCTCTCTGACGGCCGTCAATCGTGTCTGGGGAGGACGCATGCTGGTCACGGTAGGAGACTTTCGTCAGGTACGTCTTCGTAATATCCCTAGATTGCAATATGAACATTTCCAGGTTGCTCCGGTCGTTCGTTTCGGGGGTCGAACGGCGATATGCAACGCATCCCTACGCACCCAGCGAGTATTCAACCGCTTTGAGATTTTGGAACTGCGGAGTTCGATGCGCCAGCGAGGTGATCCGAGCTTTTCATCTTTCCTGGACTCAATTGGCGACGATCATCTTCATGACTCGGTTGATCTTGGCCGGCTGCCGCATACGTACTCGGCCCAGGAGGTCATAGACTTCGTGTTCCCTCCAACGGTTGTCACTAATCCGGTCGAATGCATTTCACGAGCCATCCTGAGCCCGTTTAATGTGTTTGTGGACGAGTTCAACGCGTCTATCCTACAAACCGTTCCAGGGGACTCTCATTCTTATGCTAGCAGCGACTCTGTTGAAGATGAAGGTCCCGACGGGGCCATATTCTCTGATCCCGAATTTTTGAATTCTTTGCAGGAACCTGGCATCCCTCCTCACGAATTACTTCTGAAGTCCGGATGCATTTGCCGACTCACTCGGAACTTTGACGCGTCACGAGGATTGACCAAAAACACGCGAGTTATTGTTCGAAATCTTCTACGGCATACAGTCGAGGTAGAAACAATTTCATCCATTGTAGCTGGCCAGGTCGTAAACCCGGTGCGCCAGACACATTATACTCCGAGCTGGAACTCTAATCTTCTTTGAACCTCTAGATCCGACTTTATCTTCCCCGAATCAATTGTTACTTCCAGCCCCAAGGGTTCGATTTCACCGTTCATCGAAAACAAATCCCTTTAGCCCTTTGCTACGCCACCACGTTTAATGGATGTCAAGGCTTAACGGTCGAGAAGTTGGGCATTGATCTACGAAGAGAGGTTTTTTCTCATGGGCAGCTGTATTCTGCGATGACTCGCGTTCCGAATTCCGAGAACGTCTTGATTCTCAAGTATGAGGACAATTTCTCCACCTCTACTACTAATATCATCTGGGATGAACTACTTCTGTAACCGTGTCACTTTCTCCTGAATTTTACACTCTGTTGAACCTTCATCAAGTGGGTGACGGCCCGCGGAGCGGGCCGTCAGCTGCTTGTCATCTATAAGAACTCATATCTTGCAAACTGTTTTATTTTCTAGGGATTTGGGTAAGAAATGGGCGAGAACGAGCGTGGGAACGTCATCCATCAGCTGACAAATGGACATCCAAGTTGGGCCCTATACCAAACAATGTTTCAACCTATTCAGCTTGTCCCCTGTAGCAGCGCTTTAGGCCTCCAGGTTAAGACTTGTCTAATAGAAGTGGGACCTCTGCCTTCAGTGTAACTGTCCGCGCAATTAGCCCAGCCTCCACCTTCTGAGTAACTGCCTGCGTCTCGTTGATACCACCGCCATTTGTGACAGTTAGTTGATATTGAAGTAGTGTCCATCTGTTTGATAGTCTGTCCTACCTTTCTGCTTCTTCACTAGTTGCCAGTTAGTGTCAGGTTCTGCCGCTCACAAAGAAACTGAAGACTTTTAAAACAAGTCAAGGTTTATTTGAGTCTTGTTATACTATTGGCATGAAGTCCCTGCTACCCTTGTATAATGTTGCCGCAACTTCCGACTTCAAACCATTCGAAGTCGAAGTCGCAGCCGACTTAAGTCGAGTCGAGCCGAGTCAGTGCTGCGACTCGGGTTGACTTCCAAGTCGACTTGAGTGACTTCAAGTCGACTTGGTGCTCCAAATTCTCCGACGACTGTAAGCATCGAATATTCGATTACTTTGTTCACCGAGTATCAGTACTCCACGCTGAACTCATAATAGTATCTGATTTAGTGTAAACCAAGTTCAAAACAAAAAAAAGACGCAAAACAGCCTTGAATGGTGGGATGCTCTCCCCATGGCTTTGCTAAACGCACGAGAGGGGATGGGAGGCCACCAAGCGGCCGATCAGTCCCTTGTTTTTCATTGAAAAAAGGCTCAAATATCACAGCCATGTGCGGAACTGAGGGCGCAGCCGTTTTTTTTCCCGTTTTTGGTCCGCTTTCAAGATATAAATCCCTGTGGGCTCAGTTCTCAACGTGTTTCTTGGGGAGTAGGCTCAAACGATTGGGGAAAGTAAAGCGGAGGGCAGAGCGGTGGG
Source organism: Mycena olivaceomarginata (assembly GCA_029378375.1). Lineage (NCBI taxonomy): Eukaryota > Fungi > Basidiomycota > Agaricomycetes > Agaricales > Mycenaceae > Mycena > Mycena olivaceomarginata. Next base: position 30,662 of record JARKIC010000112.1, on the reverse strand, counting down.
ATTTTTCCTTAGCATCTCGGGATCATTTTCTGGGTCAAATTCGTCTCCGGGACTGCTGTGGAATTAAAAAGTGCGCGCCCTCGTGACATGCCGCGGTGGGACTTTTGCACCTAAAGATCATTCACTGGATCAAATTCGGCTGTTTTCAGCTGTCAGACCCCACACCGTAGTTGTAGGGTCGGATTCACTTGGATTTTTGACATGTTGCTCTTGGTTGTAGTTTGGAGGGCGTAAACATCAGGCCTTAGATCAGAGCCCCGAAATTCAATGTTTCATTTAAGGCCTTAGGTGCTCAGAGCATGTGACCCAAAATGTGACCGCGCACAAATTTTCTTCTCCCGAATATGACCGGCAGCAACAAGGGCCCAATGTGGGCTTACTTCCACGAGCTTCCCAGCGTCAATCAAAAGCATCTGCGTGCTTGCTGCCGTGCCTGTGTCAAGCATACCCTCAAGAACCCTCCTGCCACATGGAACGAGGCTCATCCGCCTATCGACCCTACCTCAGAGGAAAGGGCGGATCGACTTAAGCGTGGTACGTACTTCTCTGGGTTCGTATCCTCGTATACCGTACCATTTACCCCGGCGTCCCCCAGCCTATCAATCTGTCGGTGACGTGAATGGTGTCGCTTCCTCGATGGCTGCCCATACTGTACATTTTCGTTCAAATCGACAGGGGGTGTGACGCGTGACTCATTTTACTTATTCGACATTTCGGCAGCCGCCGAAATTCTGCGTGACACCCCGAGAAATTCGACATTTGAACTGAAAATTTTGTCTTTTTTGCAGTTTTTAGGCGGTTTGAGGGCCTATGTGACCGCTTGAAGGTTCGACAAAGGCCCGGGTGACGCGTGACCCCGACCAAATTTCGTGATCGACAGAGGGGTGCGTGACGCGTGACTGACGATTTGAATGAAAAAAGTACAGTATCCTGGGCTACAAGGGCCATGCTGCGTGCCCCAATGCGTCCGAGCAGGCCGTGGCCGACGCTAAGCTGGTGCAGGAGAAAGCCCGTCTCAAAAAGCAGGCTGACAAGGATGGCGAATCCACGCCTTCGGCTTCTACAAGTGGAAAGCGTTCCTGCGGTGAGCCCGGAACTGCGGCAGCCACAGAGCCGATGGCCGAGCTGGATGCTGATGACGATGACCCTGATGCTGGAGCAATCGAAATTGACGACGACGAGGTGTACAGGGAGTAATTGACTGTAGGACAAAATTGAAGCTTTTCAATGCAGAGCTTGCCCATGCCTGAATGTAAAATTACAGTGTCTTTTGCATTTGATAGCCACGGCAATTCTGAGTCGAAATGTCTGCCAAACCTTGGCAATTGGTGCCACGGTGGGCAAGCTATGGGGCAAACACTGCAGGGAAAGTCTTCCAATTGAATGCAATTGAAAGTAAGCACTCAGAAGCTGGTGGAATTTTGCCATAGGTGCGCGACCGCCCGGCTTCTTTTCCTCGCATTACGCGGACGTCTTTTCTAGTCCCGCGCACTTCACTTATTATCAACTCCACTGCCGCGGCCTTCCTCTACAACACGGCGACTCTCCCCGGAGCTGCGCACCTCGACGAGCGCCGCATCACGGTTCAGAGCGGACTGTCCAACCCTGCAGCCTCAAATCGGGCCTTCGCCGCCCTCATCTACACCAAACAGCAATGCATCCACACTCGACCGCCCTCCTTGTCGACCCCGCGCGGTCTCATACGGCGAGACGACGCTAGCACGTAATGAGGCTTTATTCTTTTGAACATTGAAAGAAGTGAAACAGCACGGGAAAGAAATGAATGTTGTAGTAAAAAACACTCAACTTGACCCACTCCGCTGGTTGAATTATTGACCATATTCTAGCACCAAGCCAGGCAACTCCCAGTCTGATGCTCTTCCAACTGAGCTGAAGTCGGGGTGATGTGAAATGCAAATGCCGTCTCATTTTCCACCAGATTTATGACTTTGCGTTAGACTTTCCCCGAACTGTATTTCGACCATTTTGACACTCGGTGTGAGTGTCCCACGGCAGTCGGTTCGAGTTTCCTTGGCAGTCGGGTCAAGGGCTTCCTTGCAGTTGGTTTGACTGGGTATATGCTTCCAATCACTGCTAAAAACCACATATATTAACCGCATATAAATCTCATCCACAGTGTAATCTAACACCATCCACCCCATTGCAGTTCTAGACCGTCGGGGAAGTCTAGAAATCAGCAAGCTGCTTCTTGATCACGGAGCGGACCCCAATATTCAAGGTGAGGATGTTTTTCAATTTCGGGGCAGTGTCACTAAGATGTTACTCGAAGGCGGCGAGTACGGGACGGCCCTGCAAGCAGCGTCATATATGGGAAAGCTGGAAATTATCGCGCTCCTTCTCGACAAGGGAGCAGACTCAAATGAGTCCTCTGGCATAATCTGAGCTTTCAAATTGTCCGAAAGTGTGCGAGAGAGAAAAGATTCCGGGCTCATGAGCGATATTCATGAAATGCTCATACATTGATGAAATATGATTTTCTGGGACCTTTTGCAGTCGGATTTTTCGAGGGCGGAGCGCGACGGAAAGAAATCAGCTACCTAGCAATACTCTTCGAATAAATTTTTGATCGTGCTCCCACTTTGCTACGTGAGGCAGCGTGAGGCATCGTCTGGTATCGGATTTCATCGGAATTCATGGAGGTGCTCGGCCATACCCGGCGATGCCTGGGCGATACCTCCTGCGCCCAGGTTTTCACTGGGGTCTAATGCTTTGTGGGGTATACACCGCCGTTCGGTTCAAACATTTCAAAAATGTTCACTGCTCAACGTTTTTCAAACAAAAAAGAGTCACTTCCTGAAGCATTTTTTGACTCTCGATGTTTGGACAATGTTGAACTAGCATTGGTAGGACCTTTTCAGCAAGATGTTTTCTGCAAATGTTTGTGAGATGTTGCTGCGACCATTCTCAAATGTTTCTTGACTGTTACAAAAATGTTTTGCACTGCTGTCGATTTGAACACTGTTGCAATGGCAGATGTTCGTACGCTTCTTAGTGACTATTTTGATCAATGTTGGAGTAAATTCTCTGCTTCTTCACTATTCCACCCCACACTCATGACGTTACAGCTCACTGCGCCGTTGGTGGCAAAGTAACGAGCATTCCATGGGAAGACCTCATGTCAAACCCTCGGAAAGGATCACCGTCAAATTGGACCATCCGCAGAATCTATCTTCCATCCAAGTTCTTACGCTCGCTCAGGAGCTACTTTCAACATCAGGGATTGATAGTCTGACTCCATTCGCCTTCCTCGAAGGTCCTGCCTCCGCCCCAGTCTCGAGACCCGACCAGCCAGTGCCGCGACCACCGGGCCCGAAAGTTGAGATTCTATCGTTCGAATCTCCTGCAAATTCTCCGACCCCGCCTCCGAGGTCCCCATCGCCGCTTCCGCCACCGCCTAACCCATAAACCGGTGGGAAACGAAATATCGAATAGCTGAAGTAGGACGACTTGCCTTCTTCAGAATTGCCTCTCATTCAATGCAGAGTTAGGGTCGATGTGCAGCCTTCCTCAGATACCGAAGAACAGTCCCCCAGAAGACGCAAAATAAAGTGAGCTTAGGAACAGCATCCCTGGAACGAGATAACTATGCATCAGGGCGAACACAAATGCCCAAACTGGGGTCTCATCGTCAAGTTCGAATTTCCCCGCAGGTCCACACGCGCCAAGCCAGTCGCTGCAGGTCGAAAATCAAATCCCGTCGCAGCAAAGTCAGAAAAATCGGGCAAAAAAAGGTGAACCCGATGCTTATTTCGTCCTGCGGGGTTTTAATCACTGGCCAGATGGCGGGGCTATGTTGAGGTCGATTCGGATGGGAATGAAGTCTCGGACTGATTCCTGATTAACGCCGTTCAACTGGTATTTTTGCATGCTTTAAATTTGTGGGCACCGACCGTACTCATGGCACTCGATTCTTAGTCTTTTTCTTTCGGATCATCCGCTCTGTTTAAACACAGTTTCATTCCCGGGTTGATGAATCATCCCTCCTCGACTTTGGTTTTAGCACTGTTTTGTTTACCAGCTGCTTCGTTAACCTGGGGTTCAACACCCCTCCGCTTCCTTCTTGTTTCAAGTGGGCGACCAGTTGATCACTGTTTTGTTAATCAATTCACTGTGATTCCGCAAATCAAAAGCACGTCCACGACCTGTTTCTGATAAGCTTTCGGCACAGATGAACACGAAAGACAGCAAGACAGATTGGATGGGACAGGGTCGGGGTTCGAGGCGGGACAACGGAGGGCGATATGGCCGAAGGGTGTGCTGCACTGCCCGGTAGCGTTGTGGCGTCGCGGTGACTGGAGACAGGTCGTGGACGGATCAGCGCCGAAGAAGACGAGTGCGATTGGTGAGAGTAGAGGGACACAGTCAGAGGGACGGCGAGTGGTGCAGCTGAGGGGGAGGAGAGGCGCGAGCGGACTTGGGTGGTGGTGAGAAGCAAGTGACATTGATCGCTCGGAGTGTGTCGACGGACATCATCAAATAGACGCGTCGCGTAGGCGCGAAGGGACGGGAAGGAGGTGAGACAGTGGATATCGGGCGTTGCCTACGTAGATCGCTGGCCGTGGTACGTGCTGTGGTTTGAGGCGGGTAGTGTGGAAGCAAGGTATTAGAAAGTGCCAGTCAGGAGCCGTGTAGCGCGACGTAGCCGGTGTCAGAAAGTGTAGTGCCAAGAACGTAGTTAGCGTTAGAGGCGCAGGTGGTCGAGGAGAGTAGCTCCCAAGAAGGTAGTTGGCCCGTGCTGCGGTGCAGGCGGCCAAGAAAAAGTAGCGGCCAGTAACGTAGTTGGCATCGTGTCTGGTTTTACTTGGGAGCTACACGCTACGTCACGCTGCGTTCGGCAGCGCTGCCGCGTAGCAATGTAGTGAGCAACAGCACTACGGTGTAAAAAATAGCATCCCATCACAAAAGCGTTTGTTGAAAAGCGGCGATCAAAAATTTGATATAAGTAGCGGGCCTGCTCGGTTGTACTCGTGCATGTCGTGGGAATCGCGACGCTTTCTGAGTAGAATAATGCACCCTGTGTGCATTTGTGCCTCTGATATTGGTGGGAGTGCCCCAAATTGGGCGCGTTGATGTCGAGAGAGCTTTTTTGAGCACGCTGTCGCGTCGAAAGTGTGGGATTGTGCAGTATTTCACCCTGGTCAGAGATTTGCTCACTATGTACTCAATAATGGTCCGCATGAGCTGGAGAGGCCGAGGGGGATATGCTTCTATGTAGGGAATTGACCTGGTTAGTTGGCAAGGCGCGAAAGCGACGGGCAAAAGTCGGCTTTTCAGCACCATCACCCTGATCCAGGCCACGGGGAGTAGCTCACGAAATATAGGGATTATGGGGCGTCTCCTTCTGCAACGAGGAGTGGTATAAGGGTCCGAGTAGGTACAGGAGAGGGTCTGGGACCACAAAAGGTATTGGGAATGTCAAATTTGAACAAGGGTTTTCCGAAAGAAAAAATGGAACGTAGCGGTTGAGTCAGCTAAGCTGCAGTTTTGATCGCCAATAACCCAGCCGGCCATATGCCGACCGTGCCTGAAATTGGAATGGAGGGAAGGGCTCTCTCAAACTCCGAAACAGACTCGTTGGTTCCAAATGTCCGAGGAATAATGATTTCGACAGAAAAGGGACAAATTTTGTTCAGATTCGGTCACTTTCAAGGAGATCAATGGGCCGATGGGGTTGCCTACAGATTCTTCCTCACAATCTGATACCACAGTAACACCTTTTGTTGGACAGCCATTGTCTTGCCTATTCCCCAACTGCATCTCTCTTTACATATCTATGGAGTGTAACCTGCTTCTAAAGTGGTGGGTTAAACCAGGTATCCACATACAGCAAAAGTACTTACTTCCTGATTGTTGAGGATGGAGGGAGGGATCAGTCAGTGATCAGCATGCACGAGGGACGCGACAGCACTTACATGCTGATCGTCGAGGACGGAGGGAGGGATTGGTCAGTGATCAGCATGCGTGAGGGACGCGGCGGCACTTACAACCTGATCGTCGAGGACAGAGGGAGGGATCAGTCAGTGATCAGCGCGCGCGAGGGACGTGGCGACACTTACAGCCTGATCGTCAAGGACGGAGGGAGGGATCGGTCAGTGATCAGCATGCGCAAGGGACACAGCAGCACTTACAGCCTGATCATCGAGGATGGAGGGAGGGATCGGTCAGCGATCAGTGTGCGTGAGGGACGCGGCGGCACTTACGCACTGATCATCAAGGACGGAGGGAGGGATCGGTCAGTGATCAGCGTGCGCGAGGGATGCGGCAGCACTTACAAGCTGATCATCGAGGACAGAGGGAGGGGTCAGTCAGCGATCAGCATGCGCGAGAGATGTGGCAGCTCTTACAGCCTGACCATTGAGGACGGAGGGAGGGATCGGTCAGCAATCAGCATGCACGAGGGACGTGGCAGCACTTACATCCTGATCGTTGAGGACAGAGGGAGGGATCAGTCAGCGATCAGCGTGCATGAGGGACACGGCAGCACTTACAGCCTGATCGTCGAGGACGGAGAGAGGGTTCAGTCAGTGATCAGCATGCATGAGGGATGCAGCAGCACTTACATGCTGATCGTCAAGGATGGAGGGAGGGATCGGTCAGCGATCAGTGTGCGCGAGGGATGCAGCGGCACTTACAAGCTGATCGTCGAGGACAGAGGGAGGGGTCGGTCAGCGATCAGCATGCGCGAGGGACGTGGCAGCACTTACAGCCTGATCGTCGAGGATGGAGGGAGGGAGCAATCAGCGTGCACAAGGGACGTGGCGGCACTTACATCCTGATTGTCGAGGACAGAGGGAGGGGTCGGTCAGCGATCAGCGTGTGTGAGAGACGCGGCAGCACTTACAGCCTGATCGTCGAGGATAGAGGGAGGGATCAGTCAGCAATCAGCATGCGCGAGGGATGCAGCGGCACTTACATCCCTCTGTCGGGGACAGAGGGAGGGATTGGTCAGCGTTCAGCATGCGCGAGGGACGTGGCGGCACTTACAAACTGACCGTCAAGGACAGTGGGAGGGATCGGTCAGCGATCAGCATGCGCGAGGGACGCGGCGGCACTTACAAACTGATTGTTGAGGACGGAGGGAGAGGAAGGCTTGAATATCGTACAAACTTAGATCCTTGTCACAGACCACGTCAACCAACTCCTCTCCTTCCCATCATCTGAAGTCCTCTCTGCCAACTCAACCTCAACCTTTATACTCCCAAAGTTCACCCCACGACTCTGGAGAGTGACAAAATCTGTTACATCCGCGAAGGCAGCCCGAAGCCCTTTACGCGGCGTCCAATGTGGCAGCCAAGAATCATTCATTGACTTGGGGAGGGGGAGAGAAGCTCCGCGAGAGAACGTGCAAGCTGGAGCTGTTGTTCCTCAGAGAACAGGTGGAAAACCGATGATATGTGGATCACGGAGACGTGCCCGCGCAACGGTGTCAAAGAAGTCAGAGAGGACAGCGGCGGAGGAGAGCCCTTGATTTCAGATGGAGCGGTCAGGGGAGTAGATGGTTCGAGAAATTCGGCGTCCAGCGCGTCTCCCGGGAGAAACACGACAGGAAACGTTTCGGGCGTCGAGCGGAACAGCTCATGACCAATTGTCCAGAAATCTGCGTGCAATCGGGTAAATCAACAGAAATTTGTGGAGCGCTTGATCGAATACCTGCTAACACGTCGCTCGCTATCAAATTCCCAATAGGAAACCCATCGCGGGCAACCTTTCTGATGTCCGTGCCGCCTGAAAAATTCTGTGAAATCGATGCGGAAAACGCCCAAAGTATACGTACAGCAACACCCAAGATCAAGGAGGATGGCCGTTTCCTGCTCTCGGCCTAGTCTGAGAATTTCTTCGTACGTAGGAAGAGTTGACGATGAATTTCCTTCGCACGAAAAACTGTATCTCACTTTGTGAACCCGAATTCATCAGCAAATTGACAACTTTCGCTTTTGGCTCTTTTTCCTCTTTTAAAAGAGCCAAAAGCGAGAAAAGTGCAAAGATAATGAAAAGTATTTTTCTCTTTTCTAGGCGAAGTGCCTTAGCTTTTACAGCTCTTTGCAAAGCTAATGACACTCACTAAAAATAAATAAAGAAGAACACTTTTGATCCGGCAGATTGCCGCGCCAATTTCTAACGCATTTCTGAACCGATTCATTTGGTTTCAGGCGCGTTCGAACGCGGTTAACCAGCGCTTTAGAACCATACCCAAAACAGTGGGCAAGCCTGAAAAAAACCGGTTCCTCAATTTTACCCTGGGTGTTTTCAAGCCTAACGTCAATGACCCGTTACTCGGTCAATTCTCAACCAATTGGGACGATTCTGGATTCGTTTGGAAGGCAGTATTGAGGCACAGGTTACAGATATTTTACATTTTGGTGTCATTTTTTGTGCTTGTACAAGTGAATAGCACATATTTAGCTCACTCTTTCTATTGTTACACTAGTTCTTCCACAGCCCAAGTTTAATCCACGATTATTTAATCCAAAATCAGGTGTTAGTTACGGCTTCGTCAAACAAGTTTGGCTTCAAACACTGTATTGAACTTATTCAACACCGCAAGAGCTTAATTTGAGGGTGTGTGGAAAGAAATAAGTGCCGCACGGCGCTCACCCCTCACTGCACGGCAATTCACGTCAGGGCACAGCATACCTTTACTCAGCCCCGGTGGGATATGTTTGGACCGAACTTATCCTGACGTGTTTGAAAGGGTTTCGTATCCAAACGACGTATTTAATTTACATGGCCAAATCCGGTACGAGGTGGAATTGAAGTCTCAGGTTGTGTGGAAAGAAATAACTGCAGTGCGGCAATACTACCACAGCCATCACGACAGTCAGCGCAAAAAAAAGCATGAATCCATCCAATTCATCTGCGACTCGGACTCGGAGTGACTTCCAGCCTTGTCAAGCAGGTGAGTATTAAACTAGGCTTCCAGGAAATATAGGGTGGCTCACAGTTTCAATCGTGTATGTACGCACTTTCCATATTCCGATCGATGTTGGAATGGTGCAGATGCAGGACAACAATACTCTTACCCACATGGCTCTTTGTGTTGGAGGGTGAGAGTGCGAAAAATGGAAGAACATAAACAGGAGTAATTTGATTTACGGAAGACAGATGGGAAAATGCAGACCTAATTGAAAGCTCAACGTTGAAGGAGGGAACATGGTTGAGAAAAAAGAGCCAAAATGAGAGTAATCTGCGCAAGTACCGGGTTAACTCGCGGAAATGCGGAGGACTGCTGGACGGAGAAGACGATGATGGGGGGAGAGAAGAAGAATTAAATACGTATCGGACAGGTGGGCCTGCCTTTTGAGCGGATGTTGTGCACTCCATGCATTGGCATGTGGTTGCCTCAGAATGGAATCGAGTTCATACGGAAGAGCCAAAATATGATGCCGAGAGATAAAGGAGGGCACTTGATGAGCGCTCCGTCGAAAACGAACAGCTGTATCCTCGGGAATCAGCGGTGACGTGTGAGAACAAACAGGGACAATCAGATTCAAGGGATCTGCTTAATATATGGGTAATTGGTCACCTCGCTAGCAGGATCCTTTAGAATTGGATCAATTGCACCACCCAACCTGGGCGCAGTGCCTAGCATAGGGATGAGCTTGAGGGACTCCCCGGTCAATGCCAACACTGACCGGAGGTACACAGTGATGACAGGCAAGTGCAAGGGTCCTGATGGCGCTTATATAATGGCTCCCATCACCAGAATTTTGGCAAATTCAGTCGGTCCATCATACAGGGTTAACCATCCACAGTCTGGACAAACTTTGAGTGTGAGATCGTCTCAGTTTCGCATTTTACAGAGGATGTCCTGAACAGAATTTTTATTTTGGCTCTGATTGCTTTGATAATGGCTTCCATCACCAAAGTTTTGGCTAATTCAGTTGGTCCATCATACGGCGCCAACCATCCACATTCTGGCTAAACTCTGAATGTAAGATCGTCTCAGTTTTTCATTTTACAGAGGATGTCCGGACAGAAATTTTATTTTGGCTCTCAGTGCCTTGCATGTGTAATGTGTTTTTCGTGTTCATTTTTTAACAAAGGTTCTAAGAACAAATTGGAAAATGTACGCGGGACATCCCCTGAAGACTGATTTTATCAGTTCATTGCATTTTCATTTAGGGCGAACAGTACAGTATTGGATGTGCTATGATGGACCAAAGAATTCGCTGTGAAACAGCAGAAGTGATTGCATCAGACGCGTCCACCTGGGGGGTCGATTTGGGGTTTACGGTGCCATTTGGTGCTTTTACACATGGAAGTAACCTCGAATGGCCTATTATGGGTGTAAAAGATGCCTCAGATGACTTGAATCAATGCTACGGAGTCTCTGGTCGATGTGGAGGCAATTTGCCATCGAAATCTGCCGTTCGGCAGGCGGTGCAAAGAAGTGCAAAGGGACATTTGATGCCTGCCAGTTGCCTGTCACCATACACAGGGGTATGACCTTCCGCACCTCTGGCTCATACCTTCCAGGAGGTACCAAGCAGGTTTCAAAACATGATTCGGGGAATATGAAGAGTGTACCAGAAGAATTATCCATTATTGTCCACTATTCTTTCAAAGAAAGTCTAAAGATAGCGCGATGCGCTTGCGTACTCTTGTTGTCCCGGAACCGAGAGATCGTTCTCCGCCCCGAAAACATATATAGGAGACCCATTTCTACTGTAACTGTAGCTTTCTTTCATCTCATTATCGAAGTTCTATTGTGCACTCTATGACTTCTCACTGAAGTCAGCCCACTGAGTCCTGGCTACTCAATAGGGGGTTGAGTGTATAAAAGGCTTTGGTAGTGACATAATGAAAGACATAAGCAACCGGCAGTCCCTCTGTTGGACATATGGTCAACAGGCGTTTCGCTCCTCTTCACCCGGCTCTCCACCCTCGTGGTTGAAAGCAAGAGCATGGGTTGAAAGCGAGAGTGAGCGCAATGCCTGTGATATGACAGGGGGACACACGCGGCAAACTCAGCGCGGGAGTTGTCATTTAATGTACTGCTTAACAGGGGGTCGCACCTTGGCTGTCCCGCTGAACGCAATGATAGTGCTGTCCATTAGGATAATACGAAATACGGCTTTCTAAACAGTTTAAATTGAGTTTGAAACCGTCAATAAATGGTTTTTCGGCCGGCAATTTTCGTTGACATCCCTCCTTGCAGTCCACGACGACCGCTATCCAGTGAAGGTTTGGAAGGTTTCCCATCATCCTTAACCTCTCCCGCGCACCGGAAGCAAAGGCCCGGAAGCAAGGGCAGCCTCGATTCACTGCGTTCCGACCTTCCGTAGACGGAGGGTTCGTCTACGCCAGTAGATGAAGGTTAGACGGACCCCGTTGTCTACCTGTGTCTACGATACATAGACACGGTTGATCTACCTATGTCTACATGGGTCTACTCACCTACATTGATGTACATGCACGTAAACCGACGTAGCCACACGTAGGCGGATGTAGACACATGTACCTTTACCCCAAGCCCGCATATCTATTCAAATAACCATCATCCTAGCAACAGGAAAGCCCCATTACTGCTAAGGCCGCGAAACCAATTGCGACAGGTTACAGCCGGAGTACAGCCTGATGGTATTCTGTCACCCGCTGAATCCGACCATTTTTGAAACCCAGTCCCGTGGGGTGGTGAAATGAGGTTTAAATCCTTCAGAACAATGGATGATGGTCCAAGAAGGCTTACTGGTATCAAACTACCCTTGTACAACCTCAACGAATGAAACTTCCAAATTTGGAAGGGCCAAACAACAATGTCAAGGTCGGTCAACCCGGTCAATTTGCGGTCAAATTTCGTCAACCGCCTTTGACCTCTGACCTTTGACCTTTGACTCGGCTCTGCCCACACTATTCGTATCACATTGAGCACCGCGTCTGCAGTCGCCAAATACAGGCCCATCATCATTAGCCTCCTTGACGCCAACCTGGCGATTTTGCTCGGTGTTGTGAACAAGAGGTGAGTGATCGGCCGATGTTGAATATTGATCGGACCACGCGAGCGAGCGCGGCAATTCCCGCGTGCTCAAATGAGTCGCAGCTGAGAGGTTCACAGAGACCCCACCACTCTCGGGAATAGCCCACTGTATATCTATAGGGGTTCATGTGCAGTCTGCCATCGACTTGGTATATTTGCGGCCACTGTACGTTGCCGGCCGTAGCTGCCGATCTTTGTCCTCACCAACACTTTCCTTATTTAGGGGGAAGGTAGGTCGTGGGAACGTTGGCCAAGATCTGAAGATCATGCGCCTCTTAGTTGTGAGCCCGGTACTTTCGCAACGGTCGGAAGTCGAGTACGAGACGCGCATTGAACCTGCGTACACGGCTGTAAAGTTCAAGGAAGATCTGCCACGCGTGTCATCTAACCATGAACGGTATACAGAGTAATGTGATCTCTTTAGAACGTCCTATTTCAATGAAGTCAAGGAGTATCAGTAGCTTCGATGAAATAAACTTGGTATTTAAGGCAGGAAAATAGATGTCAGCAGGTGTCACTCATTATTATCAGCAATCTTTCCAAGTGGAGCCGTGGCCAGGGTCCGTGGTTTGGATTGAAATATTCTCTTCTCGGGAGCGGGATATTCCATCTTCAGGAGCACATCTGCAGATTTGTCACTCTTGCAGTTGCGTAGAAAGTTCAACCAAAGTTGCAGAATCCACTTCTTTCCGAGCAGCCAAAAGTACAGTGTACACATAAGGACTCTGGTCGCTGATGCCCTCTTCCGACGCTCATGGCGTCGGAAAGAGTCCTCCAATGTTTTTTGTCGTGACTTATGGGGTTTGTGTGAACACAGGATTGGCAACCGATTTACAGGCAGTACTGTACTATTACGACCAAAGGTTCATGGGGTGTCACCCGTCACCTTCAGTGCTCACTGGGTCAAGTGTTCACAGGTAGACCGTCACCGTTACTGGCTCAACAGCTGTTCATTCTCCCAATCAGCCCTACTTCTTCCTTTCCCCCATCACCTCTCCAAATCCCTCCTCTCATCTCCCTCCCTCTTTCAATCGTTTTCCCCTCGGGTCTCCCGTGTCTTCGTGTTCCATCTACCAAACACCCTGCCTCCATTGAGCGCCGCTGAGTACAAAAAGACTCCGGCGTCCGGATCGAAAAAACAAGCTCATCTTAGTCTGGAATTCAGACTTGCAGCACTCAAACTTTTCAATTTGTACTCTGAGCCTGAGGTATTTCGGGAAGTTCAATGGTATCTTCTTCGTCACCTAATGACAACTAATATCACAAGCCTGATAGAAAATTATGTAACACTTCGGTTGATTCAAATAGATCTAATACATGCAGTTTTGCCTTCGGGTGTGTGATAATCTTTGAGGTTCGAACCGGTTCTAGCTCAAAATAATTGGACCTCAGGTTACATTCAGGTTCGCAAAATGGGCTGAACAGAACCGGAGGTCAGGCTCAAGGTTCGAATATTTGTCAAAAAACTGATTTCGACTCACGATTGTTGTTCCTTCCTAGCGGAACTACCAGAATCTGCTCAGACACCCATGCGCAACATCAAAAGAGCAACATACTCTACGCTTCTTTCATTAGCGAGGTCCAAAACGGGGCATTCAAAGAGCAATTTGGTAGCTGCGATCGGTACATCCCCTGCCCACGATTTTTCACCGGCTGCAGCTAGTTCGATTAATGTTAAGGCTAGCCCGAGCAAAATGGGAGAGTTTCAGTGAGGATATATCGCAGGTAACCCAGCAAGATCATGAAGTGATGAACACGAAGTGGCATAATTGCGGTCTCAGTGAAGAGCGGTGCGAGCATGGATTCTGCAGATGCAGCCTGTGGTGCTGTTCCATTGGGTGATAGGGCTTGAAGTGTCGTGAAAGAGCGTTACAGATGCTAAACCTGACTGGAGGAAGGCTGGAGGTTTGTATCTTGAAGCTAGAAGAGAACTTGTGGCAGGGGTTTGGGTGCTACTGGACGGGCGACAGGGGGGGGCGACAACGAGGAGATGGGGTGAAAGGACAAGGAGCGACATCAACCATCTGTCAAACAATCACGCAACTGAGCACGTGTCGGCGGTGAAATGGACTTTCAGTTCTGCCAACCAGTGGTGATTTACAGTGTGAGCAATTCTTTCTTATTCCACCTCGTTGCACTACGCCCAGGCCCTACAGATGGTACGCTCTCGTGGGACAGCACAAAACAGGTGTTTGTCAAATCGCGGTTACTTGGTGCTACTGATCCGCTGTGGACGGCTATCAAGGGCTATGGATCTTCGGCGTACGGCTACCGGGCTATGGAGGGCTACTGACCAATAGCAGAAGGTTTGTCCGTGGACATGACTTCGGGTTGGGGCAGTCCATAGAGGGTAAGTTTTCGTTTAACCTTCTGCAATTCAGATTCAAATTCTGCATGTGAACTTGTAGCCACAAATGCAAGTATTCGATAGTCTGTAGTTTACCGCGCGCCGGGTAATTGGTCGCCGACCTTATTACTAATCGTCGGAGTTTGAATCTGTTCCCACGGCTTTACATCCGCGCCGCCATTGCTCTCCCGCTCTTCTCAATCTCTCTGGCCTGCACCGGCTTGCAATGGCACCCCGTTTTCGCTGGAGAGACCCCGAGGGAGTCCACACCATCACCCAAATCGTCAAGAACACGATTCCACAGTGGAAAGATGGTCGACTCAGATACTTACCCCGAAATCATGCAATCCTTGTGAATTTCATTCTCATGAGAAACGAAGGCCAACCGGGAAGCATACACCATCGAAAGGATTCGAATGTCCAGTGCAATTGATTGTCCATGTCAAATTTATTTTTAGTGTGATAACATATAATATATAGTGAGTGGATGACACAAGTAAACCAAGAATAAAGGCTAGATACAGACTAGGGCCGCCCGCAACACTACCCGCAGTAGAAGCATGCCACTGCCGCGCGCGCTCCGCCTCTCGCATGAGCTTGTTGCTCGGGATCATCCCTGTCTGCCCTGACAGCCCGCCGACAGGCACACCGTACTCAGCAGACCCAGATGCACCGGAGCCCGAACCCAAATTCAGGTCGGAGGTGGGGCGTGAGCGTGCCGGAGAGAGAGGGAGCGTGGTGCGACACGGAGGGGTAGCTCGTCGACGGCATCGGCGAAGCGCTGCGGTGGCTGCCTGAGGCGGAGTTAGGAGAGTCGGGATCGTTATGCGAGACACCAGCCGTGGCGACATTGGAGCTGGAGTGGGGATCGGGAGGGATGGCGAACGGCCCCATTTGTTCGGAGTAGTAGCCGTGCGACAGAGCGGGCGGCGGACCCGCTCCGGAGGCGGTATACCGGCTGTAGCCGGTGTAGGGTGCTGCGTTGACGTTTGCGCTCGACATGTCAGCTTCATTTACGGTCATTAACGCGCAAGAATAGATCAATGCATGGCAACTCACGATCGTCTGGAGAGTTGCCGTCCCGCCGTCTGCGTCGGCAAAAAAAAAAAAAACACGGCGACCGCCACCGCGATGAGGGCTAAAACGCTCAAAATGGGGCCCGACTATCGCCCCAATCGGCGTTGATTTGTGCGATGGAAAGTCGCCCTCCGAGCCGAACTGTCTTCATGCGGGCGTATATTTTATCTGTGAATCGTGATCGTCGACGAAGTAAGCCTCGACCGACGCCGACATTGTAGTGTACATTATCTAGTCCAGGAAGATCACCCCACTGGCACCATTCGGGCGCGCGCGTCTGCGTGACCACGAGCTGGTGCGAGCCGTTCGCGATGGACGAGGACCGCGACGTCCAGAGCGCCAGGTGGTGCACGTCGGATGTTATCGTGCGGCGTGTATGTGCTCATGACGGGACCATCCACCGCAAAGGACCAGATGGGCTGCGAGGTCAGGTTGCTCGCGGCCACTGTCCCGTACACCGTGATGGACGTGCCTGCCCAGTATCGCTCTCTGTTAGCTCATTGAAATAATGGGAAACGTTCCACCGTACGCACCTACGAAGGGGACCGTCGCCGTCACTCCCACCGCCACCGAGCATGTCCTGGTGCTGTCAAATTCCTCGGCCACTCCAACTTCAGTCCAGGAGCCAGCATACTGGATGAGCGGGTCCCTATCATCGATAACGGCGGCGTGCGTGGACATTGTACCCACCGCCGGACGGGAGGGAGGTGAGGGGAGCAAGATCGATTACGGGAATAACTTGGAGGGCCGGATGTCTTCGGTAGCTCCGCACGAGCTTGATTGGCGGCTGCGGAGGATTTCTGTCCATTTGGCAGTTCAAAAACGTCTCTGGAGGGTCTTCAGGATCGTTTGACGCGTGCAGTGGTAAAAAGTTGGGCTGTAGACGTGGCAGAGAAGAAAGAAGACGTGTCGCCATTGATTGTCACCAGGTGTGACATGACGCGAGTGTGGTTTCAAACTCCGATGATTTGTAATAAGGTCGGCGAGCGATCAAGTAATCAAGCTGATCAACAGACTACAAACAACCGAGGTACGAGGTAAGTTATGTTTGTAGTGTCTGTCTACGAGAGACTAAGTATTCGAGCCTCTCCGAATTCATTAGTCAGAGTCAATGTTGCAGAAGAAACTGATTCTCCATTGATCTTCATAATCGGTTTGGTGGTTTTACAATGGTGATCCAGAAAATTTTGGGGACCGGCACCGCCCTTGATCGGAGCGGCGTGTTTATCTTTGTTTGTTCTCTTTCACTTCTCAATATTGCATGTTCCCTAGTGTACTTGCATCCTCACACACCAGATGGACTCGGTTTGGTGAGACAAAATGTTCCTTTAGTGTACAAATGTCTGGCCCCCAAAAATATCCACCAGAATATTAACTTTGTTCGGACTTTCACTGCTACGAGACAAGGAAAAATCTGGTTATGACGGCTCTGAATCTGAAATTTCTACTTCGAATGCAAGGAAAGCTTGGTGAGTGCAAAAATCGCGATTTGGTGTGTGGTTCCAGGATTACTGACTTTGCCAATGCTCTTAGAACTCAGTCCCAAACGGTATTTTTCAGTAGATTCAATGATTTCTAACATGACCTCGGAATTCCAAGGACACATATTCGTTCTAAATGACCCGCAGCCCTTCTCTATTTTTTTTGGGGAAGAAGAGTGAGGAATTCAGCAATAGCTGGCCAATTTGGTTGCACGAATCAATCCGTCACAAGGATGTGACTTTTGTCACAGTTCAAGTATTTCACTTCGTTTTAGACCTACTGACTGGATTAGTAGCTTGGCTGTGATACATACAGCGTCTAGTAGTATGTCGAGAGCCAATTCTGTAAAAAATTCAACACATTTCTCTTTTCACAGCCAGTAGTTGCTGATTTTACTGAGATTGTGAAAAAGCCTAAGGCTTTTTCAATTCCACATGAATTGGCTTGCTTCCGCAGGGAAAGGGGTAGCTAAAACCTACATGCACAGAGATATCAGGCCGGATTTTTTTTTTTGGCCTTTGTACCTGATATATTACTCAACATTCTCAGGAAAGCCGTCCTATTTGATGTATGGGACAAAAATGGAAAATCCGCTCTGACAGCGCCATTCTAATGTTAATTTAATCATAAGTTTCTCTTTGGTTCGAGAGGGAAAAGTGACGAGGTGAAAAGCCTTAGGGTTTGCAAACTGGAACCGAGCGCCCCCGCCAACCAAACAAGGACAAAGCTGCCGCTCCGATCAAGGGCGGTGCCGGTCCCCACAGAAATGGTGCAGGCTGATGGCCTGGCAGCGACATCCACCAGCATCAAGACAGTGATGCTTGCAAAATTGGTGTTCACACTTGACGCTGACTTGGCGACCCGTGCAGCGGGTGTGTGCGCATCCGCGTCGAACGGCTGGAGGTGCAGACACCATGGGAGACGAGCAGGCGGAGCAGACAGAATGGTGGACGAGCTAGAAAGAAGGGCGGACGACGCAGATGGACGAGGCGGTTGTTCTCGGGGATTCCAGCGCCAAGACTCACGCTCGTGATCTGGATTAACGCACTGGGAGATTGTAGTTAGCATCTGAGGCGGTCACCAGGCAAAATGAGCTGGGCGGGTCGACGTACATGAACGTATGGCTGATTCGCTCGGGGCCCATTCTTCGCGGTTTTGAGGCGCAAGACTCGCTGGCAGAAACCACAGTGGTACGGCATATTTAGGGAACATTGTTGGTTTGTAGAGGTACGGAATAAGAGGGAAGCGCTGGATGGTACGTATGGTGGAAGAGACTCGGAGGAAGAGAGGCGATGTCATGCTGTGCTCACGTACAAACAAACGACGGCGCAAGAGTTGCCGCTGTGTGAGCTCGCCGTGGTGCCGCGATCAAATTCCCGCATCTGGGAAGTCATGTTTTGGCGGAAAGTCAAGAGTGTTATCTGCCAGTGGCTGTGGGGTTATCTGCCACGGCGGCTCGAAAACTTCATATTCACCCCCTCTAAAATCTGGAAAATAATAGAGAAGATCTCTATGCGTAACCCCAACTTACAGTGGCGGCGGAAAATAATGCCCGCCCCCATGCAGGCCCATTTCTGGGTCGAATCTCCTCAAATAAAATTGTGGCATGAATGTCAAGCAATTTCATGCTCATCTGCATCAATTAACAGATATGTCGCCTGTATCACTGACCCGGGGTTAGGTAAATGGCCGTTTTGGCAGAAATCAAGTTTTCAGTTTCACAAGATATTAAAAAATGGTCATTGTAGCATGAAAGTACTTGAAAAATGGATCATACCAACATTTTATTCGATGCACATCAAGATACTATGATGCGATCAACATATGCAAAATGTTGATGCCACTCTCACCTACTGTATCCTCCTCATAGGGACTAAGCCTGCCGGAAAGAAGAAGGCTAAGAACCCGACTGCTGCTCTGGAATCTCTGCAAAAAAATACTCAGGCTGTGCGTGCCAAGTATACCAATGCGGAAAGGACAAGGAATGCGTACGATGGATACCTGGCCCGTGGAAGGGTCATTCTGGCGGATATCGTATCCGAACGACGAAAGAAGGTTTCCGAGGACCCAAAATGGGTGTCCACAGGGGATTGACACGAACCTACTGGAAAAGGCCTTCGATAAACCCCCAGATAAATACTCTGCGGTTGCGCTGGAGCTCTATCTTACCCAAAAGTGCATCGTTGAGGGCCTGGGCAGGAGTACTGCCGAGGGAATTCACGGTGCCTTCTCAAAGTACTGGGATATGATGTGAGTCTTTGTCGAATTGTTTGTGGGTCAAACAATGATATCTGGCTTACCCAGGCACGGAGATGAATATGCCGGGGAATATAATTACGATGATGAGACCGACAAACTCACCGGCTGTCCCGCTCGCGTAGGCATTGTTGCTAGTTTGGTGAAGATTGTGAAAGTGCGCAGCGTCGAAAAGGGTGCAGCAGCGACCCGGAATCATGCAGAAGCAATATCGGTGGAGGACATGAAGATTATGATGGACTGGTCTGAGTCCATCTGCCCGTCTTCGAGGCTGGCCGATGCCGTGAAGTCGGGTATTGCTCCTCAAGATCTGGCGACGCGAATGCTGCTCCTGAAGCACGGCATGATGCGTTGTGGACACGGTATGAAAGAAGTTAACAAATGGTTTACTTGTACTCACCGTATTTGCGCTAGGAACTTTGAGCTCTGTGGATTGCAGATGCGCAACCTGACGCTTGGATGTATGGGACCCCTACCTTTCAATCATCCATTCTTCAAGATTTTCCTTGATGGAAGAAAAGGTGGGCAACACAAGCAAGGGTACGATGGCACGCGGGAGAGTGAGTTCGCAATTTAGTCATGGGGCCACATTCTTCGAAGTCTGATTAGAATTTCTGCAGGCAATGAATGCAATATCTACTCGCAGCCAGACGTACCCGCCGTGGACATGTATAAACATCTGCTCATCTGGTTGCTGTTCTACGAGCTCTGCCTCGGACAGAAGCTGGAGCCGGATAATTATATATTTCCATACATTGCTTTGAACGGGACTATACATCCTAAGCGCGAGATGACGCTCCAACTATGCCAGGATCTAATCACGGAATTCACCAAGAACTCTGGGCTGCACAAGTCGTATACTACTCACTGTTTTCGTCGCGGCGGAGCTCAGTACCGCTTTATGTTTGCTCCTCTCGGAAAGCATTGGTCTTTGAGCATTGTCCGGTGGTGGGGGCGCTGGGCGACAGGCGAGCATGTAGGAAAGTTGTCAGACGTTCCGACTACCATTCTGATTGATTTTCAGGTCGACACATTGATAAAACACCTCGTGGATTCCCTCCAAAGTTACGAAACCGGTCACGACGACGCGCTGTGTCCAGTACCTCATGAAGCCGACAAAAGCTTTTTGGGGGAGCATCTCCTGGTCAAACCCGTGGCAGCCGAAGAGTTCCGCACCGTTACTTCTCAAATCATCACTGACCTGCGCAAAATCAGTCTAAACCCGCCTCCCTGTACTTGCCATTCCCACACGCATTCCTCGGACTTACCTGCAATGGGACCTAGACCCGGTGGAACAATGTCGCAACCGCGTGCAGCTGTTCAAGTCTCAGGGAGTGCAGTACAGTTGCGGACAAACAAAGTCCACCAAAAAAAAGTTTGATTTAATTTGCTGAGATGAAGACGCCAATCGATAGATCTCATCGAGAGCTTCCCATCGGTATATAAATCATGCGATTCTGTCGAGCCGTTATGCCGGAAAGTGTCATTTACTATTGATGGGCCGTCAAAAATTGGCCACCGGCTAAAAAGCGTGGGAAAAATACCAAAAAATATGGAATCGACGCGAATTTTCAAGGCGAGTTTGAATCTGTAAAAATTAAAAAGATTCATCGAGCGGTTGTTCCATAAAACAAGGATCACTTCTGGATCACATGCTCTGTCCAGGTTGATCTCCGTGATGTTGCCGACAATATCCCTTGTTCTTTAATTCTTATGCCCACACAGCGCTTCTAATTGATCCCACCCCATCTTGTGCTCTACTCTCATGTCTGCCCGCCGTGGACGACCCTCTAAACGTGCCAAGAAGAACATCTCTGGTCTGAAGAATCAATCTAGGCAGGCATCTTCACCGGAAAATCTGGCTCGCAGTCCCAGTCCAGCTGAAAGTCTGGGTGACTATTCTGACACACAAATTCCAGACACTGTGGAGCTGGACAGCATTACCTATCTGGAGGTTGACACAGATCACGATGATAGTGACAATGAAGCAGACTGGGATGAAATTGCAGAGAATGGATTCAACAATCGTTTGCTCGAGATGGTCGCTCAAATGGAGGATGATAGATTGGATGCTGAGGACGATGACTGGATCCCAACAAAAGAAGTTTATGAGGCTAAACGGGCAGCAGATAGACGAGTACCTGGAGGTGAATTAAATTATATTCATGTTCCAAAGTCAGTTATAAATTTACCCTGTTAACAGGCCGTCCAAAGGAATATATGAGAGGCCCTGACACAGGTAGCAAGGCACCTCGAACACAGCGAAGACATGCAAAAGCCAATCAAAAACAGGGCAAACTTGATAGTTTCTTCATTCAAAAGCCAGCCAAACCCAACATATAGTACTGGGGATGGTGCAAGTATCGCTACCGGCAAGTCCCCAAGACTACTTAGCTTTGCCGCATCAAAAGAATTAGCATTGAAATACCTGGATGCTTGTCCAGTTGAAGTTATTCGGCGTTTCATCAACAGATCATGGAGGTTTATGAGTGCTTATAGAAAGGGGCTCACAGGTAAGGCAGCAGAATGGGCTGTGAGGCCACAAAAGCAGCACCGTGCAATTTCGAGTGGAGCATTGGCAGCGATTGAGGCTGTAGCTGATGCATGATGTAATTTATGTAATGTGGCTGTGTACAAAAGAACCCGATTTTTGCAAATCGTCTCAGATCACAAATCTGAAAATCAGATCTGGGCCAAAAAATTGGCCGCCGGGCATTTCTCGTGGGAAAAACTTCGGAGGTGGATTTTTGAGCTCTTTGAACAAATCCGGACCTGGTAAGCATAAATTTGAACCCAAAATAAATCTAGATCAGGCTACAGATCATTTGTGGGCTTTGTTTGTCCGCAACTGTAGCTGTCCCGGCGGCCCAGATATCCCCGCCTGAACAGTCTTCGAGCCGAGAAGACTCTCCTACCGTGCAATCAGTGCGGCTTTCACAGCGTGTTGTCATTATCCCCGGAGTTTTCATCCCGGACCTCAAGAAGGGCGACGAGGCATGGCTTGATGCTGTTCACCAGTGGGAAGATGGGGACCCAGCAAATGGCCTCCAAGCATTGCGCGATTGGCCCCACGAGTGGTATACGGAAGGAATGAGACAAGTGACAGGCGCCAAGCGGTCCCAACGCAAAATGATTTTCGAAGAGTACGAAAGGTGTGTCGTACTTTGGTTGAATTCGTTGAATGTGAAAGCACTAACTCTTGGTCAGGTTGAATCGCGACAAGGCAGAATTCATCAGAACATATCCCGAGGCTCACAAACGGATCAGCAAGCTTATTGTGGCCATCCGCGACAGTAACAAGGCTCGCGGCCTGATTAGCGGTCGCCGAAGTAAGCGGAATGGTGATTGAAAGGGAACGATGTAGTGCAATCTAGCTAATATATCCATATCTTATTTTACTTACTCTCGATGCAACTAATGGAGAGGCTCGGGGCGCTTTCCACTCCCATCGCTTGCCCTTCTGAATCTTCTTCCCTTTCTTGATTTCCTTTGTTCGTTTATCATCAAGCAAATTTCTTCAAGTTTCTTGTTTGTGTTTGTGAAAGAAGCTGTGTCGGGATGTCGGAGAAGGGGACAGACGAAAGCTGGAGGCGGAGCGAGTTAAGCAACTGGGCACAGCAAAGTGTCAAATGTCAAACGCTACTGCCAAACGTAGTCTCTTATAAACAGACACTATAACATTACTTAACCTCGTACCTCGATTGTTATAGTCTGTCACTGACCTCGATCGAACAATTGCTAGTGCCGTTATTATATAATGATCGGAGTTTGAATATGTTCCCACAATCATTACAGGCGACGGCCACACGTCTTCTCGCGTTTCCACCTCCGCTGGCACCTCCAAACCTCCAGTCCGACGCGTTTAAACCCCTAGCTATTCCTCTGAGCACTCTGATAGATGGAAATCTTCCACCACCGGCACCCGTGACCAAGGTTCGCGCATACGAACAACTGCCAAATCCTAGGATCCCTACCCTCGAGTCCATCCGAGGAACTGCATAGCTTCCACTCTAGTCGTAGCATGGGGCACGCTGCAGTGAACCAGTTTGATCGAGGCTACCAGCGATTGGAGGACGGAAAGCTGGCGGAGTACCTTAAACATAGCGCCAAATACGCCAAACTTCTACACGAAATTTTTGTAGAAATAATGCACGGCAACATCGTACCATCTACCAGTATTCCCTCTCACGACGCTCCGAGTAAATCTCACTCCCCAACTCCTTCGCCTAACTCCAGTGAAAATGCCGGCGCACATATGAGCGAAGTGGATCCAGAGACAGAAAGTGAAGGTGAAGACGCAGATGATTATTATGCATTGCAGAACTGCGTGCGCCGTGCTCAAAAAACCAAATTTCACGATCCAATTGAATGCTTGGGCTCCCCGCACCCGTCCGTTACTTAGTTTGTGACCCAGTTTGTGACCGTATAAAAGCACCGGCCTGGGAACATTGTCTGGCCCATATCTCTTGAATACCAGGGGGTGGACGGCATACGAATCATTTTGTCCATCCAGTTTGATGAGGGAGGGAATATGATCGAAGGTCTCCGATCAAATCAAGAAACACAGCAGAGCTGCCCCTTGCTTTGGTCGAAACACTACAGTATTGTACCCCACGCCTGGCGTGGTGGTGATCAATTGGGCCATCAATTCGTTCCCACGTTTTAGTTACCGGAGTTACCGGCCATTTGAACCCAAAAACCGCGTGCAGGTTTACCCTGGGAACACCGGTGCTGTGCCAATTTGATTGTGTCTGTTTAATTAACGACGGAGCTCTTGTGAGGTATTGTGCTAATCGAGAAAGGCACGGATTCGGAATCTGAGGCAACAGTTCTGCTTGGAATTTCGATGGCTATCCCCCAGCAATTCAGAATGATGACCGGGCTTCAACTGAGGCCAGGGTAGCAAAATTGTCAAAAAAATTGGCCTGGGAACCCCGGTTCTGTGCCAATTTGATTGCGTCTGTTTAATTAACGACGAAGCTCTTGTCAACTATATATACATCTATTCAGGGACGGCGCACATGGACGTGGAGCTGGAGCAGTTGGATTAGCATAGTGACGGCCTGAGCGTGGAAATTTTTGTGTTGGACCTCCAGATAGTGGAACGCGCGGAATGTTCTAGCACCGAGAGGCTGCCTAATGGGCACGTAGTACACCAAAAAAGGGAGCGCCATTAATCAGGACTACGAGCAAGGATTTAAACGAGGCCCACATAGGATACGAGCCCAACCGGGTGCGACTCCAAAGGAATCGCTTTAGATTAATGATGTGGGTATGGCCTCTTCGAGGCGGGTGCTTAACCTTTATTTTAGATTCTTTAGACCTTGCCGTGGACTGCAGGTAAGGTGGGTTGTTGTACCGTGTAGTGTTCTTCATATGGAGGGAGTAGGTGTGCACTTTTTACTCATCCGGTTCCAGCGTCTTCAACGTGTTCGGATTATATCACTCAGTTTTTATGGAAAACCTACCCTGAAAGCAGAGCAGCATCGAAAGAGCTCAGCATAATTCAGGGAAAGTTTGAATGCCAGAATTTCGACCAGAAGAAGGCTCCGACGTTGTGGGGATACGATGATGAGGTCGATGTATGTGCATCACAATGATCATCAAGTCCGACACATTCGGTGGTACGTTGTTAGAAACCATATCTAAAAAGGTTTATGGCATTACCACTGTGTGCGCATAGTCCCAGAATACTTCCTTTGGCACAACCGACACACATGGACGGAATGGGAGGGAAGCGAAAATCTGTCAAGATCTCACGTGTTGCAGATTCGGATTCCGCATCACCGGTGCGAGAGCCGTGATCGGACAGGGAAGTACTACTAGCCTCAGGCCCTAGGCGAAATCATGATTGACACAGCCTTTGCCCTCCTTGCTCGCACACACAGACTTGCCTCTCGGCTCGGCTTTCTTGGGCGCGTGTTGTGGAAATCCTGGGGCCTCCAATATGGAGCAAGCCATCGCTGGATTCCAAGGCAGGCTCGTATAGACCCTGTTCTCACGACGACGCACGACGACGACGCTCTCTCTGAGACTCTCCACCTAGTGTTACTCTGCTCGCCTATGTCTGCATAATTCCATCGATTCTCACATCTCCCTCAACAAGTGACTTGACATGCCCCTCCGGAATTAAGTCGTAGAACCAGGACAGCCGCTCCCGAGAGTATCTCTTTGTTTTCTGTGCAATCAGCTCCGTGCGATCTAGCTCGTTTCTCAATTCTTCAGATATGTGGCTTCGTATGCGTTCAAGCGGAAAAGGGCGCAAAATGCAGAGACCCTTCAGTGAACGTACGCGAGAAAGCATAACGTACGCGCTCTGAATGCTCGGACACGACGCAAAATCAATGCAGCACACATCCATCGAGCGACCTTGGGAATTATGAGACGTAAATGCAAACGCGGGGATGAGCGGAAGCTGCGTTCGCCGCGCGCTGTACAGTTTATCTGAACCAGGCAGCCTGAAGTGGATTGTTTGGCTGATTGGCTTCAGAGTTACTCTGTGTGGATGAGGTGCGTTGGGGGCGCTTTTTCGATAGGCTTCAAAGTCAACATCTGCGGAGATTGCATATCGTCGGCCTCCGATTTCCTCAAACACTATGGACACGATCACACCTGGGCTTCCATTAGATAACCCAAGTTCAGTCGCAATGTTCTCGGTACAAAAGACTGACATCCCAGGCATATAAGGTACTTTTCCTCCTAGATCGTTAGCGTCTTTGACAGGAATTGCCCAGGATACTTCTGCAACTAAGCCTGCTAGTTGCGCTTTCTTGGATCCTCGACCCCGCGTGTCCATTGCATGGTAGATATTACAAGGCTGGCCAGTCACTTCCGCAAAAACTTCGGCCATGTTCCAGTTGTGAGCGTCTCGGGCTGCATTGGTGTATACAATGAGAGGGCACGCGTTCCCTGGATCTTCGACCCATCTTCTCGGATCGGTAAGTCGCTTCGTCTCCTCGCTGCAATCCGGGGTTGATAAAACATATTTGTCCAGAATCTCTTTATCTCCCTCGGTGCACGATCCCTTTCGCAGGCGTTTCAAGATATCTAGCAGCACCGGATCATCGCGCTGTCGCATAATCTCATCCAGTACCACAATATGTTGAACCTGATGCCAAACCTGGATTCCTTTCACTTCTTGCCGGTTACGTTCGTGTAAGTCATTCAAGACATCGTTCAGATGGCATTGAACAATTCCACGGGAGAAAAGTGAGTGCCCTTGAGGTGGGGGGAGCTGACAAGGGTCTCCGCAAGTCACCCAATTGAGACCACCAAAAATATGCTCTGTGTTCCCCTTGCCCATGCTGACATACTCCGAAGCCCGAGCCAGGTCGTTAGCGTTCAAAAAGTAAACCTCGTCAAGAATTAATGTTCGCACTGGTGAGAGTCTTTCCTCCAGGATTTTGCGCAAACTCGGTGTAGACTTCATCTTTGAAGGAGATATTCTTAAACTTGCCTCCGCATGGATTGTGCAGCCCCCAATATCACTAGCAACAACCCCCGTTGGAGCGGTGAGGCGCAATTGCTCTGGGTATCCGATAATGTCATAGAACTCTTTCCAGGCCTTGAATATAACCGACTTCCCGGTACCGCCTGGGCCAGTGCACAGCAACGTCATCGGGTCGTCGACTCGCTGGTTATGCAGCTCCATTCCAATTTTGTCGGCCACTAGAAGAAAGGCCCGGGTTTGCTCGTCGTTCAGTGTGTGTTTGACAATCAATGCGAGGCAGAGTTTCTGATAGTCGAGTAAGGAAGCCCATGGAGAACTGGAACTTGTGACTGGCTGCTTTTGAAAGCGAGCAGAGGTTGCTTTCGCATGTTTCAGCTCCCCCGCTAGCGTGGTGGATAGCGCTTGCGGAATTCGTTCTGAGGGTGGACGACGGTGGGTTCCACTCCTCTGATTTTCTGCAGCTTTGATGCGACCTTTGATCAACAGGTCTTTCTCTTTTAGCAGGGCTTTACTTGCCATTTCTGCGACGATCTTATCATCCTCGTTTCCAAATTTTGTCATCTCAAGAAGGGTTCCAGGCGCAGCCTCCCCCGTCAAGGAATAAAAACCGGCATTTGCGGCCTGGACCAGTATCTGCTGGGCGTCGCGCGTTGCTTGCGTGTTTTTGATAGGTATGTCCCCGGTATCGAACTCGTCGGGGTCTATAATTGCATTTCCCAAACAGGATCAAACTCCACTTCTCCCTCTTCATCCACATCAATACCGGAATCCCTCGCAGCTGTCAGCAACGCTGCCATTCTCTTCCCTCGCCTTGCTGCATAATCGAATTTTGCATCTCTTGTCTGAAATGGAAGCTGCATATTAAGACAGACTCGAAGATGATCCAGCGACATTGTGGGCTTGAAAATGTTGAACGCATCTTCCCAGCCAAGCTCAGCTGCTTTTACAGGTGACGACTTGTCGTTTGTCCACGGTTGGAATAGTACTAACATCACAACTGCATGCTTCAGCCTGTCTTCATCGGTGTTGTTACGCGGAACTCGATAACCCATTAGTACAGGGATGATAGGTGAGTCCAGTTCTTTGAGACAGTGGGTGGTGTACTCGGGATGACCGGGCTTGAAAGTCAAGTACGTTTTCCTCTGCGTCTTGGAGGAAGGTTTCTTTTCTTGGACATAGTTTCTCATTATATCCCAGGTGCATGTCGACTCAAGTTCGTAAGGGCGATAGAAGATATCATTGAAAAGTTTTGAACATCGCTTCTCTTCAGGTGAGCTTTCTGATAGTTCCTGCTCAAGCGTCCCAGGTGAGAGTATAATGAGTGTGTCGTCCTCATCCTCCGGAATGACTAGTTGTTGAACGCCGTCAGGTCCCTCGGTTTCAGCTCCATCGAATTCACCAACGGGTTTTTGAATTGCAAAAATATTGCGGGCTACATCTCGCAAGAGGGAAGACCACCAATACTCGACATATTCATCGGAAGTGTAGCTGTTCTTCCGGCCTAATAAGAAGGCCGCTGTCTGCTGACCGGTAAGTTCCCGTTTTCCCACTAGGGAATTTGTTGTCTTGACCATCATCAGCCGACTTGTCTCGGAAGCATCAGTATTGCCATCCAAGTCTGTGGGAGGGTTGTCGCGCAGGGTTTTTATTGAAGCGCACAGTGCCGAAAAGACAATCGAGGTATCGAGTTGCAATTTTGTTGTATAATTCATCATGTACTCAATCATAGCCATTGTGGAAGTGCCCGAAGAAATTTGCTTGAGGTCTGTGTTGCAGCCGAGCGCCAAGGTAATTGTCGGATTGTGACCGTTCAAGTGTCCGTTCTCACACCGTATTTGTAGGTCGCCATCCTCATCAAAATGAGTCTGTGAAACAAGCGGTCGCGGGAGTTCAAAACGGCAGTCCTTGTCCGGATCCATTAGACATTTCATTTGGCGTGGTATGTGCTTGAAACAAGTTGCATTATGCTCGTGAACAAGACCAGTGTTCTCACACAGGTCCCGATGCCGTTGATCTCTGGTCCGCTCGTAGTCTGCCGAGTTGGGATCCAGCGGACGGCTCAAGACAGGCAACTGCTTGGGCATACCCTCGGGAGCATTATACGGCACTGTACCCTTGGGGAAACTCTGGCAGATGATGTCGTCGTACCACGCCGTGAGTTTTCGTTTAAATTCGGGGTCGGCATTCATACATTCCTTCATATCCAGCGGAGAACAATACAGCCCTCTCAACCATATCAGAAGGTGGATGTGCAAAGAGCCTCGAACCTGGGCCTCAACTACTGCATACCAGCCTAAAACCTCTCCCAGAACTCCAATTTTCGAAGCTCGCTCCGTGCCCAAATAATTTCGAAAAATTTTGTGATGATGAGGTGAAAGAACTCAGCTCCCGCAACTGGGTTTTCAGCTAATGCCTTCGCACGAGCACCTCCCTCTTGATCCGCTCTACCAAGACAATCGAATATCTGGTCCAAGTTGATGTCCCTGCCGGCCAGAACTTGCGCCACGGGATTATGAGCATCTGCAAGGTTCACGGTCGCAAAGACATGCGGCAATCCATCGCAAATTATCTTACTTTTACACTCCTGCTTCATGTTGTTCACGTCCCCAACAGAACCGGGTATATGATCGGAAACATAGCTGAGATACTTCATCAATCGGTTTGCAGCTTTCTCGCCCTCGGACTCCGGTTGGGCAAATGGGTTACCCTCAAGCTTCACCCGGTAGCTCTCCATTGACGTGTCATCCACTTTCAGCATCAAGTCTTGAATTAATGGGAACCAAGACCGATTAACCGCGAGGCGAGACTTGAATGAAGACTGGCGACGCTGAATGATGTTGGCCATCACAAAAATGAAAGACTTGTGAACCTGGAATCGTTTGTCGGCGATGGTGATCAGGTGCTCAACATGAGGTGCAGTATCCACTTGTCGAAAGCCGTACTCGGTTGACAATCTAACATCGTTGTTGTCAATCATGCCCACACCAAACGGAAAAAGTGTTGGCCACAATAGCCCAAACACTCGCGGATTTCGCGATGTATGCAAAGGAGTGCTTCCAGACGGAAATTTCACAAATTCGGTGTCTTGGGTTTTCAGCCTCCGAAGAGCCTCTAGCTTTCGTTGCTTATAGGTTGATTGCAGACTATCTACATCAACAAGTGTAGAAGACGTGAGATCCGATTGTGGATCCGATGATGCAAACAGCTCAGAATTTGCCTCCTCAGAGTAGCTTGTGTTGCTGTTACCAGTGTACGACGAACCTTGATTGTTTTGCGGAATTGGTGCGTAAAAAGTCTTTTGTCGCAAGTGGGCAGTCATACACCGGATACTCTTCCAGATTTTCAAGTACAGCATTCTTGTCGAGATCCGCGTACAAATGGTTGTGTTCAATCAACCAAAACAAAGCCTTTTTTCAGTTTTTCACGGCGCACCAGGAGAGGTGACCTCTTCAAAAACTCATGGGTCACCTCAGTCTCCACTGAGCCAACAAGTATTACGCAAATCTCATCTCGGAGTTTAAAGAGGGGAACAGGCATGGCGCTCACGAACGAACTGGTATCCTGCGGCAGGATGCAAACATTTCCGCGTGCTGCAAGCTGACCGCCCGGTCCCAGATGGATCTTATACATGCACTTAGTGGCGCGCGCACGAGCAATACATTGTTCCTCCAAGAAGGTCAAACCCATCAGCTCCTCGGGAACATCGCCGATCCAAAGTCCATTGGCATAGCTGCGCACTGGAAGTGTTTTGAACTTATTATTGCTGACGGATAGGTTGCAGAGGTGACAAAGAACATAGTTTCTATCATGAATCAGAGACGACCGCCTAAAAGATTCAATACAAGGCTGGGAGGATGTCTTACGTAGTTTGTCCACAGCTTGTTCAGTAGTGAGATGTCAAGATCATCGACCGATTTCATCACGACTGAGGCAGCCAGTTCGAGTTTACCACAGAATGAACACTCATATCGCTTGAGCACGCTGTTGCTGGTACTCTCGCGGAACTCTCGAACGATCTGGTCTTTCTCCTCCTGCGAAAGGATGACAGGAAA